>CM050405.1:76750211-77117711 GCA_027580255.1 Therioaphis trifolii
ATAAATTTACAAATAGTCCAACGCCATTATATATTTCTTAAATACCAGTCATATATTAATTAACATTTTAATTTGGTTATTTGATGATAAGTTGAAAATGTGAAATACATTTGCAATTTTGGGTGTCATAAACAATACCTACTTACTATTAAATTGTTACTTTTATCTCTTAAATATAAAATAATAATTAATATAAAACAATTTCCTCTCGGTTTGTGTTTTTTTGATAGTATTATTATTTTTGATGAATACTTACTCACTAATAACATGTCTGATTCGACACAAAGTAAAAGTATACCTATATTATTTAATTATATATGTTATACAAAATAGTTTTTATTTTTTTCAATGGATAAAAAGTTTTTAAGAAAAACATTTCTGCTGTACCTATTATATTTTGTAAAATTGAATATTTACACTGTTTTATTAAATAGAATACTTTTAGGTACCATAGAATTATAAACTACTTACCATTAAAGAATCTACTTACCATTACATTGGATACTTTATCTCATTAACCCTACAATGCATGATTTTTTTAAATTATTTGATTTTTTTAAAACTGATTTATTTAACCCTCTTTTTTACAGAAAAAATAAAAAAAAAATTATTTTTCAAACTTACACTTGGGGGTTAAGTCCTAATTTACATTGTGACATGTAGGTAACATCAAGAACTAATGGTTACGGTTAAACGATGCGGATAAATGTTGTATATACTTACTAATTTTTTTGATATAATATATATTAGGTGATAACTTTTAGACATTATGAAAGAATATATTTTTTTAGATAATAACAAAGTAAAAATATGCAAAATGAATTAAAAATATATGCATAATATAATTTTAGATTTAACTCTTCAGTCAATAACTTAGTAGTAGGTATGTAATAACAAATGTATAGAATAATATAAATAATAGTTCACATATAAATATCACTTGAAATTTTATAAAATTATATAGTAAAATTTAAATTTCTTTTGCAACAAATAATAACAGTTTGAAAATATAAATAAAAAAAATAAGTAATTTATAATATCTTAGAAAATTCTTTTCATAAAATAGCTAATAACAATATTAAAAAATAAAAAATAAAATTAGTAAAATAATGATAGTTGTTACATATACACCGGCAGCTTTAACCGAACTGACCACTGATTTTGACTGTGGTGAAATACTTTTACACAAATGGTTCAATGCCATAAAAAATACCAGTCATATATTAACATTTATGCACTCATAATAGTTAGTGTTGATATACTCTCATTTCACCAGTGTTTCTAGATACATTATTATTGTCGTTTGACTTCAGGATAATTCCCTTTCTTTTTTTTATATTTTCACATAATATTTAATTAAAAAATGATGTTACAAAAAAATCGAATATGTTTAAAAAGTGAAATGCATTTGAAATATTTAATTTATAAACAATACCTACTTTATTATAAACTGTTATTATAAACAATACCTACTTACTTTTGAATTGGATACTTTAATCTCAATATTATATAAAATAATTTCCTCTCGGTTTGTGTTCATACATATTATGTCTTTTGATAGTATTAATATTATTCAACTATATGTTATACAAAATAGTTGTTTTTCTTTTATGATATTTTAAAAGTTAAAAAGTTATATGGTTAAAGTTTTCTTATGGAACACCGACCACTTTTTCCAGATTGTTGGTTCTTTATTATTATATATACACTTACCGTCCATAGCTGCCTACATCAGATTACCTTCAATAAATTACCTATTCGCCTTTTCAACAATTTTCACACATAGTCAGTAAACCTTTTAACTACTACAATCCGACCAGCAATTACTACAGCCTTCATTTGATTTTATTTTTTAAAGTATATAATGTTAATGAACAAATTCAATTCTATTAGACATATTTAGGATGTAAGGAGAAATAAAATGATTATATTATTTTTTTGTTGAACAAAATAAAAACAAATTAAATTTATTTTTAATTATTTTTATTAAAAAAAAAAAACAATGGTTCATCTGTAAAAAATTTATAAATGTATGCATTAGAAAATTGAAATTGATTATCATTACTCACTACTTACAAATCTATTTTGTTTTGAAAATCCGCTGAAACAAAAAAATAAATGGGTATAAATACTTAAAAGTTAGAACAGATTCTTAGAACAGTCTCTGTGGTAGTTAAAATAATTATATATTACATTTTGTACATACTTATTAGCATGTCCTCATTTTTTCCTCCTGGTGGAGTTGGTGGTGGTGGTGGCGCCGGACTTTTACGTTTTTTTTTCTGGTTGGATTAAATAAAAGTATATATATATATATATGTTTTAAAATAATAATAATGCTTAAAGATGAAAAAACATTGAAACTTACGGGGGCAGTGGCGGGCTACGTGCCCCCACTTACTGCAATTGAAACATTCTGGAAAAAGTGAATTCACAAAAGATTAGATACACCTTATTACGCAGTAGTGTAATATCGTGTGGATACAAAAATGCAGTCGATTTACTTACTTTTCTGCCGCCGTCTTGACGACTTTGTATGGGGGTGTTGTCCACCCCCATACATATTCGTAATTTGACATTTATTAAATGTATTGTTCATTTTCTGAAAGAAAACAAAAAATATAAATGAATTACGTGCAAAATATAAATGGTAAAAATCTTATATAATGAACAAAAATTAAAAATTATACTCACGCACACGGGCGGACACGCGCTTATGAACACTTATAACCAAAAAAAAATTGAATTTTATTCGTTAGAAGATGTTTCTTTGGTCTAAATGTCTGGTCACCAGTGTTGCCACACAATATTGTTATTCACTTTGAAAATAATGAATTTTATCGTCGTCAGAGCCCGAGTATAAAAACAATGAAACGCGTAAAGTATAATGAAATTTAATAATTTTATCTTACTAAACTATTAAGTAATTCAAATTTATAATGTAAATTGAAATTAAAAGTTAAAAAACGTGTACGTCCGATTCCTCCCATAAACGTGTCTGCACTGTTGATTTTAAATAGCAAGACGTGCCTATTATTTCTGTTTAACGCGCTGAGCTCTATGGCTCAAAGTTCAGAACTTCAGACGGTGATTTATTTATCTGCTGTTTTTAAACGTAATTTCGTAGATACGGGTCTTGTAGGTTAATGGTCAGATCGCTTCGGTACTGATCGCTTTTCTTGCGTTTTTATTTTTTGATTTTCTGTTAAAATAATGCCTAAACTTTGTGTGATTTGTAGACGGGTCGACGGTGGATACTCGGCACACCTGTATGGCATAACAGTAATCGCGCGATCAAAACTCTTTTTTGTACATTTCGTATGATACGGTATTTTTCAGATTTCCACGTGCGAACCCTCGGTATTATGCTCTCGACATTTCGCGGATGCCGATTTTTCAGTTACGGCCAACAGGCATCGTTTAAGTCGTCATGCGGTCCCGACGATAGGAATTGTAAATTCACAAATTTAATTCATTACATTGTGTACATTTTTTCTTATTATTGTTTTCTGCAATATTTTCACTGTAAATATTTTTATCGATTAATGTCATACTTTTATGTGCATTATTTCGTTTTGTTTATAATATACAATCTTTCGAAGCCGTCGGTAATTAAATCTTTATTTTAATTCAATTTTCAGCCAGCTATTGATGCCCACGAGAACGACATAGTCGTAGAACTTCCGGAGGTCATTGAAGAAGAAGTGAATGTGGACGATGTGGAAATGGAAGTCGTCGAAATAGGATTTGAGGACTTGGTAATGCCAACTGAGGAGCCTCGAGTTGTTGCTGAGGAGGTGGCAGATGTCAACGACGATGACATCGAGGTCGTAGACGTTCGATTGGCAGATGTCCCACCCCAGGTAATTTATGGTACAAAATATTTATCTCCAGCATGTTGTCAATTCAGTCACGGTTTTATAAAGTTTTATTATTATTACAAATGTTTAGGTTCATATATATATATATATATATATATATATATATATATATTATTTTTTTAGAATGCACACCACATTGTGATAATATTGATTACACAATACATATATATCATGCATAGGGATAGCACTGTAGGTATTGTTAGGTTTTTAATCCAATTTCAAATGTCACAGGGTATTTAAATTTTGAAACAAACTAAGTATATATATTTGAATTTTTTTTTATCGTGCCGCTTGGCATACAGAAAAATTAAAATGTCAAGTACTTGAGTATAAGTACCTATTTCATATTCAATCGATTGTATTGGTACTACATTATATTTTAAAATTTCAAATCTAAACATAAACATACATTTCTTTTTTTTTTACAGTGTTTCATACACTATTGGTTTTATCTGTGTATTTATATTGTTTACATAATTACTCTCTTTTTTAATTGCTTAGCAATTTGAGATAATTCATTACTTGCCTATGTTATACTATCTAGGTGTATATATATATATATATATATATATATACATATATATATATATATATATATATATATATAAATATAAATATTATATATTATAGTAAAAAAATAACACGGTTTTATTCATTTTCATAAAATTCATAAAATTTAATTTGTTTACTACTGTGATATGCTTTTGCATTCATATTCAACACTCCAATTTAGATCATTATGGATCAGACTTAAAGTTGTATCTTTTATTCACACTTCATCGATTATATTAACCGTTTTACTGTGATTTTTATGTAAAATGTACACAATAAACCAGGCTTACAGTATTTATTAAAACAGCATGTATTAAAACAAAATAACAAAATCTATACTTTATCTATATCTCAGTGTATATTTTATTGATAATAACAAAAATATTAAATAGCATTTTTAAATTTTGTGTCTAAGAAGTACTTATAAATAAATGTGTTTAATTTAATCACAAAATTACAGGTTTTTTTTATACTCTTCATATATATATATATATATTTTTTTTTAGAATGCAAACCATATTGTATTTTAAAATGTCAAATCTAAACACAAACATACAATTTTTTTTTTTTTTACAATGTTCCAGACACTGTTGGGTTTACAAATGTCAGTTTTTTTAATTTTAATTTCTAGAGTACTCAATGTAAAATAGGTACCTATGTGTATTTGATCATTTTGTAGTTTCATCCTACAATTAATTTTTTACCAATTTTAATGTATTAACACAATATTCTCAAATTATTTAAAATTGAATTATTAAAATTGAAGTACATTGAAAAAAATGTAATAATTAATTATTAAATTATCGATTATTTACAGATTTGTTAAAGATGATCCCGAAAACATACAAATAATCTCTTTAAAAAATTACATATTATGAAAAAATTGATTTATTTTACACTTTCTGTTTCTTTTATGGTTTAACAGATTTATATTTTTCCTCTGGAATCAGATAGCATTTTTATCTTGGTAGATTTCCTATCAGCTATATTTTTAATGGAAAACTTTAAGTCAATTTTTTATTTTCTTCTGTATAAACCTTTCAGTTCGGATTAATAATTTTTAAGTAAGTATTTGATCACCTTTTGTCTTTTGGTGTGAAACATTTATCGATGATTTTGGGTACCTACTTATAAACATTTATTATTTATTATTAACGGTTATACCTAAACATTTTTGCTGAACTTAAAATATATACACACTGTGTTAAGGTAACTGATGTAAAATTCAATATTTACATTGTTTTATTATTATATATAGATACTCTTATTTTCATTTTAACTCAATAGGTATTTCAAAAATGACGTTATTTATATATCGTATTGGTACTTCATTGTATTTTAAAATTACAATTTCAAATTCTTTTTTTTTTTTTTTACAATGTTCCAGACACTGTTGGGTTTATCTGTGTATTTATGTTGTTTACATAATTACTCTCTTTTTTAATTGCTTAGCAATTATAGATTTATGTTTTTTTCCGATAATTCATTACTTGCCTATGTTATACTATCTAGGTGCCTTTATATATTATTATATACTTGCAATTTCGAATGTTACAAGGTACCTATTTAAAATTTGAAACAAATGAAACAAACTAAGTATTTTCTACCATGCCGCTTATAAAGCATAAAATGTAATAAAGTATTATTAAGTCTTTTTACATTATCAAATTGTTCACATTTTTTGATGTCCATATAGACAAAAAACAAGTAAACATTTTAACACTGTATTTTTATTTCACTGTACATACATGTAGAAAAACTTTTTTCCCAAATTTTGTTTCCTATACTTTATGTAGGTACATGAATTCTGTCCCAAACACCGATTGCATAGGTACCTAATTGTTACACCTAACAATAATAAATAAAAATAACATTATACGCTATTTTTCTAACATTAAAGGGTATAAGGCTACCATCTATATTGGTTTTACAATTTTCATACAGGTTTTCAGATACAATTTGATACAGAATCTGGATCTGGATGTAAAATATACAAAATATACCAGGCTTTGTTTTATTTCTTTTAATTTTTCTTGGCACATTTCAATATTATCTCTTCATCTATAAAACCGCAACCATATCTGAGTTTATGGTATGTTTGTAATAAAAAAAAAACATAGTTTTATTCAATTTTTCCAATATGAAAGGGCAATTTTAAATTTGTGCCTATAAATAAGTGACTTTGAATTACAACATTTCATTTTTTTTTTTTTTTAACTTTTTCATGGGATATCTAAACTAACCGCAATTTGTATTAAAACTTCAAACAACTATAGAAATCATGATTTCTATTTATTGTTTAGGGTGAAATAGATGGGGACATGATAGAAGTATTGTCAGAAGTGGACGATGAGGTCAGTTGACGTGAAAACTAAAACACATGAAAAATAAAAAAAAAAGCTTATTTAAATATGATTTGTAATTAAATTAAATTATAGTTTGATATTGACGGTCCGCCTGCAGCACGTGAGGTGTTGATTGTAGATCGACCAGCTGGCGTGCAACACGAGTTACCACGACGATACGACGTAGGCGCGTTGGATCATGTATGCTCGCACTGCAGCGCGCGTCACTTCATGTGTGAGCGCACCACCGCTACAGACAGACACTTCGTAACGTGTTGTAATAACGGTTTAATGACCGTTACCGGTAATCGCGTTTTGCAACCTGCACCAGAGTTATTAATGGGTTTGTTGATAGATGATTCACAGGATGGCAGGAATTTCCGGAACGAATTCCGTCGTTACAACAATTCTCTGGCGTTCGCTGCGTTTTCCACCGATCTAAACCAACGACGGTTGACCGGCGCGGGTCCAAGGGTGTTCTCCGTACACGGACAGGTGTATCACAGGATCACCAACGATGTTGTCGGAAACGATGACAGGCAGCCGAAATACTGTGAACTGTATTTCGTCGAATCGGAGACAGCGAACCGTATTCGAATGGAACAACAGACGAATCAGCACAGAGTGTCGGAAAACTTGATGGCTTCACTGGACGCCATGTTACGTGAAATCAATCCTTACGCACAGGCTTTTCGGTAATTATACACAATAAATATTAAATATTAAACAAAATATATAACATGAGTGCATTGTTGTTATTACGTTGTAGTAACATGCGTCAGGTGTGGACGGCGGAACGAGAATCCGCCGCAGCCGACCCTGAGAGGGAACCAAGAAGAGTGGCCATGCATTTCGTCAGCGATCCAAGCAGAGACCGGCGTAGGTATAACGCACCGGCAGCAAACGAAGTAGCAGTGGTATTTGTCGGTGATGACGGTCGACCGCCAAGAAACGTCGATCTGGTTATCTACGACACGAATCCGAATCGACCGGGTTATCAAAGGCAAAACATACCGTCCGGATCGTGCCACGCGGACCCAATGTTGTACCCGCTGTTTTTCCCATACGGAGAGATAGGTTGGACATTCCACTTGCAGCAAGAGGGCGTCCGTCGAAACCGAGTGCGCACCAGGAACACTATCCGAGAGTTCGCGTGTTACCGTATAGCTATTCGTTATCGAGGAAATAACGATACTAGACACCCAGCATTTAGTCTTTTGCACGGTGGTGGTTTTCTGTTTCAGCAATACGTGTGCGACCAGTACGTTCGCATGGAGGCGAATAACTTGAGGTACGTGGACAGAAACCAGGCCCAGCTGTTCGCGGACGCGTATCAAGGTCTTATGGACCACGTTAACCAACAGCACGATTTGAACGCGCCGGAGCTCGAGGCCGCCGGTCGTAGAGTTGTTTTGCCGTCCACGTTTGTGGGCAGTCCCCGTTACATGAAACAGTGTTATCACGACGCGATGGCTATAGTGCGTAAGTACGGTAAACCCGACCTGTTCATAACGTTTACGTGCAATCCCAGGTGGCCGGAAATCCAACAAAACCTCGCTCACGGGGCGACGGCGAACGACCGACCCGATCTGGTGGCCAGGGTGTTTCACGCTAAACTCGCGGAGCTCATGCGGGACATAACGAAGAACAGGATATTCGGTAATGTAGACGCGTATGTTTATACCGTTGAGTTTCAGAAACGCGGTCTGCCGCACGCACACATAGTGGTCGTCTTACGGGAAGACTGTAAGTTTCAAACTGCGGACGACATCGACAACGTTGTTCGTGCCTATTTACCAGATCCTGCAACCGAGAGGCGGTTACACACGGCCGTATCGTCACACATGATTCACGGCCCGTGCGGACCATTGAACCCGAACAGCCCGTGTATGGTGGACGGCAGTTGTTCCAAGAAGTTTCCGAAAGAGTACAGCGAAGAGACTCTGTTCAGATCGGATGGCGGTTATCCCACGTACCTGAGACCCGACAACGGTCGCACGGTGAACGTCAGAAATCACGAAGTCGGTAACGAGTTTGTCGTGCCGCACAATCCGTACCTGTTGGCCAAATACGACGCGCACGTTAACGTCGAGGTGTGCTCTACGGTGAAGAGCGTAATGTATTTGTACAAGTACGTGTACAAAGGCCACGACACGGCCACATTGGCGGTGTGGGACGCGAACGAAATACAAGGGTAATTATAATACTATATTAATAATAATTACAAATAACATACGCTTTTGTAAATCTATTACTATTATTATCAGTTTCCTGAATTCGCGTTACGTCAGTCCGCCGGAAGGAGTTTGGCGGCTGTTTTCGTACGAAATGCACAAACGGAGTCACACGGTCATTAGACTTCCGGTTCATCTGGAAGGTCGTCACGACGTGTACTTTGCACCGGGCCAGTTGGAAGAGCGTGTGCGGAACGCAGCTCTCGGTCGGTTTCTTCGAGCTGAACCGAGTAGACGAGAACGCCCGACAGTACCTGTACCACGAAATACCCACGCACTACACTTGGAACGCGCAGGCAAGACGTACGTTGCACCAGCCCGGCTCATTTCGAAATTTCGAAAAATTTTTGCACCAATATTTAGCATGTAATTTGCATGAATTTGCATGGCTAAAATTAGAATTTGCATGATAAAGGTTAAACAGAAAAACCCTAAATTTAATGGGCCGGGCTGGAGCAACGTTGCGTCAGCCCGGCCCAATAGAAAAAATATAGCTATCGACAATATAAATATGCCAATATTTAGCACGCCATTCGCATGAATTCGCACGACAGTCGCCAGAATTAGCACGACAATTTTTTATGGTTAAAAAACCGTTTACGTGTTTTTACCGTTGCGCCAGCCCGGCCCATTATAGAAATTTTGCAAATTTTGGGATTTTGACTATACCAATATTTAGCACGCCATTCGCATGAATTCGCACGACAGTCGCCAGAATTCGCACGACAATTTTTTATGGTTAAAAAACCGTTTACGTGTTTTTACCGTTGCGCCAGCCCGGCCCATTATAGAAATTTTGCGAATTTTGGGATTTTGACTATACCAATATTTAGCACGCCATTCGCATGAATTCGCACGACAGTCGCCAGAATTTGCACGACAATTTTTTATGGTTAAAAAACCGTTTACTTATCATGCAAATAATATATGCATATAATACATATCATATCATGATGTTGCTTAAATGAACCATATTTTATATTAAATTATTATGTTATTAATATATTGGTATTAATTGTCTATTGTCTATACACAAGATATATTTTATTATTGTACAGTAATATTAGTATTTTACTTTAAAGTTACAATTTTATTAATCTATACTATGGTCCACTGTCCACGGCAAAACAAAAAACGTTTTCATTTTCCATTCACGGAACCTGCGGCCTGCGCGTATAAATCTCTCGTATGCAGGGTTTTTTCAAAATAAAATTTTAAAGATGTTATATTATATTTATTTTAAATATCATAATTAGGGAACGGATTTTAATTTAGTATAAAATCAAAAATATTTAAATATATATTTGTTTATTACTTGATAAATATTTATTTATAAATGTATATATTTAAATATTTAAATTGAAAAAAAGATAGAATTATTACATAATTAATTGAAAAATATAAAAAAATTAAAAATTTATTCAGAATCATCACAATCTTCATGTGGGAAACAGTTAGATGCAACATATAACTTGAAATTTTCAAATGTAAAGTGGCGGCGGTTTGGTCATAACATTGCTTTGTAACGGCTGAATGACCTCTCAACATCAACGGACATGACAGGTAAATATTTCATACACATTATTTCTTTTGGAGTGTATTCAATTCCTGAATAAATGTTATTTGGAGTTTTATTTAATAGTATGTCGTATACTGAAATTACTACCTACTACTTAGATGACTTACTCTAAGATATCGAATCGTTGTCGTTTGATGTCAAAGGTGTACAGTACAGAGACCTAATCGTATCGCATATCGTATCGTAAAATACTAAAATAAAAAAGGAAATTTCTAAAATAATTAAAATATACACGAAAATTCTACAATATTACATAATTAATGTATTTATTTGTAAAACAATTTAATTATTCTAAAATATTTAAAAATATTTAATTATTCTAAAATATTTGAAAATATTTAAAATAAAATTAGCATCAAATTACTTGAAATTAAATAAAACGTATACATATATCGAAAGCTTTCCGATGCTATTACTACACAAAAATATTTATTTAAATTAAAATCCGTTCCCTAATCATAATATATAAATTTCATTTATAACTTAATGCATATTATGAAAGTTTTTAGAGCCCTAATCATACTATCGTGTATTCATAACTATAGAGAAAACATATATTAATAAACCGTTTTCATCACTTACCATTGCGCCAGCCCGACCCATTTTGGAAATTTTTTTATTGGTAAAAAAAACAGTTGTCGTTACCGGTTATTTTGTCAGCCAAACTCATAATCGAATGATTGCGATTTTCGGTGTTTGATACATATTATATGCTAATTTTTTATTGAATTGAAGAACTTATAAGATTGTTGTAAGTGTTATACTTTATTCGAGTTAATTTTAAATTAATAAAAAATAAGTAACATTTGAGTCAATTTATTAAAAAGTGGTATTTGATTAACATACTAAATGGTATAAAATAAAAATTCACATGGTACTTTTGATGTGGATTTTGTAGGAATTGGTTTTTTATGGAGATCGTCATAAAGTTCCCAATTATTTCCTCCAGCTCTCTTTAAATAGGCTTGATAATGGCCAATCGAGTTTCGTAAGTTACTTTTTCCTTGACGAAAACTTATCACTCCACGAAGCTCATACGCTATATTGCCATGAGTTAACACTTGAGGAATATCTGATAACGTGATTTGTGCCATCCTTGCTGCTTCCGTGCTGTGTTGTCTCAATTCCAAACATTCATCTAATTTTTTTTTTTTAATTAGTACTTTATGAAATAATTGGTTCCATTTTAAAAACGTCATTAAAGAAGCCCGATCGCAAGGTATTTAATGAAAAAAATGTTTACTGGTTTACCCGGTACCATAGATGCAAAAATCATGACAGTAAAATCTTATATATCACCCATAAAAAATAAACCAATTTAATTTTTAACTTATGATTAAAAAAACTAGTTTTATAGTAGTACAACAATAATAAACTTTGTGATCGAACTTAGTAAACTATATTATATATATATTTATGTACATTATAAATTCTTACTTTCCCAAAACAAAACGTCTACAAACAAATGCATTTTTGACAATTGAATAGAAATTGATGAAGTGCAATTATTATCAATACATCTTGCATTTTCCGTATTCACACGTTCGTCCAAAAATGATTGTAGTTCTTTAATCATTTCGCTGTTGTTGACTTGATATGATATAAAATTTATATCACTGGTAGATTTATATAATGTACCAGGACATTTCTTATTTGAACAAGATCTTTGCTCTGTTGCTGTTGGGCAATCATTGAACATAGTTTCTAAGACATGTCCAGCTGTCGTATCACATTTCACCATTATCATACCATATTGAAGTTCTTGTAATGTCACTTTCATACGACTAATTATCAAATCTGCTCTTTTTGAGTATGTTGAAGAGTTTATTCCGGTCTTAACAATATTAGAAATAAAAGTAAAAAAAGAGTTTCCTTCAACTAAATCGATTTTTCCTGCGTATTCTTTACTATCACAGTAAGATCCCTGAAAAATAAAGGACAAATTTATACATAAGAAGCCAGTATTATGTTATTCTAAATAAACTGGTCAGAAATTTACAGGTTATTATTTTCTTAAAATATTTGCTCAAGTAAAAATCAAAATTAATTAAAAAAATTTTGTGTCGATAATCTAATGGTTTAGCATCAGTGAACATAACTTTATCCTCTTAATTTTGGATGTATTTATATATTATACGTCTAGACTATTTATTTTTATCTTTTGAAATTTTGAATCTATAGTTACGTTTTATATTTCGATAAATATTAATCATATTAAACAGTAATAACACTTGTTTAAAAATGCATGATGTTATTATAATAGATTTACTTCAATTTAGAAAATATTCTTATTATTTTTGTATAATAAATACAACCATTAACTGATAAAATGAATGTCTTACACATATATCAACTATTACCTACGCGTGCAATTTTTGAAGTAATTGATATTTATAATATAAAAAAATACGATTATCAAACAATATATTATAATACTGAATTATCATCAAAAGAATATAGTAAATTAATGGTTAAGTAATTTGTAACTGAAAGGAGTATTATACATTAAATATTCCTTAATAATAATTTAAAATAGGTAGTATAAACATTTTTAATTACAAACCATTATTAATGAAGCGATTGAATCAAATGCACAAGTATTGCTCAAAATAAATTTATCCTGCTTATTTTTGAGTACAGTGATTTTCAATTCTGCAAAACGGGAACCATTTTTTAATACCGGCAGTGATCGTTTGTTTTGCGGCATGCTTATATCGATATGGCGTAAGTGAGGATTTGGAAGTAGGTAAGAGTTACTTTTCCTCTGTTTATTATTTTTTCTGTTCCAATTCTCTCTGGCTAGATTTTCTTCATTTAAATCACTTGACGGTGGAACGAACCTAATTTCATTTTCTTCCATGGCACAATACAACGCTGAAGGTGAATCATCTTTATTATTATTATCATCATCACAATTATCGGTAGTATTATTTAATGGCGATGGACTCATATCACGGTTTTCAAGTACTTCATTAGATGATGATTGCGTGTTTTCATCATTACCATCACCATTCGTCACGTCTAATGGTGGTAGTTCTACGTCGTCGTCATATTCGGTACCAACTTGGTCTGATACTACAGAAAGTGTAGAAAAATCGTTCACATTCCTGGCTGAACGTATTAGTGTAGCTCCTTTTAACGATGAAATATGAGTTTCTAAATATTGTTCAATATCGGTAGGTAATGATACATGTTTGAAAGTCACAGTTTTGAGTTTTCTAAAACTCGACTCAACGGCTGATGAACTAGAAACATCGTCACCATAACCAAATATGGGTATCATTATACCTGACCATAGCGGTAACAGTTTTGTTATTTTAATTAAAATAGGAGCTAATGTTGGAATAAACAATGGATTTATTCCTGATCCTTCTTGTATCAAACTCTTAGTGGTATCATATATATTTTCTGCCCATGATTGAAAAGGGTTTTCATGATCATATAGTCCTTCATTTTGTTCTTCAAACATTTCTTCTAACGCATTCCGGGCCTCATCTTCTGATTCAGATATTGAAATTAATTCATCAAAATCTTGCTGACATTGTATAAAACCACTAGAAGTAGCTTCAATCAATCTTTTTTTATGTACCTCACAATCGGTCTCTTGTCTACTTAATACATTTATCCCGTCAGTTTCATTAATAAAAACTACAAACATTGAAAATAGCAGTGAGCGAACTTCTGTCAATGATTGACACTTTATTAATAGACACATAGCACGAAGAATGATTTCTCTAACCCTCCGCGGGACTGTCTTCAGAGGAGTCCACTTACTGCATATCTTAATAAAATGAGCGACATCGGTTCTTATAAAGCATCGGGGAACCCAGTGTGAATCAGAAGTAATATTTTTTGTAAGCAAATCAGAACAAGCTCTTATATAGTCCTGTAATGATGAATATTGGGTAAAACTTTGAACCATAGCTGAAAGCAGAGCCAAAGAAATATCGCAAACAGTCTCCTTTGGTTTTTTGATGTCAGAACTTATCCACTGTAAAAGCCAATTTGAAATAGCAATATTAGTATGTCTTTCGCTAACCATATTTGTGACAGTGAAGTTTTGATTTTTCTCTTTGTCATATACAAGTGCTTCATATAAATAAATTGATTTTGTTTTTTCAATACCAAATTTATGAAATGGTTTTACAATCGAACCGGTTGCGTCAATTATGAGTTTTGGAGTTTCTGTACTATTACAATATCCTCTATATAAATGTATTTGTTCTGCGCAATGATAATGTATAAAAAAGGGGTCACATCCCATATCATGCATAACATTTTGATATTCATTTTCCTTTTTCATTATCATCAAAGATATTAAGACATCTTTATGCCTCCGATTATTGGCTAGTGTTTTAGATTTAAGTGAACGCAAACAATTTCCTGTTGGAATAATAGCCGGTTCGAAACCTCCTAAAATTAAATTAAACGTAGGTATTAACTGTGGAATATTTGTGTACACTTCTAAGTTAGCATTTCGCACAATTGTATGGATACCATGGCTGTAACTGTGGGACAAGGGGGCGAGGTCATGATTAAAATATTGAAAATGTTAAGCTTTAAAATTATTATTGATTATTTTGTATTAAGAATAACTTTATATTTTAGTAAAATCAGTAATAACAATGATAAATAATATTTATTTTGAATGTAAAAATTAATAATCTAAAATCTTAATTGACAAAAAAATCCAAAATTAATATTAAATCTAAATTTATAAAAAAAAGCCTAGATTGTTTTGTAAAATCAATACATTCATTGCTCCGCTCTGAATCTAAAAGGTGGGCAAGTGGATGTCGCTCTTCTGTACAGTAATTTACAAGTGGGTCACTATTGTAGATGGTATTAAATTTGTATTCAATGATATAATGCCATTATATTCAAAAAACGATTCTGAACGAAAACAGTTGTCAGTCTAGGATATATTATATTATATTTTTATTTTTATTACTTATTATGTATACTATGTTAGCTGGTAAATTTAATTAATATTATAAAATTACATTAAATAACTCAAAATGTTAGGATTGAACATTTAAAACAAGTAGTTAATTCTGTAACCAACAAATATTAATATACATAAACAGTTTTTTTTTTAAAGTTATTTTAAGTTTAAATTCGGACGACCAAATTACCTATATTTTGAATAACATATTAAGAATAACGTTTTTAGTTATTTTTTGTATTTTTATAATATTAATTAAATTTACCAGCTTGGTACCTTATACATAATAAAAATCTTCTTCTTCTATAATAATATATTAAAAAAATTCTTATAGAGTGAGATCTTACGGGGGGTACGCGATTTTTTTTTTATTCCCCTTTTCTTTTTACTCTTATATTGTATTTTTCCCCCATACTCTGGACCGTTTTATAATCAATTCGGCTTTTTTCACGATTTTTCTCCGTCCCCTTTTCCCGATTCGACCGGATGAAAATCTTTTTAGGTTATAATGGGGTTATCACTTTTAGTTTTTACGTTATCGAGTTTCAGTTTTCACGTTATCAGTGGCGGCTCCTCCCCGGCTTATCTTTCCCGCCGACCGCACCATTTGTTTGCTCTTAGTGATAATAGTACGCGTCGTCGTATCACGATCCGTTTAACAGCTCGAGTTTTCACCCTGATTTCCAACTTGAATAGGTGGCTAGGTAGGTTTAGGCGTTAGGTAGGAATCAATACAAATCGTTGCAAGGCGTTGCACACCGGTTTCGATACCGGGCGGCGGATACTTAATTTTTGCTTTCTTTTTGCATCTCCCACGAATCCGATACCGTACCATCAATATAAAATTGATTACAATCTCAGTTTGCCACCACCAGTATCTCATAAACCAAGTGATTTTCTTAAATTATTGTATACATTTTTTTTTAAGTCTCCATAGTCACTTGAGTCTTTTTTAGAACGAATCTTGCATTTAAATACTTAACAGTTAAAATAATCTACAATTCACCTGTATCCCACCGGGCAGCTAGTATTAATATAATATAAAATATCCTAGACTGATAAACTGTCTTTTCTCTGAATCGTTTTTTGTAAATAATGATAATATTATATCATTGAATACAAATTTAATACCATCCACTACAGTAACCCACTTGTAACCTAATGTACAGCAGAACAACATCCACTTACCTGGTTTTTCAAATTAAGGGAAGTGCTGCAGAAATGTCAGTTTTAAAAACACATAATTTTAAAATATATTAGACTCATTGTTCCGCTCAGAATCAAAAATTCTGAACATATGAGTATATTTATAGTTAAAATGCATTAGATTGAAATACTGAATTCTAAGCTAAATATAAAAATAATAAAAATAATGATAAAACAGTAGTAAACTAATGAACAAATTACAACATAAACTTGAAGTAGCTTATAGAAATTATAGGCATAAAATTATTATTACTTTTTGAACAACTCTCTTTTTACATTGTTATTAATTCAGAGATATTCAAACTTTTTTATCACTTGGCTCTTTCGTTACTTCATTACATTTTGGTGGCCATTAAGTTATTAAGGAGACAGAAAGAAAATGTTTTAATGTTTAGTTTATATAAATTTTACCGTTTGTCATAAGACGATTTGCTTCTTTTTCTCTAAATGTTTCGCTTGATACACTTTTTAAAACCACAGATGATATCGCCTTTTCTTTTGCTGGTCCAATTAGACGTCTTTTTTTGTTTAAATGATGCACATCAAAGTTCCCAATATACGTACATTCCATCAAAACTCTATTCGATAAGATAAAATGATACATGGATTACATTTCTGAAAATACTTAAGATTGAAATTCAAAATCGTTTATGTAATAGGTATGTCAAAGCTAATAAAGTATAAATGTATAATTATAAAATAAAAAAAAATTACTTTACGTTATTGGATGGTTGATTTAAAATTACACCTTTAAAATGTGAGCTACATACAGAGCATCGCCCGATAACAGTAACAAAATTGTTTCCATGTCGATATACATGAGCTCTTTTGAACGATATACAGCATGGCAATTGGGTATGGATCCAAAAGTGTCATAAAGTCAAAAAGTCATATATTAATTAACATTTTAATTTGGTTATTTGATGATAAGTTGAAAATGTGAAATACATTTGCAATTTTGGGTGTCATAAACAATACCTACTTACTATTAAATTGTATACTTTTATCTCTTAATATAAAATAATAATTAATATAAAACAATTTCCTCTCGGTTTGTGTTTTTTGATAGTATTATTATTTTTGATGGATACTTACTCACTAATAACATGTCTGATTCGACACAAAGTAAAAGTATACCTATATTATTTAATTATATTATATAATGACTCTATCACATCTATGATATTTAAATACCTTTTTTTCCCTTCGTTTAACTTAAAGCGTCATTAATACTATGGTCGCCTTACAACAATTATACCCACAAAATGTTAAAAAATTATATTAATTGTACATACATAATTTTTTTTCAGAATCTGATTGTACTTATTAACTGCTGTATTCAACTACAATACGTTATCGAGTAGTCACAATAAGAGCTTTCCACGTCTGAAAAAACTAATTTCCACAATACTAACAATGTTAGGGTTATTGTTATAAAAAAAACCGTATATGTAAATATGTATACTTTTTTTTTTTTTGTATAAACCTTTTAATAAATACTGATTGCTATTTTCAATTGTAAATTGTAGTTAGAACTATTATGTGAAAATGCTATAGTAAATACTCAATTGACCCGTGCTTTATTGGCTTTTGTCTATGGTAATATATACATTTACAATAAAAATGATTTTCTCTTGGGAAAATGGGTATCATATATTTTGACCAGACTTATGTAACTATTCAAAAAATGTATGAAATGTTAGTTCATAATTTTGATTCAATCTATAGTAATTTATTAGTAAAAAAAATGTTCATTATATGTTCACCTTCATTTTTAAAACACTGTTTTATTAACACTTTCTGTATGAACCTTTTGTTTCATTTTATTTTATTATCAAAATATATAAAGTTGATATTTTTTCAACTATAATAATGTTTAAACAATAGTTCACTAACTTATTGCATTATTGGTGTCTTAAAGTTTTTTTTAAGTAAGCTTGGTTTAGTTGTAGAAATTTTCATAACAATTATTATTCATTACTCGACTACATATAATTATTATGTTAAATACAAAATATTAAGAGATTTTTAGTGCATATTTTTTTTTTTTAGATTTTGTTAAATTTTTTCAAGTTAAATACTTATTTTTCATTTTTTCGTGCCATTTATAGCGCATATTTTGGAATTTTTAAGTGCATAACTTCAGAGCCCTGAATTATGATTCTTTAGAAAACACTAATTGTAAATTGTAGTTAGAACTATTATGTGAAATTGCTATAGTAAATACTCAATTGACCCGTACCTTATCGGCTTTTGTCTATGGTAATATACATTTACAATAAAAATGATTTTCTCTTAGCAAAATTGGGTATAATATATTTTGACCAGACCTAAGTAGCTGTTCAAAAAATGGTTAACAAGTTAGTTCATAATTTTGATTCAACTTGCAATTCTTTGCTTGATTTTATATAAAAATAATATATAATAATAATTAAGTTGATAGTTACTTCCATTGCCCTTATCCAACTCACATGAATAAATCTAATCAAATCTGTTTGCATTTACTGTTTGGTACTGTAATTACAGTCAATTTATACAAATTTATTTATTTATGTTTATTGTGGAGCACTCAAATTTTCTTACGGTGAGTAAAAATAATGTTCATTACATCAACTGAGCTTTACAAAGAATTTTATTAATTTAGGCACATTCATCATTTTTAAAACACTGTTTTATTTACACTTTCTATTTGAACATTTCTTTGCATTTTATTTTATTATTATCATAAAAATATAAAGTTGATCTTTTTCAACTATAATAATGTTTAAACAAAATTTTTTGCAGGAATTGTGTTCACTAACTTATTGCAGTATTAGTGTCTTAAAGTTTAGTCGTAGAAGTTTTCATAACAATTATCCACCCATGTAGAATATAAACCATTTTTGATAGTGGTGAAATACATTGGCTATGATGTGTAAGACCTTTAGGTATTTAGTATTTATAAGTAAGTTTTCAATATTAACTTCTAGACATATCCCATATACGTGAAATCGAGACGTTAAACCTAACCTGAATGCTACTTTCGACGATGTCTTGGCCGAATAAATAACTAAATAGCTTTTGTTTCCGAACCGACTGACCACAATTATTCTATACGTCACTCCAATACACCAACCTCTAGACTTATCCTACACGCGTTCGATCTAGACGTTAAAAAAACTGTATCCTACTTACGGCGTCGTTCTCAATAACTAAAATATAAAATAGGTAAAAAATGTCTCAAAATAGTTTTTTTTCCGTCCCGACTGACCAGAATTACTCTTTACATCACTCTAATAACCGACCTCTAGATTTATCCTCTATACGTTCATTGTATAAATGTGTGTTTTCAAAGAAAAACCGTATCCTATTTTGGTCGGTGTCCTGGCCGAGGAGCGGAGCTCCTCGAGCCGAACGCTTGGTATATATAATGTAAATACATTGATAATGTGTCATTTTTGATACCGATAGTAGTTTTACAACGGCTCCTATTTTCGTCACTCTAATGAGCCGACTTCTAGACACAACCCATATACGTTAAATCGAGACGTTAAACCTAAACTGTATGCTACTTTCGACGATGTCTTGGCCGAATAAATAACTAAATAGCTTTTGTTTCCGAACCGACTGACCAGAATTATTCTATACGTCACTCCAATACACTTACCTCTAGACTTATCCTACACGCGTTCGATCTAGACGTTAAAAAAACTGTATCCTACTTACGGCGGCGTTCTCAATAACTAAAATATAAAAAAGATAAAAAATATCTCAAAATAGTTTTTTTCCGTCCCGACTGACCAGAATTTCTCTTTACATCACTCTAATAACCGACCTCTAGATTTATCCTCTGTACGTTCATTGTATAAATGTGTACTTTCAAAGAAAAACCGTATCCTACTTTCGTCGGTGTCCTGGCCGAGGAGCGGAGCTCCTCGAGCCGAACGCTTGGTATATATAATGTAAATACATTGATAATGTATCATTTTTGATACCGATAGTAGTTTTACAACGGCTCCTATTTTCCTCACTCTAATAAACCGACTTCTAGACACAACCCATATACGTTAAATCGAGTAGTTAAACCTAACGCTTTCGGCGGTGTCCGTGTAAATAAAATTTATCATGTTTATACTTTTGATCCCGAAAGGCGTTTCACCGGCAGCTAGTCTTATAATATAAAATCGGAACGTCAACATAACCTCACTTTCCCACTATTTTTTTCCGTCCGTTTTTTCGTTTTTCGCTTTTCCGAAAATTCCGTTCGCCCTCGAAATATTCTGTCCCCGTCCCCGGACGTCGTTTTACGCGTTCGCGCGCCCCCAAACGCCCCGTTTTTCGTTTTTCGTTTGCAAAAAAAATTGCCCCGTGATCGTTTCCCGCCGATTCGTATATACCACAGAATAAATTAAATCAGAAGCGTCACCTTTGATAACGTTACATTGCTCTTATGGGAAAATGAAAAAACGGTCCGACATATTGGAAAGTGAATCAGTGTAACCATGAAAAAAAAATCTTAAATATCTTTAAGTTATTTACGTTTCCGAACATATTTACAAGCCGAAATGTGATATCACTCTAATCAATTATTAAATTAAGATACATTAAATAATAATTTCTACTTTGTGAAATACATTGTATAATTTAGATTTTATAATGTGATGATTCATTAATAAAGTTGTTTAAATTAATTTAAAGAGAACGTTCAACCAGCATTTATTTTTTGTCTATGCATTTGTCGAAGATTGAAGTTATAATGTTCGGAGTTCTTTTTTTCTTTTTTTCAAAAGGCAGTAATTTTGTCTGTTGAGCAATATATTTTACAAAAACGACGTTCCTTCGGAAGTAGCCTTTATTTTTAAATTTGTTATAAAGTGTTCATACTCTCATAATCAAACATTAATAACAGTCAAGTATTCAATGACATCCAAAAATTAACAAATAATTGAAGGGCTCTGTGCAAGAACCAGACAGCTCCATATTTGTTGAAAACTGTTTTTATTTTAGATTCTAGTACAGAAAAATAATGTCTATAAATCTGTGTTTTTTATTATAAATTTTTGTTTTTAATTCTAATTTGTTTTTTTTTAATATTTATTGGAACTTAATAAAATATTTGAATGTTCACTCAGGTTTCATTTTTATTTTCCTAAATTAATGTTTTAGTTTGAGTTTTAAAAGGTTTTATAAACAATTAGGAAGTTAGGAATGGAAACCATTCAACAAACTTATTTTGTTTCCAAAATATTTAAACCAGTTTTAAAGTAATTTGTATGATATTTTTTTGATCTATCATCTTTATCAAATCTTCAGTTTCCTGAAAATTTTTAAAAAGTGGAGCTGTCTAGTTCTTGCACAGAGCCCTTCAATTGTAGTATGTCTGTTGTTGATATCTTTTTTTTCTTCTTTTTAATAAAATAAAATCATTGGAATAATCTTGTTCTTTTTTTTTTATGAAATACCATAAAAGAAATATTTGCTGGTTAATTGTATGTTACCATTATAGGTATGGAAATTAATATAAATAAAGAAAAACAAATACAAATAGATTTTACTAGTATAATAAATTCATTTATTAAAATAATTAATAATTATAAATATACATTAAGAAGAATAACAAATACAAATAGATTTTACTAGTATAATAAATCTAATATATTAAAAAAATTCTTATAGAGTGGGAAGTTACGGGGGGTAAGCGTTTTTTCGTTCTTATTCCCCTTTTCTTTTTACGCTCATTTCATATTTTTCCTTAATACTCTGGACCGTTTTATAATCAATTCGGCTTTTTTCTCGATTTTTCTCCGTTCCGTTTTCCCGATTCGACCTCATGAAAATTTTTTTAGGCTAAAGAATAGTGGCTCCAATCGCGTTCGTCCAAATTCCCTCCGCCTTTTTTCTTCCCTCGCCTACCGATCGGCTTATCTCTTATCTTTCCCGCCGACCGCTCTCTCGATTTGTTTGCTCGTATTGATAATAGTACGCGTCGTCGTATCACGAACCGTTTAACAGCTCGAGTTTTCAATACGTTTCCCAACTCGAGTATGTGGCTAGGTAGGTTTAGGCAACAGGTAGGAAATGTTAGTAATCAGTGCACACCGGTTTCGATTCCGGGCCGCGGATAATCTGCTTTTTTTTTTGCTTTTAGATTCTGAACGGAGTGAAGAATGTATTGATTTTACAATGATGTGTGTTTTTTTTTTTTTTTTTTTTTTTTTTTTTTTTTTTTTTTTTTTTTTTTGTGTCTGTCGACACGATTTGGGGCAGTAAAAATGCTTCGATTGCCTTATATAGCAACTTTTCTGAAAGGAAATTGAATCTAGTTGGTACTTTGGGGGGTCAAAAGTTAAAAATTTTCAATATTTTTTTAACGCGCCGGGAAAAACCCTTAAAAAATGAGGGAAAAACGGTATATTTTACGCAAAACCAGTTTTCGACAAAATCAAATTTTTTATTTTGCTATAACTCAAAAACTAATCGATGTAAATACTTGAAATTTTCACCAAATATTTAGATTAGCGTTCTCTATACACCGTTAAATTTTCAAAGTATTTTGACTTTTATTGAGCTAATTATAGACAATTGAAATTTTCAATTTTTTTAAGTATTTTTTTTTTAAATAACGATAAAATTTTTTTTTTTTGCCAGAAAATCTTGAAAATTTAATACAAGGTTTCTTATAAGTTGTTCCATAACTGATAAAAAAAAATCCAAAATCGTAAGTCACAATTTTTTTTTATAAGTGCTCAAAGTTCCAATTTATACGAAATATGTGAAAATTGCGAAAATTTGCAAATAATTTTGTTGTTGAAAAATCGTAAAATTTTTTTCTTTTATAACTAAGTTTTGAAAATTTGGTACAAGGTTTTTCATTAGTTTTTCTTCAATTATCTGCAAAAAAAACTCTACCGGATTCAGACAAAAAAATTTTATGAGTGTTTGAAATTTAAATTTTTACAAAAACACGTTAAACAACGGTTTAGCCTCAAACGATTTTTGCTATTTGTTTTTTTTTCAAAAAGTATAAGTTGTAGAAACTTGAAAATTTTATCAGTTGTTTATATTGGCATTTTCTTTATATAATTTTATTTTCAAAAGATTTCACTCATTTTTAATCAATTTATAGGCATTTGAAATATTCGATTTTTTTTATTTTTTTTTTTATAAATGTTGATAAAAAAAATGTAGCTCGGACGAAATACTTGAAAATTTAATAGAAGGGTCCACATAAGTTGTTCTAACTCCCATTCAAAAATTATAAAAATACATAGGCACACAATTTTTTTATAAGCGTTTATAAGTGCTAATATTGACAAAATTCGTCAAAATCATGTATATTTGCTATGTATTTTGTAGGTAAAAATTCATAAAAAATTTTTTATTAGAAGCTAACAATTGAAATTTTAATACAAGGTTGGCCATAAGTTCGGCTTACCATAATTGTAAAAAAAACGAGGGTAATTCATTGTTATTAATTAATTAAATTGTATTAAAATTTCAATTGTTAGCTTCTAATAAAAAAATTTTTATAAATTTTTACCTACAAAATACATAGCAAATATACATGATTTTGACGAATTTTGTCAATAGGTATTAGCACTCATAAACGCTTATAAAAAAATTTTGTGCCTATGTATTTTTATAATTTTTAAATGACAGTATTTTAATTAATTATTAATAATCATTAGGTACAACATATTTTGATTTTGCTGTATACTACAAAAAAATAGACGGCTATTTTAATATTTAAGAAAGAATTGTTTTTTAATTTTTGATTCAATTTAGTTTTAACAAGTATGCATTACCTAGGTACAATATATTATAATTGCCATATCATTAGTCCGGACTTCGCTTAATCCGGACAGCCATTTATAATACGTAAATTACGCTAGTTTATGTTATAGATTAAAATAAACAAGAAAACGAATTCTAAAAATACATATCCTATAGATGCGGGTTATTTCGATTACATATTTATCACATAGCTTATGCCATAGATTAAAATAAACATGAAAACGAATTCTACAAATTTCCCATAAATTCAGGTTATTGCGATTACAAATTTATAATTTACGATTGTTGGTTATTTTGTTTAATCCGGACTTTCAATAATTCGGACAACCTAGAGCCCCATATAGTCCGAATTAATGAGGTTCTACTGTACTATATTTTCTGACGAACCTACCTGTAATGAATATTTGTAATAAATATTATAAATCATTATTACTTAACCTTAACGAAATAATTGCATCGGACTACTGATGAATTCAATATTATGATTTATGAAAGTATGACAATAATCATTAAAATGTTTGCATAATCCTATTCCCGAATTTCAATCAATATTAATTATAATAATAACTCCTATTTTATTTTTAATCGGTTAAAATATATTATATTTTAAACTATAATATATTGTACAACATGATATAATTCATTGTATCATGCAGATCAACTTGAAGTTGGTAAATTTGAAGCGTTACTTGTTTATATACACTAATTACGCTTCTACATAGGAGGCAGTAGGGCGAACGCACTGTAGCGACCTTAGCGGATTATTATTCAAATGGCGACAATAAGCGAATCACACTGGTCGAGCAGTTTTATATGTTCGTGGTCACATAATATAACAGAAACAATATTACAGAATGGTCACTGATAAAATTGTTTACAGGCAGCATTGCACGAAAATATCTTGAGTCACTCAGTTTGGTTGAACAGTGGCACCAGTTCATGAATAAAAAAATACGGTACTATTTATACTGTCAATAACAATTATACTACCATTAAACCACGTGTTGTTATCGCTTATCGTGATAACCTAAAACCGAGAAACTTATTGGTGTCAATACTATTATAGTACAAACAAAAAAACATTTCTACAAAAATGTCACTTTTGTATACCCACAGTGACTGATTCTCTGTTATCTGCTGGCCGTCCAAAAGTGTCCTCCCTCTGATGACAATAATAATAATGGCACTGTAGTAGGTACATAATTATAATTATTTTCAAATTGTTATTGAGTGATGAGTTAGAACTTCTGTTTTTGTTTAAACAATTTCAACGTTATACATTGTTTTGTTAATATGGTTCAATCAAATAATCAAGTGATTAGTTTAATTTATCAACGTAACTGTTGCATCCAAAAGACAATACAACGAGTTGGTTCTTGTTTCGTCAAGGTGAGTTTACATTTGTCATGTAATTGCTTTAATAATGATTTCTTTGTAAGAATTAAATATTAGTTGTAATCATGTGTGATTAATATTTTAGATTCTGAACAGAGATTATTTGTTTTTAAACCGATTCGTCGGAATGAAATATTTTTGGACCAATACCTCAAACATTATAACTGTAACCGATTTGATTATGGTCAACTTTGCTATGTCTAGAAATTTAGAGACCATACAATGACTACAATTACTAACATTGTTGTACTATTTTGGTTAGTAGGTACTTCAAAATGGTCATAATTTGTGACACATTTATCTATTACTTTTTAATACTATTTTACTTATTTATCATAGTTCAATTTAATTATGAGGTCCTACGACCCTGAGGAGGCAGATTTAAAAATGATGTACCTACTTATTTATAGATGTACACATTATCCATGCCTACTGCAACCAGCAAAACTTATTCACAAGCAACTAGGTAGTCAACGTATCATAAGACCAGGTACTGTAACATTTTGTTTATTCTATAGGTACAATGTGTTGTTTTTTAATAAACCAAGTTGAATGAAGGATGTAGAAAAAAAAACAAAAAATAAATATAATATAGTGTTTTTTATTAAAAATTAATAAATTTTAATCTCCATTTGGCCTTGCCTTCATAACTCCATTTGGCCTTCTGGTTCTGTGTCCTATAACAGAATTTAATAGTATTTTGTATTTACTATAATTTTAGTAACATTGTATACCTATACATCAAACTTGTTTTCCAGTGCATTTGTGTTTGAGGGTTCTAGTTACATTATTTATTTATTTTTTATACAGATTTGTGTCATATTTCAGGTTTTTTTTTTTTTTGGAGGGGGATGGGCGAGGTGACTGTTCAGTTACATTATATTCATAATCAGGGCCGGTTTTAAGGGGGGGCACCGGTGGGCAATTGCCCGGGGGCGGCAAAATTATCTCAGATAAAATAAACAAAAAATTAATTTTTTTTTGTTAAGAGGAAGATTTCTAAAAAATGATACATTTAATTATTATTTATTTTTTAAATTCACATATGCATACATTTTTTTTACCTTTATTTTATCATTTTAAATAAAGAAAAAAAAATAAACGTTATTAACTAAGTAGGTAGGTACCTAATATTATTAAATATAAGTGGGGTTTATATTTACTAGTAAAACTAGACGTATAGTATAGCTGCGTTGGCCGTATTGGCAAATCAGAATTGTCGATTGTGGGAATTATTAAAATAAAACTATTTTTAACAATAGTTGATGACGACTGTTCAGGTTTCTAAGAAATATGTAAAATGTTTAAATGTAGATACTAATAATTTTGTGTTGTTGATTGTTGACTGCTAAATAAAGATATTGATAATTTATTTTATTTTGTCACCATATGAAGCAAATCGTTCTATACTTTTATTATTATTGTGCAAGTATATGTTTGACAGTTTGAATTGATAATTTGAATATTATTCTAATTTATTATAAGATAAGTTGATTTAGTTTATTATAAATTATAATATTTAATATCTACATAAGATTCAGAAGTTGTTACAATTGCATATTGTAGTACTTTACTTACCTACTAAAATACATTTGTGTCATTTCATATCATACAACTTGCTAAACTCTATATGTCTGTTACTATTACCTACATACTCTGTACCTACATAATTTAAATCTCTCCAAGTGAACTAATATAATACAAATAAGAATTTACTGTTTTTTGAATTGTTATATAAAATAAAATATTATTATTATATTATTTATAATATAAAAATAATGTGAAATTAAAACTTTCAACTTTATAATTGATATTGTAAGGTTGTGCCAGTTGAGGTAGGTAAATTACAATTAAACAGTTTAGGTTCACTTCAATTACATTGTAAATTTACATTCAATTATTGGATATATATATATATATATATATATATATATATATATATATATATATATATATATATATATATGTTTATATAATTATACATTATGCATATGAATTGAATGCAGTAATTTAGCCATATTAGCAAGTAGGTAAATTTTTTAGTTGAAATTATACTTTAATGGCGCTAAAAAGAGTCAAAGCTAGTGGTGCCTGCAATCGTAAGGAGGCAAAAAAAAAGAAGGAAAAAATTAATGAAGTTATAAAAAACAACAAGCAAAATAAATACCATGTTTAAACTTAAAAGAGAAGAGCATAGTGAGAACCATGGTAGCTTGGACAATGTTGATCACAATATAAAGTAAGTTTTCGTTTATGCTTTGTGATATAAATATATAATAGATTATAATAATAGTAATTATAATTTACGGTTGAATTTGATTTTAGTGAGCCTTCCTCAGTTGAAGCTGTTGTTACAAGTGAAAAACATGATATTAATTACTCTGAAGTGTTAGAAATACCAGGGTATGTATTTTATAATGTTTTATTATTAATTAAAACTTGTACAGAATAAATAAATTCACATTGAAAAATCTTTCCGAAACAAGATGGTCCGCTCGGGAAGATGCATGTAAAGCTCTTAACCAAAATTAATAAAAACGTTCAAAATATTAATAAAAAATTACTTAAAAAATCAACCACCTTTGTTGAAAACTACTAACAATTTGAATGAAAACAAAGTATTTTGCCTATGAATCATATATTACCTATTTAGTTTTCTAAATAGTAATTTAAGTTTTCCTGCCATTTTGTTGGAGGGGGCTGTATTCCCTTTAGGTTCTCCCATGGATATGTCACTGGTAAATATATTAAATGAAGACATGGTAAAAATTGTCACTGAATTAAGTATAATTATAATTATATTCAAATATTATATAAGGCATAGTGATATATATCACTTAAGGCATAGTGAAGTTAAACTTACAGGGCTGCCACTCTGTCACTTTTCTCACTTTTTGTCACTGTTTCCGTAAAATTGTCACTTTTCTCACTTTCTTTACACCTACATTAGATCTTAATCTAATATGTCTTTTTTTATTACTATTTATCAACAAAAAAATTTAATTATGATATAATTATTATAATGATAATATATTATTATTTTATAGATAATTTTATTATAATGGATTTGTATATTCCCACGAATTAAAATATATTAAAATATCCTATAGAATATTTGAAATATTATGGAATAACTAGATAGCGCTCGAATCGCATATCTTATTTCGTGATTGAGCTAAATACGTTATCAGGATTAAGTTGTATTATCTAATACAATGGAAAGCCGGATAATAATATGTATAACAAAGTTAAAAATGTTTTTATTTAAGTCAGATTATTTTATTTTTTGTTTAATTTTAGTGTTTAACAAAGTTCATTTGGTTACTAATGAGTAATGTCTTTATAATAATGTTATATTTCAATAAATGTTTTTGTACAAAGTCGACGGTTTTGGTCACTTTTTTCAAGAAAAAAAGTCACTTTTTAGAAAATAAAAGTCACTTTTCTCACTTTTAAAATTATAAACACAGTGGCAGCCCTGAACTTACTTTACGTTTCCTACATTCATCTAACAATTCCCGCAGGTCTTGTACGGTCTTCTGGAATTTAAAAATTTTAAATATTGATAGTTTAGAATTAAAATTTCCAAACACATTACTTCATGCACAGTAAAGCTTATTATATATGAAATTAGTTCTAAAATACATTGATAGAAATCATTTGGGAAAGATTAGGGAATTATTAGAAATTATGTTACTGGTCATTTTTAAAGATTGTTTTTGTATTGAAGAATTAAGTTGTTAGTTAAATAATAATTTTAAAGTTATAATGCCAAAAATATTGAAATTAATATTATGTTATATTGAATGAAATAATTACCGGTTTTGTTGACTTTTTTTGCCAACATTCATTTTTGTGTTTTTTATGGCAAATATTGCATCCTGGTGAAACAACAAAATACATTATTGCTTAAGTCATTAAAAAATAAATATCTAATATATACTAACTTTTTGCTTGAATTTTGTTATTTCGGCATCTGCCGAAATGTCTTTTCTTACATGTACTGCATTCTTCAAAAAATTAAAATAAATTGGATAGGTATTTTAAATTAATTACATAACATTAACATTAGGTATTCAATATACATACTAGGTTTTTTTTTTTCTTTTTCTTCATTGTCTAAATGAGAAAATGAAATAATTAATAAACCAATTGAAAGTTATTATTTACTTTGGCATGCTAACCTTTTTTTTTTGGTGGGTCCATTCCAAAATAAAAATTGTTAATAATTGTTGTCATCTATATAACACATAAATAACAGTTTTCAATATTTAATTATGGAATTGATAATTTTAAGCAATTATAAAGCATTCAATATTCACAACCCAAAATGTTGAACAATGGTATTGTGTTAGGCGTAATGAATAAAATAATTAGGTATCTGCATAAGATAATAAATATTATGCTGAACACTGTGACCTACCTATTGTGACTTAATTAAGTTGGGCAAGGGACAATCAGTGATGGCATCAGTGACAATATTACACAGAATACAGATATATATTTTTGGATTAAAATTAGTAAAATGAATTAAGTTTACAAAATACTAATTATAGTAATTATGTTCTATAACATAATGAAATATATTTAAATATATGATATATATATATAATGTTTATGATGAGTTTCAAATATAATTATCTGCAGAAATTATTAAAAGCATTTGTATTTTCCAATTTCATTTAGAAATATATTTATAATGATATTCAAATATTTTTCTCAATGAGTCCTATTATGAATTTTTTTTCATTGTGGGAACTTAAATTTAATATAGTAATTAGGGCTCTCGGTTTGGTACATGTATTGATATACACGTGTACACGTATTCCGAACATTAAATAATAATATGTATTAATACACGTGTATCTTAATACACGTGTTGTTAAAGTTCGTGTACACGTGTATTAAAAGTTTATATACCCGTTATTATAATTACCCGTGTAACAGAAACTTGTATACATTTTTTTTTTAAATTAATATGGCCGTAATATTCTGAGGAATGAAATACAGTTTTCGCGTACTGAGTTAAAATATTTCTTACGAGTATGTCGTTTGTTATCGGCTGATAATTGACGTTTACAGATAGGTTAACCTAGTACGGCAATCTAGACTTCATATTTTAAACTTTAATTTAATTTGTATAGTGTTTTTACTGTAAAATATATTATAGTAGAATCGTATAAATAAAACTCAAATTAATATTTATTCATTTATTGTTAAAAAAATTGTTTCCTATTTGAAAATTAAATTAAATTTTGTGTTTACTTTGTGTAAACAACAATGGGGCACGTGCCTCTGTTACCCATCCTTGTATCCACCACTGATCATAACGTAAGGACTTTTAATACACGAGTACACGGACTCTAAATACACGTGTACACGTGTGTTTTAATAACACGCACTTTAGCACCGTGTCTAAAAAACACGTACGGAATGTGTTCTTAAATACACGTGTAATAGAGACCACTAATAATAATATATATTCAATTGTAATCCTGAAACTCAAGTCTGATATAAATTTGTTCTCGAAAGAAGTTGCAACTAGCATGCTATTGTTATCTTACAAAACGTATTTAACATATGAGTGGATTAAAGCCATAGTGGTGTAAGTCAAATTTTTGTTAACATAAAAGTTATGTATTGTAAGCATATTTTCATACATCAATTTATTAAAAGGCAAAGTAAAGTAAGTCGTAGCTCATGATCTCTACCATTACAGTACTCCCTCGTTAACACGAACTTGACGGGACCGAAAAATGACTTGTTCGTGTTAAAAAAATGTGTGTAAACCGATATGTTTAATACGAATTTGTTTTCGTTAAACGATTTATATTTTATAATTTAAAATTTTTATTTTATAATTAAAATTTTTAGACTAAATTGAAACTTACGTTATGGAGTATTAGATGGTTTAAAAAAGTCGGTGATGGGTTTTTGAATGTACGTAACTTGATAGTTTTACAAGCACTGTTTTCTGATGCAGTTCAACTAGTCATCGAATTTGCAATCCACATCTGCACTCAGTGCACTGCAGTGCAATGGTTTGGGAAAATTAATAATTAATAAAATAAAAATAGAAAATGGAATTTTTCTGTTCGTACTAATAAACAAAATTATATTATGGTTTCTAAATTTTGTTCGAGTTTCGTGTTAACCGAAAAATTCGCGTAAACCGAGAAAATAAAAATAAACCTATCTTAAAGTATGTGGTATTTTTCGGGACTGAAAAATTGGTTCACGTTATCCAATAATTTGTGTTAACCGAGTTCGTGTTAACGAGGGAGTACTGTATATGGCGCTACAATTTTAACCAGAAGTAATTCAATGGTTTCATTAACAGTTAAAGTGGTGTAAGAAAAATGTGACTTACACCACTATTACTTTAACCCACTCATATCTAACATAACTATATGCATTTAAATAAATCCTAATTATGTGTCAACATTAAGCATCCAGTTACCATTAAAAACATTTTTAAATAAAGTTATGTCAATATTTTACTTACTTTAAATGTAGACCGAAAATTCAAAAAAAAAAAAAAGAAAATTGAATTGCTTCTTCTTCCGAAGTAAAACGACGAATAGTCCAAATATTTTCGGCTGCTTCCGTTCGTACTTAAATAATATTATCTTAATACATATTATGTTAGTGGTTTATCCCTCTTATAATGTGTTTTATCTTATTTTATCATTATCGTAATTTTGCCTTCACTCGCGATATAATGCTACACGTTTCTACCGATATGCTGTTCGATATAGGTCTAATTCATAGATATGTATTGTAATAAATAACATTTTGGACTTTTGAAATTGCAATCGTTATCTTAAGAATTAAGTAATTGCCTACACGCGCAACAAAATATCAAAAGTACTTTTTTTTCTATATACCTTCGTCCCTACCTATAGCTATTGGAATCAACTCGTCGATTAGGTACATATTTTATTTTTATTTTCGATTTGGGGTGTTTGTAGCTGTCGATGCGAGAGGTGCTTTTTTTCAATTTCTTCGCGTACCCATCAAACACATTGTTTTTCCGGTGAGTAACTGCTTAAGTTTTTTATAATGTTAGTAGGTGTACATAGGTGCAGTAGCGTATTTACGGGATGTGATTCCCGGATCACATCATTTTATTTTTTGTTATTTGTTAATTGTTGATATTTTGTTTATCATGCCCTAGAGCCGTACTTAGATTCTGAACGATATATATTTATTATTATAAAGGTATTTAATAAATAACCTTCTTCTTTTTCATAATAACCATGTTAGTTCATATTTGCCCATATTAGTGGACCTAACGTCAAGGGCGGATACAGTGGCCCTAAACAGTGAGGGGAGGGCAATTGCCCCCATTGCCCTCCCCCCTTGTATCCGCCCTTGCATAACGTAATTGTAAAAACCCCATTACATTGGCATTTAAGTATTTAACTATTGATGATATTGCACAAAACTCAAATTATAATTATAATTTGTTCGCAACGTGTTTTTGGTTGATATGTACATCTCATACATCAATTAAATTGTGTATTTATTATTTGACTCGAATAATGGTTTTAACACGGATATACCTACGGAAAATAAATATTTTACTGATACCGTATATTAAAAATATTCAGTTTTTAATTGAAAATAAATTATATAAGCTAATTTCTTTTTAAATAGTCGATAGTTTTATGAATTGATGTAATCTAATCAAAGCCCTTTTAATATTACATATGAGTTGTAATAAGATTTATTACCTAATAATTAGTTGTTAGAAATGAAACTTAGTTACAATAAAATATTGTTGAAATAAACAAAATTCAAAATTTTAAAACACTATCCGTTAACCTATATAATGTTATCTGGATATTAAATAATTACTTTTCGGAACTTTCTAGTTACTGATCAATCTAGTTACTTCACAATAGAAAATGTCTGCTCACATATATATGTACTTGCAAATGCCGCTATAAGTTTTTTTTGCGAATTGCCTGATTCCAGAGAATGTAGATATTGGAAGACAACTATAAAATTTAGGCAAACCAATTGCTTCCCGAAAAGAACTTTTTAGAACCTCGTCATTTTGAAGTTCAATGACCTTCATTTGTAAATCATTCTTGACATTATTTATGTCCACATGAAAAGGATTCTGGAATAATTTTTTTTTATTTATCGTACTTATAAAAATCATCAAATTTTGTTGAAAATTAATTTTGCAATTGTTCAATAATATTGAGAAATTTAGGTTTAATTAAATCCCACTGCAATATCATCAATATCTTCGACTCCGATTAGATAATAATAACAATGTTATTGATTAAACTGGCTATATAACTAAATAAAATTAAACATAAAATATTAACAATTAGATTAGATTTTATTTATAAAGAAAAAATAATTGAATAATATTGAAAATTTTATGAAAAATTGTATTGAACAAAAATAAAACAGAAAAATTAACCACCTTTGTGCGGGCCATTAAAAATTGCTTCGCGGGCCGACCGCTGTTCTAGTATATGATTACAATCGTAAAATTATTATTGCCGACACGCGCAACGTATGATAGTAACAAAATACTCTTTGGTTTTTGTTATACCTATTACAGAATTAAATAACTAAAAATAACTAAAATTAATAATTCCTGTAGTAACACAAAATTGCGAAGTGATCAAATTAAATTGTTGTTGGCGAAAATTGTTGGTTTGAAAATTTTTAATTTTAAAAAAACATTACAAAATATAATTTTTAAATTTTAAATAATAATTATATATTCACTGCCGATTTGACATCGACACAACTATGAATGTGGTCAGGGTCGGGGACTCGTAGTATGCTATAATAAGGCGCGTTTTTAATACTTATTTTCTTGGGTTTCATTATTGCAAGTAGCAAAACCCTTACAGCAGTACGCCAGTACAGCACCTCCCATTAATATGTACATGATTCTATTTTTATCTTAGTTTCAATACCCTGTTGTCCAGTCCACTATTTTTAACTCCCAATTAAATTTTCTTTGCTTTTTGAATGCTGTTACATGCCGGTTCCTGTAGCCGAGTGTTTCCCAACCTATGGGTCACGACCCTAAATTGGGTCGCAATATATTTTTGATGGGTCGCTGTTCGATAATTACAATATTTACAAGTAAACATTATAATATCGAAAATAAATAATTTTAACTCAAAATTGATTAAAAAATTCTGAGGTTATATGTTTTATTTAATATTTGATGTTATTTTTATTTTGAAGAATATTTATTTATAACTAAAACTAATCTCTATATATAACATAATTAAGTATTCGTTATTCAGTATTCTGTTATATTAAATAATAAAATTATTTTTAATTTTACTATATATTATGGGATACTTGATTTTTTTGGTGTGTATCAAAAATGACTACCTATAATATAAAATATAATAGAAAGAATATTTGTGAGTCGTCATAGCAAAAAGGTTGGGAAAAACTGCAACTATAGCAATAGCCACTCCTTCAATAAGGTTTATTTAAAATGCAAAGATAATTGGTATCGTATTTACATATTTCTTGCAAGATATTATTTTTTGTTTCCTAAAAATTCTTTGTCTGTGGGCGCTATTACCCTCCATATTTTTTTTAGCAAAATAGAGACAAATGAAGTTAATCTTATACTTAAAATAACATAAATTGTTATTAATTTAATCATTAATAATAAGTCAATTAAATATGTAGGTATCTATTAAAACCTTAAGATACTGTTCATTATGACCAAACTATTAGTGATAATAAATACCTATATCTTATGTTTAATAAAGTAAATTAATAAATTAGAAATAACATATCATCTGTGTTAAACCCACTAATGTCAAAAATGACAAGTTATATGTATATGTTATGCTACTAATATTTAGTTATTTGTTTTTAAGATTCTTTTATATATCTTATTTTATCATTATCGTAATTTATTGCCTTCACTCGCGATATAATGCTACACGTTTCTACCGATATGCTTTTCGATATAGGCCTAATTCATAGATATGCATTGTAATAAATATCATTTTGGACTTTTCAAATTGCAACCGTTATCTTTAGACTTAAGTAATTGCCGACACGCGCAACAAAATATCAAAAATACATTTTTTTCGTTGACTCCAAAAATCGCACACTTTTGGTAGTTTAAAACCGAACACATTTAATAGGATAAAACCGCACAATTTTAAAATTGTCGTATCCAAAAACCGCACAGTTATGATTTTGACCCCAAAAAGGTCGATAAACAAAAAACGCATATGTAATGTATAATTCGTAATTTGTAATTCATAATTTAAATCAATAATTCATATTTATAATCTCATAGTTCATAAAAAAAAATTTATATATTTAAAAAAATTATACCTATAAGATTAATTAATGTCAACTTTAAAATGTATATATTAAATAATTTAAAATATTAATTAAAAAAAAAGCTAACCGGATCGCCAGTCGTAAGAGCATGTTGAAACGTCTACAAGATCCGGAAATTAAAAAAGCTAACCGGATCGCCAGTCGTAAGAGCATGTTGAAACGTCTACAAGATCCGGAAACTAAAAAAGCTAACCGGATCGCCAGTCGTAAGAGCATGTTGAAACGTCTACAAGATCCGGAAATTAAAAAAGCTAACCGGATCGCCAGTCGTAAGAGCATGTTGAAACGTCTACAAGATCCGGAAATTAAAATGTAAAACTAAAAATTGTGTTATTTATTTTTAGTATATTCTTCAATTGACTGCATGTTGTAACCGTAGATGTACAATTTTTAATATAACACCGCCAAACCACATTTCCACTAAAATTGACTCCAAATTTTCGTTATTTAAAATCGTCAAGTAATAAGCCCTTGCCCCTTTGTTACTTTCAATAATTTTAAAATTCATTATACAAATTTAAGATATTAACGTTTTAACAATAAATTATAGACGTAAGTATACTAAACAAATCGAGACCGACTAATACAAGTGACAATTAAATACTTGATTATTGAATAGTACATATCTTATTTTTTTCACTATTTTCACTAAAAATAGTGTGTGGTTTTAACCCACTATAAATTTATGGTAATTTGTTATACAATGACCGATAAGCTGTGTGGTTTTTGGCTTTCGACCTTTTTAGGATCAAAATCTAAAGTGTGCAGTTTTTGGATGCAACCATTTTTTTCTATATACCTTCGTCCCTACCTATAGCTATTTGAATCTACTCGTCGATTAGGTACATATTTTATTTTTAATTCCGATTTAGGGTGTTTGTAGCTGTCGATGTGAGAGGTGCTTGTTTTCACTTTTGTATACCTATCAAACACATTGTTTTTCCGGTGAGTAACTGCTTAAGTTTATTATAATGTTAGTAGGTGTACATAGGTGCAGTAGCGTATTTACGGGATGTGATCCGGGAGTTTATCATGCCCTACAGCCGTACTTAGATTCTGAACGATATATATTACCATTGATTATATATTACTATAGATTGCTCACTGCATTAGAAATCGCGTTGCGCGAGGATTACGACCGATAGGTGGCGATAAGAATCCCAATTTAGAAAAATATTCCATTTTCGGTTGCCGCCCGTACAGCAGCTGGCCTGGACTATCAGTTTAAACTATGAAGTGGGAATATTATATTTATATCGTTACGTAACGCGTCGTCCGGCGGCCCAACCCGTTTATTCATTACTGAATACTGATATTAAATAATTAAATTACATTTTTGGTTTTTAAACTGATGTTTATGTTATGTTGTTATGTATTATAAAAGGAATTAATTGTATACCTACTTATTTTCAACCAGAAATTAAAATTATTTAATTATTGATTGATATGTACATTTTATCATTGTAATAAATTACAGATTATATTACAAGGTAAAAAGTAATAACAATTCAAATTTCAAACGCTTTGTTTCTACAAAATTAACAATTTTACTAAACACAAAATTTTGTGAAAATAAAACTAGGAAGCCATTTTGCTCTATACATATCGAATAAATATTTAATAGGTAATGTTCTCAATTTAAATAAAAATAAAATATACAATACTTGAATCAAATTATAAATTATAATATAGGACGTAGATCTAGATACTAACAAGAAAATGATAATTTGTAAAAATACTTGGTAGTATGGGTAGGGTTTAGATTAATATGTTTTTAATGTATCAAATTAATATAGTTAATATTTTACAACATTTCATATTTGATTATGTATAGCCGTATAGGTATGATTTTATAAACTATACTGCATTGATTTTATAAAATCAATGACTACTGGTGCTGTAATACTCTCAGCTTTGCAATCTGCTGGGCTGCTTTATTGTGTAATTCTGCGTTGATAAAATTGCACGCTTTAAAGATTTTCGTTCGAAACAATAATTCAATGATGTACAAATAATGTTCTTTACATTGGGATGCATCTAAATTTAAAACATTTTTATTTATTTCATTTTTTGATATTTCCATAAGGTTAAAAATTATTTGTTTTTCATGTTTTATTTTCATAAATTGCTCATTAAAAATGTTAAGACAAATATTTGCTATATCAATGAGAATTTTTGATGGCACTTTTAATCCCTGGTTTGGTGATCCATTTACATTAAACATCTTAAATGTTAACAATAACTGAGTTTGGTCATTTAAATTGTTACAGGTGGTAAGATTTTTTTCACAGTTATCACAACTGAAATTTTTTAAACATTTAAACGCTAAATATCCTGTAAAGTAAACAGTAGCACAACATTCCAATGTTTTTGGATTGTCTATAGGTGTTATTGGAACATAATTTGAACTACTATCAGATTCCAAGTCGCAATCATGGATTAATTGAATTTGATTATTCGAATGTTGAATTTCTCCTGTTGAAGGTATCTCAGTTTGTACATTAACAGATGTTTCAACATTCAAAAAATTATCTTCGTCTTCTTCACAATTACAACTTTCTGCACATTTCATTAAACTGTACGAACAAATAGTACCAAAACAACAACGGAAATTTCGAGCAGTTGGGTTTTTATTATAGCCGTTTTTCTGTCGTATAATTGAAAATAAATTTTCTAAAGGATCTTGAGTTAACCTGTTTGTCATTAAAAAGTATTCTTTATTAGGTAAATTTTGACTCATTTCTATTTTTTCTGATTCGTAGAGATCTAAAAGAGCTGTAATTGTCCATTTAAGTCCAGTAAAACAAGGTGGTATACTTTGTTTGTTATTTTTTAAATTTATTTTAACAGCTTTTTCAAAAAGTGTAAAAACGTTTTTTAAATTTTGTAGAACTTGAGGATTACGTTCACTCATTGGACGCCTATTTGGATTTGTATCGTACAAGTTTTTACTGTTGGCAGAATCGAACATATCGTTTATTTTTTCAATAAATTGAGATGTATATAATGCAGTGTTAGATTTTAACTCCCCTGTGCTAATGCAAGTTTTAATAGTAGCAGCAACAGATCGACTTAATAACTGTATTGCTAACTTGCAAGACATTTTCTGAAAAGCATTTGGAGTCAGATGAGAAGGTGTAATTTTGCACAATGCTCTAGCAGTTTTACTTTGCGTATCGATTTCATAAGCTGCCTTGACATCTTGAAAAGATATAATATTATTATCAATTTGTATATTACCATCTAATAAATTATTTCTCAAACTTTTAATTAAATGAGGCATGTCGTATATGAGAATGAGTTTTTGGCCATTAATAGTAACTGAGGGATTGCTTATAGTTCCACCTAGTAATGAAAACATTCGCCTATTTTGTGATCCCTGATCGCAAACTACGGCGGATGGTAATAAACCAAAATCTAATAACTTTTTTACGCACTCGTTTAAAATTATAACCAAATTATCTCCTTTTATTCCGTTACCAGTAAAAAAATAAGAAAATGGTAATTTCCAATTAACATATAGACCTCGGATCATTATTACAAGAGCATGTGAACCGATTTTATCTGTTCGTCCTAAATTTCCAAGATCTTCATACCCTTCAATTATATCCATAGTCTTGTTATATTCAATTGCCTTCATTATAGATACTTCGTCTAATAAAATTGTACATTTTCTTTCTTGAAAATGCATTGTGGAAACCTTAAGTTGGATTTGTTCCATGTAAGTAGGCGAAAAACCAGTTGAATATGAAATTGAATTAAGCCAACGACGTACTGTACTTTCGCCTGGTATGATAATTTTATTACGGCGCATGAATTTGTATGTCGACGGTGATTTATAGTAAAGGGATAAGGATAATTTTTTTTCTCCACTAGTCCATGGTGTACGTAATTTATGATTAATTTGCATTGTAACTAAATTCTTTGAACTTAAAGATGGAAAATTAACTGACTTAATAAATTCGTCGACATTTGTTTTTGTTTTTTTTTTAACTAATTTACATTTCATTTTTAAAAAACTAATAGTTGCTCTTTTTTTGCTCAATAATTTTGATAAATGTTTACAACGTTTCTCTAGTTCTTCATTTTTTGATTGTAACTTTGATAACGAAAAAGTATCTAAAGATGTTGAATTTAATTTTTCGGACGATAATGGTAATTGAGATAAATCGGAAATATATTTTTGCGTATTTGGAGTCAGAAATGATGCTGGACTAAACATTGACAATGCTGCATTTTTATGATCAATGCTGTTATCTATCGTAAAATGGTCGTATAACTTTTCTGGAGTCAACACTTTTAATACTTCAGGTGATACTAATAATTGATTTGATTTTGTACCTACAAAATAAATTAACTTAATGATTTATCTTCGAATTAGATAATTGAAAGGTCGGCGGGAATAACGTGCTATGTAACACTTTTTCCAATTTCATTTTTTTTGCGGAATAACGTGCGATTGTTAAATTATATTTTGTGATATAGACTATAGTTAAATTTTATCAAATAAAAACTCTTAACAAACGAGATATTTCAAATATGATTACGTCTATATTTTGCCCAAAAAATGATATATTTTGGGTATTTCGTGAACATGTCGAGTGTCTTACACCATTATTATTGGATTAATGAATATTTACTTCTATTTTTTATTTATTAAACACAAGTTGTCCCGTCGTGTTTTTAATAAATAAACTTATGTTCTATTCATTATTTTCACTTTTTTTTAGATTCTGAGAAATGAAGGTGGAAGGATCTTATAGCATTATACAATAATTATAGGACTGTGAATTTATAGGAAAGTGCATATCTTTTTAGCTCATTGTGAAACTATACTACCAAAGCCGTTTACGAAACTTATTTTTTGCATCTATAGGTGTTTTAATTTTTTGGGTCATTTTTTTTTTTTTCATTTTAGGTCATATTTTCTTTTTTTAGTACATTATTCGGTATTTGTATCAAATTCCGTCAATTAACACCTTTACACACATATTTTAGATTCTGAACGAAGTGATAAGAATGTATTGATTTTACTGTTTTTTTTTTTTCATAAAATTTTAAGTATTCAAAGCTAAGAATTGTAAATTTGGTACATAGTTTCCATAAGTTTTCCTTTAATTATCTGTAAAAAAGTTTCTATCGGAATAATACCAAAAAATTGTATGTGTTTGAATTATTTAATTTCTGTAATAATTTTTACATAATAGCGTAAAATACCAATTTAGCCTTCAACGATTTTAGATATTTGTTTTTATTCAAAAATTCTAAGTCGTAGAAACTTGAAACTTTCACCAAATGTTTAAATTAGCATTTTCTTTACATAATTGTATTTTCAAAATATTTAGTTTATTTTAAGCTATTTTTAGGCATTTGAAATATTCAATTTTTCTTAGATTTTTTTTTTTTATAAAAGTTGATATAAAATTGTTGATTCAGCCAAAACACTTAAAAATGTAATAGAAGGTTTTACATATGTTGATCTAAGAGTGATTCAAAAATTATTCAAATACATAGCACAATTTTTTTTTTATAAGCAGTTGAAGTTCAAAGATCTACAAAATTTGTCGAAATCACGAATTATTTTGCAGTTGTAAATGTATAAAAAATGTTGTATTCCAAGTTAAGAAATTAACATTTAATACAAGATTGTTCATAAGTTTTGCTTACAATAAGTATAAAAATATCGCGATCGGTTCAATTAAAAAATGTAAACGAGCGTCTGAAGCTGTAATTTTTACAAAATCAAAAATTCACGTGTTATACTATAACGATTTACTATAAACATACACTGACAAATCATTTTCGTTCAGAATCATTTTTTTTTTTATAATAAAAAATAATCCCAAAATCTTTCCTAAAATGTCTAACCTATCAATTCATCTAGTGTATCCCACCCAACTCCTGTATCCTGTACTTTTTTTAAATTGCCAAGAGACTGAGCTATACTCATAAATTCAGTTCCAAGAAAGCCTCCAATATTAAGTTACGAATTAAGTTATTATTTTGAATATTATTTTGTAGTTTGTTTGTAATTTTTTTAAAATTAAAATTTTTTTGTAAATTAAACACTTGTTTTTATCCTATTGATATAATAATATTTTAGTGATTTTTAATTTGTTTTATTTATCTTTAAACAAACTATGCTAATTTATAAAAATTAAATAAAAATGAAAAATCAATTGTTTTGATTAATTATTACTAAACCTAAGAAGTGTAAGGCTAGATATAAAAATATTTTTATAGATATTGATGATGGTTTTAGGGACAATTTTTTTTATAAATACTGATTTTCATAGGGCCAATGTTAATAAAAAACACTTAAATAAGAACATTAAAAAACCAAACGTATACCATTAGGTAGAATATAATCATATTATGATGATAACTGCAAAAGGAAAAATGCATACAATAAAAATAAAAATTTATATTAACTTTTGAAGTTCCAAAAAAAAGTAATTGTTTATTATCCAAAAGTGTTAAATATTGAGATTAGCCCTTTTTGACCCAAAATCCAGATATATATTATCAGGCACGTATACGGGGGAGGGGGGGTTCAACCATTCCCCCGAAATAATTGTTTGAAAATTAAGTTAAATTATATACATATAAATAAAAATTTATTATGACTTCATTAATCGATTTTTGAGTGTGCGAGCAAAAAAAAAAAATTTTTTTTGAAATATGTAACATTGTAAAACATGAAACAAAAATAGAAATACTTGTTTTGATTTTTTTTTTTTAGTTAAGAATTTAAAATTTTATGAGGGTTTGATTAATAAAAAATTCACTAAAAATTAAACTAAAAATGGTAATACATGGTCATAATGTCATATGGATACAGTATTATACTGAAGCTTTGCTTAGAATATTTTTACTAAAGAAATGAGTTATGTAAATGTTGAATTTAAATAATGAATAGAACAAATTATCGCATTCGTAAAAACACGGTGGTACACATTGTATATAAATTGATTGTATGAGTTATAAAATACTTGTTGGATATTCATCATTGAAGTTCAGTATAAATTCGTCATTTTTCATCGGTTTTATCACTCGTTTTACAGGGGTAGTAATTAAATTAACACACAACGAATTATTACGTATTGGAGAATCTAAAAATAAATAAAAATAATTATTTAATATAATTTAACAAAATTACATTATACGTCTGTAAACCTAAACTAAACTAAAAACTCGCCTTCAATCAATTTTTCTGGATTATTTATATACTTGATTGGAGTAGCATTTGGCATTAATTTTCGTACTTTAGCGTTTGAATTCATATACATGTTTTTTTCAAAATGATCACTACAGAGAAATCTTTTTCGTAAAGTTTTTGGACTTAAACCGTCTAAATCAATATTTCCTAAATAAAAAAACTACAAAATTTACCAAGACTTATGTATATTAATGTTTTAATTTAATATCACCTGAATGAATAATCCAAGTTTTCATTCTTTGTTCATTGCTTGGAAAAGAATGAAAATTTAAATTAGGATATTTCCTTTTCGATTTACCGCAATTAAAATAATTACATTTTTGGCCTGACATGATCGACTCAAAAATGAATTAAAAACAAGAAAATAAAACCAAGTAAGAAATAACTAGTTAGGAAAATGATGACAAACGTTTCCGTTTACTGCTTTTCAACGACTGTTATAAATTATAATATTTGAGTACCTACCTACTATAATATTAAGATATAGGATATAACATACAAGGATAAGAGTGAAAAAACTCCATTAATCCATTATTAGAATGAATTTAAATGTAACTACATATATATATATATATATATATATATATATATATATATATATATATATATATATATATATATATATATATATATATGTACATTTTGCTGATAAAACAAATCTGAAATTATTTAGATTCTATAAATATACAGACATTCAGTAATAAAACGGCACAAAGGACAAGAGATATTGAGCAAATTGATCTACGTGTATGTATATTTAAATAATACGCGGGAATAGAGACAGCAGCTGTTGTGTGCTGTGATACCACTCTAGTGGGACATGACACTATGGACACTAGCGATTCCAACGTCAATATCCATAAGCAATACGCAGACGACAGCGCTTTATAACGGCAATATCCATGTATCGCGCAATGTGTTTATCCGGCCAGTGAGCAATCTATAGTAATATATAATCAATGATATTACTTATTATTTAGGTATTTAATAAATATCCGGCCCACCTTCTTTTTCATAGTAACCATGTTAGTTCATATTTGCCCATATTAGTGGACCTAACGTCAAGGGCGGATACAGTGGCCCTAAACAGTAAGGGGGGGCAATTGCCCCCATTGCCCTTCCCCCCTTGTATCCGCCTTTGCATAACGTAATTGTAAAAACCCCATTGCATTGGTATTTAAGTATTTAACTGTTGATGATAATGCACAAAACTCAAATTATAATTATAATTTGTTCGCAACGTGTTTTTGGTTGATATGTACATTTAGTTGTTGAAGTATGAAATATTTCACAAAAACGTGAAACATTTTTTATAAGTGGTAACTTGGAAAATGAAGAAGAATAGAACTCAGACATTGATATAGATAGTACTGAACTAGATGAACTAATGAATATGATAAATTCATAAAATAATATTATGATAACAATTATATTCTGTTTATGGTTTTTATTTATAAAAATTATTATATTATATTAATTTATCAATTCCTTTTAGGTAAATCTACTAAACTAAACTATATTCAGTAGTTATCTACTAGTTATCACTAGTATTCCTATTAAAAACTTGGCCATGTATCTGCATACCACATTTATGTTTGTATATATAAATCTATGATATAATAAGTATTTAATTGTATAGAAGTGTATGGTACACTAATGTAAGCATTCGGTATACTTAATATAGACATATAGTATCATTTAAACAATTTTGTATATTTTTTTATCAATTTAAAAATTTTGAATGCTATTTTAAATGTATAATACCAAAAAAAACCATTACTAATGAGTAGGTAATGGGTAATTAGTGATTGGTTTCAGTAGTATAAAATTATAAAATTAAAATATGACAACTTTATACATACAAATAAAACTTATTTTAAAAAAAACTAAATTTGTTAAAATTCTGAAATATTTCATACATATTTCATTTTTTTAATTTCATGAAATTTTTAAACACTATGTACATCTCATTATAATTAAATCGTATATTTATTATTTGACTCGAATAATGGTTTTAACACGGATGTACCCATGGAAAATAAATATATTGTATACGATATACAGGGTGTCCCAGGTCTATTTGACTAATGCAATAACTTTTTTTCTATTCAATATTTTTAATTTTTTTTTTTTTTTGTAATGATTTGTAGAGCCCTGCGCTATAATTTGTATATCTTATATTTTATTTTATTTTTTTTACAATAAAAATAAATAATTTAAATTTTGTATTTAATATTTTTCTAATAATCCAAGATAGCTATTTCATAAATAAGTATTTAAAAACCATTTTGGCGTTTAAAACTTTTAATTTGGTTAAGTCGTTAATTTTTAAACAATTTTCAAAGTGTGTTAAAATTCAAATTTATTTCTTGCTAATCACTGTTACTGCTGTAGTCGATTTTCAATTGTTTTTTTCCAAGAAACAGTAAATTTGTTATCATTAAAAGGTATGTCATTACATAATATTATTATACATTATTATATTTTATCATTATTTAACATGGTCACGTGATGCATATCTTGAATGTTGATACTAAACAATTGATACTAAATTGTAGAAAATAATAAAATGTAACTCTGTAAATTAAATTTTTTAACTATCGAGTTCAGTTTTATTTCTTAACATTAAATAATATAACAAACTAAATATTATGAAACAATATACCTAACTAGTTAGTAGTACCTACATATCTCCAGTTTAAGTAAAAAACTTACTTTCAGCTATTTGCTTATTGTCATTCAATAACATTCTCTGCTATACATGTATGTATTTGTTCTTTCATTAGTGACGCTAGCTGAAGAAAATAAAATAACCGACACCTAATAATATAAGTTAACAATTTGTTAGCTAAATGTTCAAAACAAATAAAAGTATAATTATAATAATACGCAACGGTTTGCAACTAGCAGAGTATTCATGTATAAAATAATACACTCTTAAGTGTTTCAAACAATTTAACCATCAGAAGAATAGGTATTAAATGTCACATATTATGCCATGTAGAAAATTATTGATTTTATATGTTATAAAAGTGAACTCTGGCAATATGTAAATCTTAAAAGGGATTTCAATTAAGCCTTGTATTAATTTTCTAATACAAGGAGATCTGCAATAAAACAACAATTAAGTGTTGCAACTATATTTTTTTCTAGTAAAAATAAAAGTAGATATAATAAATTACAACTTACATTTTAAATAAAAACCAAGATAATGTTAGCTATATTTTTAATTTATAGTATGAAAATGTTTTTTATGTTTTATTTATTATTGAATAACAAACTAAGGAAAATTAGTATTTATTTTATCTTTTATTCTGAAATTCTCAAAGGTTGAAGACCCTAGTCTTAAAAAGTACATTACAAGTTGACATTAAATACCTATTCGAACAATTTCAAATCATTAACTTAATTATTTCATGGGTTATTTTTTATTCTTAGTAATTATGTAAACATACTAACACACTATGAAATATTCAGAGAAATACTAAAGAAATAGGTAGTAATGTGTTTATCCATAACATTTATCTACACACTTTCAAGCTAATCAAAAATATTTCAGAATGCCCTTATTTTTCTGTTAAGTTAGTTGTTATAGGTATTTAATAAATTCTTACATTAATATATTTTTTTTTTTCATAAACAGAGAGCTATAAATATGGTTAATATTGAATACATAAAGTTCCTGATGAACTAAATGACTAAATTTTAAATACTAATATTAGATATCTACTTACAGCTAACAATATTTTTATGATCTACAATTTATCCATTTACATTTTTTTTTTTAATAAAATAAAACATTTGATTTATGTTGTTTCATACTTAAGATGAACTGGTTACGATTGGACTTCTGATGGTTTTATGTATAGGTACCTACAACTAGTTACAATAGTAACTATAGTAAGTATACAAATGTAGTATTAAAACAGCAAGGTACTAAGCATTAATTATACAACTAACTGCATGTGATTGAAAAATGAAATTGTTTGAACTCTCACCAAATATGCATACTTTTAATGTTGACATCCACCTAGATTATTTTCATTAACAGTGAGAATATAAATATTAATATTAAAATGGTTAGGTTGAAGTATAAATTAATTTAATACAAATGATACTCACATTTTAACAAAAATGTTATTTTGCTATTCAAATTAAATTAAAATCTTCAATTGTAGTACTATGTATAGGTAAACAACATAATATTTAATTTTGAATATTTTTCTTGATAAGTAATTTGTAGTGTTGAGAATTTAATATATTATTATACGTAGGTATGTATGTTTAATTTTTGATTTTTTTGTATCTAGTTACCAAAAGTTTATAAAGATATTAAAATAAAATAATTTTAACTTGCAAACTAATGATAATGATATGTACCTGTGTTCAAAGGCATTTCCAAAAATATTTTCTAAGAATTATTTTCAATCTAATAATTCCATGGTATTACTAGGTATTTCTCATACATTTAATACAATAGAATTGTCTTAAAATATGAGAAGACAAGTCTTAAGGTTTTTAGTGATTACGGCAAAATGTGTTTGATCCATAAAATAATCCATATAAAAATTAAAACTTTAAATTTAAAAAGGAATTAAAGAATAACTATAATTAATATTCAAACCACATGTCATTTGTTTCATAATTCAAAATCTAAATGTTCTAAATTTTTTTTTTTTAAACGTATTTAAATGATTGAACAATAAAATATTGAAACGCCAAAATGGTTTTTAAATACTTATTCATGAAATAGCTATCTTGGATTATTAGAAAAATATTAAATACAAAATTCAAATTATTTATTTTTGTTGTAAAAAAAATAAAAAATAAAATATACAAATTATAGCGCAGGGCTCTACAAATCATTACAAAAAAAAAAACTTAAAAATATTGAATAGAAAAAAAGTTATTGCATTAGTCAAATAGACCTGGACACTCTGTATATACCTATATATGATAGGTATATTACTCTATTGAAGTATTATTAATTATTATTATTATTATTATTTAATACTATTATATTATCTTTATAAGTGTAATTATATATTTAAAAAAATTATAATCTTTTTAACTCTGTATGTATATAATTTCTGTATACTTTGTTATATGGTTTCTGAAAAATGTTTATCAAACCAGGAGGTAATATTATGTTAAGGCTAACTGGTGAATGCATTTTTATTTAAATTATGACACTGTGTAATACTTCAACCACTTCCTAAAAAACAGACTACATGTGAAATTGAATATTAAGGGTCTAAGTCACTATGTCTCATTGATAATGCATTAATGACTATTACCATTTATTATAAATAATATAATATATGTGTAATAAGTATAATCAATGCTATTACATTTAATTGTTTTTATCGTATGGTTTTTGATTACATTGAACAATTTTGTTTTAGAACGTCAGAAATCTTGCGAAATTTCTAATTGGACATTTGCTGTGTTTAGTTAAAGTATTTAAATTTTTTATCATGTTTTTTTTTGTACATATTTTAACTAACTATGTTTGTTTTTTTAGGTTGTCAGAAACAGTTTTTTTTTATTATTATTATTTTTTTTTTTTTTTCCCCAACTGTTAGGGAAGTCTTTTATCTGTTTGTATATATATTAGGTTTAATTTTTTTTTTTCTATTTTTATTGTATTTTTTTTTTTAAATGGGACGAATATCGAAACGTGCTCTCAAAAACAAAGAAGAAAAGAAACGATCCCGTGAAAACGAAACTTTTCGTGCACATGAACTTGAAAAGGATAAATTGAGAAAACAAATATATCGTGAGTCCCAAGATATCGTTGTTACTAATCAAAGAAAATTGCTTAATTTGAAATGTACAAAAAAAACGATTGCAAGACCCAGTTTTAAGACAAGCTAACCAGATTGCTAGTCAAAGGAGCATGTTGAAACGTCTACAAGATCCGGAAATTAAAAAAGCACATCAGATCACCTGTCGTGAGAACATGTTGAAACGACTGCAAGATCCGGAAATTAAAAAAGCTAACCGGATCGCCAGTCGTAAGAACATGTTGAAACGACTGCAAGATCCGGAAATTAAAAAAGCACATCAGATCACCTGTCGTGAGAACATGTTGAAACGTCTCCAAGATCCGGAGATTAAAAAAGCTAACCAGATCGCCAGTCGTAAGAGCATGTTGAAACGTCTCCAAGATCCGGAAATTAAAAAAGCTAACCGGATCGCCAGTCGTAAGAGCATGTTCAAACGTCTACAAGATCCGGAAATTAAAAAAGCTAACCGGATCGCCAGTCGTAAGAGCATGTTGAAACGTCTACAAGATCCGGAAATTAAAAAAGCTAACCGGATCGCCAGTCGTAAGAGCATGTTGAAACGTCTACAAGATCCGGAAATTAAAAAAGCTAACCGGATCGCCAGTCGTAAGAGCATGTTGAAACGTCTACAAGATCCGGAAATTAAAAAAGCTAACCGGATCGCCAGTCGTAAAAGCATGTTGAAACGTCTACAAGATCCGGAAATTAAAAAAGCTAACCGGATCGCCAGTCGTAAAAGCATGTTGAAACGTCTACAAGATCCAGTTGTAAAAAATTCCAACAAGGTGGCCAGTGTGAGGAACAGATTAAAACGAATGGAAAATCCCGTTTTCAAAAAAACATATCAATTGCAAAATGTTCATAACATGAGAAAGCGAAGATTACCATCAGATAGTAGTCTACGTCAAAATATATCCACTAAAAAGAAAACGCCAAATTCAATAGCCTATAGAAAACGAGAACGTCAAAAATTAAATGAAACCAGGCAGAGGGAAGATGTTTTGATTTCTGAATATATTTTAAAAAGGTCTCAAGGTTTATCAGAAAAATGTTATTCGTGTCACAGATTACGTTTCCCGTCCAGCGTAAGCCAATGCAACTCTGACATCTTCAGTCGCTTGGGGATGTCAATTCCAGATGTTACCAAGAGCACTGTGACAATATGTACAAGTTGTCATCCACATATGAAAAAATCGAAAGTTCCTCCATTGTACATAGGAAATGGTTACGAGTTGAACAGTGTTCCATCTTCAGTTACACAATTAAATCAAATTGAAAAGCAGATGGTTTCACTTAGATTACCGTTTATGAAAATATTCAAATGTCTTCGCAGTGATGGACAGCTCAAAATCAAAGGTAACATTATCAATGTTCCAATAGATCTCACTAAGACTACATCTATTTTGCCCAGACGTGCCGAAAATTTAGCTGCAATTAAGATGATGAAAGTTAAATTAAAAAGAAAATCGTGCTTTAAACAACATTATCTTTATCAAAATGTCAGACCATCATTAGTAGTATCAGCTTTAAATGATTTGATAAAAAAACCTCTGTATAAAGATGCTGAAATAGACAAAGATTGGTTGGCTCATGTGACAGAAACGACCAAAAATTTTGAAAACAGCTCAGATCATGAAAGTGAAGGAACAGACGAAGAAGATATAAATATTGAACCAATCAACCCGGGAACAATGGACACAATGATTGAAAACTGTGATTTTGTTTCTTTTGCCCCAGGTGAAGGTATGAAACCATTATCTATTCTTATTGATGATCACGCAGAGGAAAAAGCTTTTCCTGATTTATTTGGTGGGCATCCACGCACAAATAAATCGCCTTTAAAAAATTATTCAAAAGTAGTAAGGTCTGAACTGCTAAACGTAGATCGGAGGTTTGCGTCAAACTCATCAAACTTGTTTTTTAAATGCAAAGTTTTAGTTCAAAAATTAATTGCTAGCAATGTGCAAATTGTTTTACGTAAAAACAAAAAAGGAAACACAACTGCAAATGAAGTAGCAAATCCAGCAGTTTTAAATGCAATGATAGATAACGATCAAGGATACCGAATGTTACACAACGTACAAAATTCACCTTCATATTTGGCAGCTATGAGAAAAAATGTTTTTGCCATGGTGCGTCAAGAAGGTCAACCGACATTATTCTTAACATTTAGTCCCAGTGAATCAACTTGGACTGATTTGTTGAAGATTTTGTATAAACTACGTTATTCCAAAACATTGTCTGATGATACTGTCCTAAGTTATGCACAAATATCAGATTTAATTCGACAAGACCCAGTTGTTTGTGCTACTTATTTTGATCATAGGTTTAGAGCACTTTTCAAATTGATCAAATCCAAAAATGTAATTTTCAAAGAACATAATGTGAAACATTTCTTTTATCGTGTCGAATACCAACATAGAGGGAGTCCACATGTTCATATGCTGTTGTGGTTAGACAATGCTCCTGTATTCGACCCAGCCAAACCGGAAACATTTGGTGCTTGTGTAGCATTAATTGACAAATACATTACGTGTATTGTAGACGATAGCAGTCCTGCACATCAGTATTTACATAAAAATACTCATAACCATACACACACTTGTTACAGGACTGACAAAGACAAACAAATGAAAAAGTGTCGCTTCAACATACCATATCCACCAATGAATGAAACTTGTATATTGACCCCGCTTACAGAAGATAATAGTAATCCAATCACGAGAAAAATTCGTACACAACAGTATGAAAAACTTCTGCAATACCTCAGGGACTTCAAGGACAGTGATTCAACTTCAGATCCATCATTAGAAGATATTTTACAAAAATTGTCAATAAAAGACGTTAACGAATATAAATCCATTATTCGAACTGTTATCAAACGGCCAACAGTTTTTCTAAAACGAACAATAAAACAGCGTATGATATCTGGATTCAATGAAGAATTATTTCCATTATGGCAATCTAACATGGATATACAGTTTATATTGGACGTTTATTCTTGTGTTAGATATGTAATCGAGTATATTGGAAAAAGTCAACGAGGAATATCAAAATTAATGAGGGACATTGTTGAGAATCTTAAATCTTCTACTGATTTATCGGTCAAAGAACAATTGAAGAAGATAGCTTCAACGTTTTCTGGGAGTCAGGAAATTTCTGCACAGGAAGCAGTGTACACATGCTTAGGCATGAAGCAATGTAATACATCAACTGGGTATATATTTATAAACACTAGCCATCCTGATAAAAGAACTCGAATGTTGAAACCAATGGCAGTTAGAGGAGAAATGGATTCGAAATCTGATGACATTTTTTTTGATGGTCTAACTGAATACTATTCATGTAGACCATACAGTCTTGAAGATGTGACATTAGCTGAATTTGCCTCCAATTATGAAGTTCGTGGTAAAAAAAAACCTGCTAACGACAGTTCTGATTGGGACACTGATAATGAACCTGAAACCACTTATCCGATTGATTCCACTCTAATCGGAAAACCAAACAAGTATATACATAAACGTAAAATTAGAAAAATCATACGTTATGTTAGGTTTAATGTGGATAAAAATGAACAAGACTTTTACAGAGAAAATATTATGTTATTTTTACCATGGCGCGATGAAAAAATCGATTTGTTAGATATTAACTGTAAACAAGTGTATGAAACAAACATTGTTCAAATAAAAAAGTTGTACCAACAGTTCAATAAAGTAGAAGAAACCGAATTAGATGATAACGAAATCCAAGTTGAAGGGGAACAAGGTCATAACAATAATCAGGTTCAAGAAGAAGAAGATGAAGATTGGGTACCAGACGATGTACTGATAAACGATGTTGGAGATTATGTGGAAATTTCAAATACATCAGATGTTGATGCTCCTAAAGATGGTGGAAAGATAATAGTGCACCTCATAGACAATGAACAGTTCAAAGATTTAATTGGATGTCTAAACGACGGTCAACGCCAGCTCTTATATCATACAACTCATGTCATAAGGAGTCAATTGTGGGGTAAAGGTCACCCTCCAATAAAGGCATTTGTCACTGGACCAGCGGGAGCTGGAAAGTCAATGCTTATACGAGCATTAGCACAGTCTGTAATTCGGATAGCAAATCTCAGACCGCATGTAGATGATTTGTCACTGCCCCCTGTGTTACTGACAGCACCAACAGGTAAAGCTGCATATGGAATAAAAGGTGTAACACTTCATTCAGCATTCAAACTGCCATTGAATCAATTTGTCGGACTGCTACCAAAGTTGAGTTCAGATATTTCAAATACACTACGGTGTCAATTTGCCAATGTTAAGCTTTTGATTATTGATGGAATTTCTATGGTAGGCATAAAAACTCTTGGATACATTGATCAGCGGTTGAGGTCTATATTAAGAATAAATAAACCATTTGGTGACATAAATATTATAGTATTTGGTGATTTCTTTCAATTGGCACCGGTATTAGCAACACCATTATACGATAGTTTTGAAGAAATATTGTCTAAATTTCCAAGTGCAGTAGAAATGTTATCAATTAAATATATTTGGGAAACATTCAAGTTTTATGAGTTGACTGAAATAATGCGCCAAAAAGATGATAAACAATTTGCAATTATGTTAACAAAGTTGGCCAGAGGACAGTTGGAGGAAGCTGATGTAAAATATTTCCAAAACCTTATTACGCAGCTAGACATTACTTTTCAACCACAAGGAATGCATCTTTGGGCTACTAATAATGAAGTAGAAGAAATGAACACAAGAGTGCTTAACTCTATAAATCAAGTTAGTTTCATATCTGAAGCTATTGATACGTCTGCGAAACGACCAGATATTGAATCTGCCAAGAAACTGCCACGACAAAAGACTATGGGCTTACCTTTAAGATTAATATTAAAAGAAACGGCCAAGTACATGGTGATAGCAAACATTTCAACTGAAGACGGCATAGTGAACGGTGCAATTGGAGAACTCATGCAAATAAACAAAGGGCAGACTGCAGGAGGTAAAGAAGTTGCAAAAAGAGTTTGGATCAAGTTTGATGAGCCAGATGTTGGGTCACTAACTAGACAGAAGATTAAAGACAAACTTAAACCCGAAGGTGAACACACAGATGATATGTGCAAGTGGACACCAATTGAAATCATAAAATTAGAATTTCAACTCGGTAATGCAGAGCATCACAAAGTTACTAGAATGCAACTGCCTTTAGTCGAAGCTTTGGCATTAACGGTACACAAAAGTCAAGGTGCCACATATCAATCCGTAGCATTTCATATACCCAAAAAATACTTGAAATGCAATATGTTATATGTTGGATGTAGTCGAGCAACTTCAGCACAAGGTTTGCGTATAGACTACTTTCCTGCAAAGCCACCAAAACCTTCAGCAAAAGTAGAACATGAGATGTGCAGACTTAGGAAACCGAGTTGTGCTCTTATTCCACGGTTTTCAAGAATTATGACACGCAGCGTACCACTTGCCTGTATGTCACATAATATAAGGTCTTTAAAAAAATATGAAGCTCACATTAATGCGGACATCATACTTTTACAATCTCAAATAATGTTTTTCCAAGAAACCGGTTCAAAACCAACTGACACATACACCATTAAGAACCACATTGAATGCTGTAGAATAGATAGTATACATGCAAACGGTAAAAGTGGTTCAATTTGTTTTGTTGAAGAATCCATTTGTTATAAAGAAATAACCACCAATTCAACATTGCTTCAAGATAAAAAGAAAAACACACACCTAGAAGCAATTGAACTAATCATTGAAAATGTTACCTACATTGGGATATATTCATCGCCAAATTTTCCGGTACAGAAGCTTTGTAATTTCATTGAAACGGTAGCTTCAACCAAAACCAATGTGGTTTTCATTGGTGATTTCAATATAAACTTCAACAAACCGCCAAAACAACTAGTTCAAATATTAAAACAATTTAATTTCAAAGTATTGGTGGACGATATTACTATAGATTACGGAACAACCATTGACAATGCCATTACAAATATTGATATTGCAGCTTTGGTATACGAGTCGCTCATAAGTGATCACAAACCTATTCTGCTTATGGACATAGATACTTGCAAGGAAATAAAAAAATATTCAGAGACTGTTGATGATCAAATTGTACAAGAAAATGTCATAAACAATTTGATTAAACCAAACGTTGCCTTAATTGATGGAAGTCCTTTACAAAAATCAATTGAATCACCAATGGTCCTGAATAACAATAACATGGACGATATTGTATTCATACAGGTTGATAGTGATACTATCTTGATACCAGAAACTAAAACTAAATCCACTGAAATACTGAATAATAACAATATCATAGATGATATTGAATTCATACAGGTTGATAGTGATACTCTCAAAGTTCCAGAAAATTTCAATGATAGGTCAAATACATTATTAGACACAAGAAACGATAATGTAACTCCATTGAAAAATCAAAAAGAAATGAAAATATCAAGTATTAAGAATCAAGTTGGCATTACATCAAGTGGTATTTGTGGCTTTACTAATATTGATGGTGTATCATGTTATGCTAATTCTGTCATACAGGTTCTTTTTCATTGTGAATCTCTTGCAAATGAAATTCGCAATAATCAACTGGGACCATCACTTCAACAATGTCTACACGAATACACAAGTAACAGTGTCTCATGTGATACCCGAACAATCAGACAATATTTGGACAACGAGACAATATATTATACTCTGCCAGTGCAACAAGATTGTGTACAATTTTTAGAAGCACTTATGAACCGTAGTAGACTTACATTTGATTCATTATTTGGATTTCAAGAATTATATAGCACTCTTTGCAATTATTGTTATCATACAACAACCAGTAATACACCTACAAGTTTGATCCTACATTTAGATATTCCACCACAGAGATCACAAACTTTGCAAACATTATTGTCAACTGATCAAAATGTATGGAATAGAATATGTGACTACAGGTGCAATAATTGTGATCAAATTGGAAACTATGAAAGTAAACACCAGATAATAGTTTCAAATGAGTATTTAGTTATTCAGCTAAAACTATTTACTACAACATTTGTAAATGAACAATTTGTTTCCAACAAGATAACAGATCTAAAACTTAGTGGTGTACCATCTGCTATTTTAGAAATTGCTGGAGCACAATATAAAACTCAAGCCGCAATATTACATATTGGACAAGACACGAGCTCTGGCCATTACATAGCATATCTGAGACAAGGAACCTCCAATTGGGTTTGCGTCAATGACACAACAGTTGCTGAAAAAAGGTGGCCAAACAACAGTAAAGATGTATATGTTATCATTCTAAAAAGAATGTAACAATATTTTCCAATCGGAAAGAAACAAAACTTTACACAACTAAAAATAAATTATAAACATCACCTGTATACAATCTGATTGGTATTGGACTCAAAAAGGAACGTGTAAACCGCCAACTAATGACCTACATAATATTATCTTTAGTTGCCAGTCCCAAGCCTGGATAAAAAGTGTGAGGGCACTAACCTTATAATTAATGCGTTTTTTTTTTTTTACATATGCAGAAATCTAGATTTTCTTATTGATAAAATTAAACTATATACCATTAGCTTCACTGCTAAATGTATTTTTGTATTATCAACATTTCTTAGGTATCCGTTTATTGTTATATTTAAATACAATTAAAATGTATCAATGATATACTCTTGGCAATAGATATTTATCCATTTCTAATCAGTGTTAGGTTAATTCAATTGTGTATTTTAGCAGGGAAATTTAAATTAGCATAAGTTTGGCGTCTAGGATCATAACTTATAGTGTGTTCATAACTTTTATATCAGTGCTATAACAAGCCTATATTCCAGTGTTAAATACTTTGATGACATGAACCTCTAAATAAAATTGTATTTTCTAAATATAACTTAAATTGTTTAAGACACATCAGTCTGTACTTTTTTTCCCTGTAACTTAATGAATGTGCAATGATTATAAATAAATAATTATATTTTATTCAAATTTCTTTATTCATACTACTTCATATACATTACACATATAACCATGATAAAACTTGAATAATAACAATTCGTTAAATATATTATAATAAACTAATATTTTATACTAAAGGTAAATATTTAAAAAGCCACTTATTTTGCTTGTGTTTGTACTAATGTATTACATAGAATTTGTTTTTTTTTTACAGATTCCAAATATTTAATCGATTAAAGGTTTGAAACTATTTGAATCTTTTGATGGCCTTCGTTTGATTTAACATTTCAAAAGGGTCTATTATTTGATATTGTTAATGAACTACCAACTGTGTATCTATTGAACCTAGAATTAAACCACTGTATAAATCCACTGTTAATTTTATGAAATGTAATAAAATAATAAAACAAAAAATTACTTGATTTAATGACTTAATTTTAATTACTAATATTATAATTATTAGTCTGTACTCTATAGTAATTTGGTCAAATTTATTTGGAATACCTCTATACTAAACCAGTTGAGAGGTAAATCATAATTCGTTCTACAGTTCACCGAGTATAACATCAGCAGAGTTTGGTTACATTAGATTCACATTCGATGATAATATTATGCAGCCATTTGTAATATCTAAATAATAAACAATAAGTAAATATTAAATAATTGAATATATTAATACATTTTAAGTAGGCATGTAATAGTAATGATTGGTGCTTATAAAACTTACATATTGACATCTCTATGAAATGTGTGGAAAATGACTCGTCTCGAAGTTAATATGTAATAATTGCACAATGAATGAACACAACCATATGTGTAACCATATTTATTTAAAACAATAAAAATTAATACATGGTTATTAGGTACTTAATTTATTTTAAATACCGTGATCAATTATGACCCTTAACGAATATCAAGTGGCAGTGGAATGTAAATAAAATATTATGTAATATCACAGCTGATAAAGATAATTAAATAGATTAAGTTTATTATAATATAATCAGTAGCTGACAGCTGTTCTATACAAAATATTGGTAGATTGTAAACACAAGGTGTATAACGTACCTTTACATGGTTGAATAGAACGTTACTAACTTCCAATTTCCAGTTATTTTAATGTGTGTATCAGTTCCATAAACATGCGGATTTTATATATTATTATTAATTATTAATATTTAAATAGACGTAGCCACGGAGCATTCAGCATATATGGACGGCGGGGGCGGGTGGTACCGTCACGATAGTGCATTTAGGCAAATAATATGGTATTTACCTACGCCCTATCTATGCACATCCTGGTTTGTCCAATGCTCACGAGCAGAAGTCACATGAATAGACAAATGTAAATTTAACCCAATCTAGGATATTAAAATAAAATATATATTACAATTTAAGGCTGACATCTTCATCTTCGTTCAGAATCGTTTTTTTTTTTATAATATAAAATAATTCCAAAATCTATCCAATAATGCCTAATCTAGCAATGCATCTTGTGTATCCCACCCAACTACTGTATCCTGTACTTAACTTACAATGATTTATCATTGCATTCAAATGTAAAGTACCATACAACTAAACTATCGTAAACCAGGTGATCCCATGATAGAAAGTGCTATACACTCCTCACCATTATCTTGTCCGAGGAGCGAAGCGACGAAGGACGAACTTCCACCACCATTATCTTATCGGCTTTTTTTCTCTTTCGTTTATTGTCTCCCGTGCATCTTCAGTGTAATTTTAATAAAATTTTTGTGATTTGTTGTAGAATTTTCATTTTTGATCTAGCGTATATTAAAAGTAATATTTGTTTTGAACTAAAAAACCAGCATTTAACACTTCATGAAAATTAAAATACACGTTTTTGCATATTTTGGTTCATAAAATGCATAATATATTACAATTTTTTATTGCATAAAAATCTTAGCCCAGGCTAATAATAAATGAATAAATAAATAATTCGTTGATTTTTATTGTATCGTTTAAAATCACTGATTTCAATTATTATTTTTTGTGTGTATCTTATAAAAATCAAATGCATATTTTGGTAAATAAATTTTATTAGCCTAGGTGATGAGTCATATTTAAAAGAACTTATTATTACCATCTACATAAAATATTACATTTTCTAACACAAATTTCAAACAGATAAATTCATAGAGTGATGAGTGTCTGCTAGACAGCGAACGCCATTTGCCGCCATAGGCGGCATCTCCCACGAATCTGATACTGTATTATCAATATAAAATTGATTACAATCTCAGTCAGCAGTCTGCCACCACCTGTTCGTGATTCTTATATTATCATATTATTATATTCGTCATTTTTATACTATCATTATTATATTTGTATTATTTATATTAGCATATTATCATTGTATTATCTTAATTATTGTAACCGGTCCGCGCACATAGGAGACCAGCGACGAATCTCAATATGTTCAGTACCCACCGCGGATAACGACCGCAACGTTGTGCAATACCTTCCGTTACCGAAATTTGTTGTACACTTCGATGCCTCAATGAAGACAACCTCTGGGATGTCATTGAATGATCATCTTCATTGTGGACAAAAACTTCAACAGGACTTGCCAGGTATAGTTTTACGATTCCGTCTTCACCCTATCGTATTCACTACAGACATCAAACAGATGTTTCGGCAAATAAATGTCACCGAAACCCATCGACCATATCAACGATTGCTATACCGATTCTCACCTAATGAAGATATTCAGGAATATGAAATGAATACCGTTACGTTTGGGTTGAGATCATCACCTTTTCTCGCTATACGAACTCTCCATCAACTAGTCCAAGACGAAGGAACAAGCGATCCAAAAATACTGACCATCGTAAAACGGGACATGTATGTAGATGATATAGCCACTGGTGCTGAAGACGAAGAGGAGGCCATAAAGATGCAACAAAGTCTAGTCAGCATATTCGCGAAAGGACGCTTTGAGTTGCGAAAATGGTCCAGTAATTCAGAGAAGCTACTAGAAAATATTCCAGAAGATCATCGTCAAACACATCCAGTCACGTTTAAGGAATACGATTCGGACTACACCAAGGTGCTTGGACTCAACTGGCAACCGCGTGTGGATTCATTCAGTTATAGTTATCAACCTAACCCTGTGCGATTTAGCAAACGCGCTATATTGTCTGAAATTGCAAGAATTTACGACCCCCTTGGTCTACTAACACCAGTAACCACAGATTAAAAAGGACTTATGAAATACCTGTGGCTAGCAAAAGTCGGATGGGACCAGGAAATACCAGAAGAAGCAATTGTTGCGTGGAGAAAATACCATGAACAACTACCAGTCCTCGCAACCTTGCGAATCCCACGTCAAGTTACCCAACCCAACTCGGTGTACGAGTTACATGGATTCAGCGATAGTTCCGAAGCTGCCTATGCAGCAGTCGTATTCTTACGTGTAGACTCCGGAAATGAGGTGACTTGCAAACTACTAATGGGAAAATCAAAAATAGTTCCAGCGTCAAAAATGTCTATCCCGAGATCAGAGTTGTGCGGCGCATTGCTGTTAGCTCGTTTACTTGAATTTATAAAACCAAACCTCGTTAATCTGGATATAGGGCAGGTTGTCGCATGGTCAGATTCAACCGTCACCTTAGCATGGATAAAAACTCCCACAGCCAAACTGAAGACCTTTGTTGCAAATCGTGTGGCAAAGATTCAACAAGTTACCTGTATCGACACTTGGCGCCACGTTCCTACGGCAGAGAACCCGGCCGACTGCGCTTCTCGGGGCTTAGGACCTAAAGACTTAGCGACGCACGAACTTTGGTGGAATGGACCAGAATTTCTCCGCCATGGCCCTAGCGATTGGCCGCAAAAAATTCAAATGTCACCAACGGATTCCCTCGAAGAAGAAATAGAAGAGAAACCTGTTACACTGACTGCTGTAGTAAAGGAAGAAGAAGTCGCACTGTTGCACCATTCTGATAACTTACCAAAAATTTTAAGATTAACCGTTTATTTGATACGTTTCCGCAATCGACTGAGGGATAAAACATTTGCATTAACCACTGCACTTCCAACATCTGAAGAAACAGACTTTGCCTTGCAAGCCCTCGTGAGATGGACACAACACGTTTTTTTCGCCGATGACATCAAGCAACTTGACCAGGACAGACCGTGCTCAATGAAATTACGTAAACTTGCACCGTTCCTGGACAAGCATGGACTACTCAGGGTGGGCGGTCGTCTAGCTAATGCGAAGATGCCATACAATGAAAAATATCCCCTTTTACTGCCCAAGTGTTCACGTCTTACTGCGTTACTAATTGACCATGTTCATAGAACCCAAAGTCACCCCGGACCTCAAACACTTCAGAACATCTTGTGTCAAGATTATTGGATATTGTCAGCTCGCAGTATTATTAGAAAAAGGACACATAAATGCATTCCATGTTTTCGAGTGAAGCCACGCATGACGCAGCCAGTCATGGGAAATCTACCACCATACCGTTTAGCACAAGTCAAACCTTTCTCAAAAGTTGGAGTTGATTTTGCGGGACCGTTTGACGTCAAGGCTGCCATGCTGCGAAAAGTTAAGGTAACGAAAGCCTATATTTGTGTCTTCGTATGTATGGTCACCACCGCCATCCATATAGAGCTGGTATCCGACCTGTCTACCCCCCTTTTTATAGCAGCGTTAGATCGTTTCATTAGTCGAAGGGGTCGATGTTCTGACATATACAGCGACTGTGGAACCAACTTTGTGGGTACTCAAAGGTATTTAAAAGAAATCGATGCTATTATTCGTCAGCCTAACTATGCTCAACACGTCGTGGAAAACCAGATAAAATGGCACTTCAATCCCCCTGCAGCTCCTCATATGGGTGGCCTCTGGGAAGCTGCAGTGAAGTCAGTAAAAACCCTGCTCCACCGAATCATAATGGATCGAGTGTTAACCTACGATGAACTGAACACAGTCCTTCACCACGTAGAAGTGACTCTTAATTCTAGACCCCTAAGTGCAATGTCTTCAGACCCCAGCGATTTCAAAACGCTGACAGCTGGACACTTCTTAACCATGGAACCTCTTGTCGCTATCCCAGCACCCAAAGACCCAGACCAATCCATAATGATAAGTCTACGTAAACGATGGTCACTAGTTCAGCAAATCCAACATCATTTTTGGAGCCGTTGGCAAAAGGAGTACCTCCACACATTGCAAGAACGACAAAAATGGACTCGAGTCACTCCCAACCTTCAGATCGGGGACCTAGTTATCATCAAGGAGCCCACTCCACCCCTCACCTGGAGAACAGCAAGAGTGATTGAAGTCCACCCGGGAATGGAAACTTGTCATTCATGTCAAGTGTACTGCGTAGGCACCTACAAATTTGTTCATTTATTCGATTGATAATTATACGCGCCAAAACGGCGTTTCGAACAAAGAGTACGAACACAGGTATATGTACGTACATCACATGACAAACGATAACAGTGACTATGCGTTTTCGATATCTATTACATTCTATGGGTAAACAGCTGTTGTAGAGCGAGCTGTTACGACGCACGTAATAACCGATAAGTTTTCGTGCGGAAGTGGTGGGGCCGAGGCGGACAGTTCAGCGAGTTGTCGCCCGCCGGCCGCCGTTTATTTCGCCGCTGCCGCTCGGTAAGTATTGACGTGGTCGTCACTAGTCGCGGTGACACCGGTCGTTTGGCATAGTACGCGACAACGGACGAATTGCATCGGCCGCGCGTTTGATTTTCGCGTCCGACGGCCCGCAAACCGAACTTCACGTTCGAAACGTATTTTATTGTACGTTGATAACGCTCGTGCGCATCATCGATGTGACGACATGACTCGCTAAACGAGCAACATGAACAACACGAATGACTGGTATATTCAAAACGTATTTATGTATTGTACGTTCAAATACTCGGTGTACATCCATTAGACATGACGTGACTCGCGCAACGACCCGGCTGAGGTGTGCGTTTTCACGTTTCACGTGAGGTGCCTACACGGTGTACGGCGAATGTTGATCGCGCCGCTACGATAATTTAATATTTCGGGCACACTCGTCGTCGAACCGCGGCCACGTGGTGATCGCCGCGGTCTACGTGTTAACCGACGCGTTTATTTCACACGCTGTGCTGTAGCCCACGACGCGGCGGTTCCCGTGTTACGTCGCGTCGAACGATAATCGATAATGGCCGGTAGTGGTGGTAAAATGCTATTATACGATAACTGATTTTACATAAAATAAAATCATACGCCTCAACTGACATTCGTAAATACTCGAAAAATCTCTCTGGTGATTTCCTCAAGTCATTATACAAATGATGATACTCTCCTTACATTTTTCTTCGGTGATTTATGGGATGAACAGCAACCCTTTTTTTCTTAAGTAACTTTTTACGTAAAAATGGATTATCCAAGATTAACGAGAGACGTTCTACTGTGAGGAACGAAATTTTTTCGTAATAACACGCAAAACAATACTGTAATAACACGCACAGAACAGTTAAAATACAACTATGTACTGAAAACAAATTTATAAAAATATAGCATGCCGCTGATGAAAATAACGCGCCTCAATGTACACACGTTGCCGCTCGCCGCTCGCCAATGTACACGAGGCCTTAGGCTTTCGTTTCCAGTCCATACTATCTTAGTCCGTGGTTAAAATCAATGAGATTAATCAAACGGAATGCATATGACGGCTCGCGTATCAGCTCATTTTTCATATACGAGAATTATACACAAAACGCGTTCCATGTATTTAGTTCAGTGGTTACGACGCACGTAATAACCGATAAGTTTTCGTGCGGAAGTGTTGGGGCCGAGGCGGACAGTTCAGCGAGTTGTCACCCCGCGTCCGCCGACCACCGTTTATTTCGCCGTTGCCGCTCGGTACGTATTGACGTGGTCCGGTGGTCGTCACTATAGTCGCGGTGACACCGGTCGTTTGGCATAGTATGTACGCGACAACGAACGAATTGCATCGGCCGCGCGTTTGATTTTCGCGTCCGACGGCCCGCAAATCGAACTTCACGTTCGAAACGTATTTTATTGTACGTTGATAATGCTCGTGCACATCATCGATGTGACGACATGACTCGCTAAATGAACAACATGAACAACACGAATGACTGTAAAGGTTACACACGTAACTGCAAGTTTGTCAATCATGCAGATACAATCATTTTATGCTGGCATATTTGAGCGTCTGTGCGATAATTTTGTGCAAGCATTGTGATTGTACAAGCGGAATGAAGATTAATGACATTTTCATCTGCATGCTTGCACAAGTCGCGCGTAAGTCGTACCATGATAAAGAAGATAGGTATGATCACAACTTTTTGATACGCATATTCGCACTCCTACTCCTTACTTCATCATAGTTATTGGTGGGAGTCTTCCGCCTCATTTCATTGGTTATTGAAATATTAGGGATGAATTGTAATAAATAATATTATCACATATCATTATCAAATATCAATATTAATAAGTATATTTATTATGAAATAATTTTTGTTTTTACTTTTTACAATTAATAAATTATATTATAAATACTCGTATAAATATATTTTTATAAATTATTTTTATTATTTTATAAATTTCTGTTTTTTTCTTCTTTCTTCTTTTTTTTTAGAATTTCTTGATGTGATTTGTTTATTAAGATTATTTAGTCGTATAAACGTTCTGGTCCTCACACAACAATCAATAACATCTTGTGGAATTGACAAATGTTCAATTTTTGGACTCAAAATGTCAATCATTCGCTTCATTATGCCTTTATTTTTATCTATATTAGCACCATTTAAAGTTGTAAATTCTACTTCTAAAAGTTTTAGAGCCATCATTAAATTTTTTGATGGTAATTTCAAACTCCCTCTTGATTTAAAATTAGTCCAGCAGTCTTCTTCACAGTCATTTTCATCTGTTTGATGAACTAGTTCTGGATACTTACTGGCAAACCGATTAGCAATATATCCAGCTACATATTGAGCACAATTTTTCTCCAAATCTGTGAAGGGCTCATTAATTTCTTCCTAAAACACAGCAATTCGAATTGAATATTTATTTTTTTGTATATTATCGGTAATAATGATTAAATTATTTTAATATAGTTATAGAAGCTAGTAGGTAAAATGTTTTACTTCGAATTCTTTCAGGAGATCAAAACACTGTTGGTCAATAATTGTTGTAGATAGACCGATATTTGACTCAATACTGGCCATTTCGCTGGGTTCATCTGTTTCAAATATATTAGAATTTAATATTGGCCCTGTTAAGCATTCACTACCATTCAGCAGGCTGCTATCAACATCAACTTGTGAGTTGATATTTTCACTAAAAACAATATTTGAGTGTTTTCCCAAAATGAACCACCTAAGACTAAAATATGTAGGTAAATATTAATATTAATATTATGTACTTCCAACTTAAGATAAAAATGTGATATTTTATTGTAGGTATAGTTAAATTATGTTGATAAATTGAAACTACACTTACCAGTACTTGAAATCGAGCACAGTTATGTTATTACTAGCTGATCCAGTCATTCTTTTCAAGTAACTAAACAAGTTTTCTATGACATCTTGATTTAGTCTTCTAGTAATGATGTATTTTAAGCTATACTCTGATTTTAAATCTTGCAGTAAGTTTTTTAATGACATATTACATACTAATATTCCTGAATAAAAAAAAATCATGATTAAAAAATATATATATATTTTTAGGAAATATCAACCTTTTTGAAAAGGAAGTAATGTTTTTTTTCCAAAAACTCGCATTTCCAGAATAAAACTTGTAATTTTATCCAACAACTGATTTTGTTTTTCTTTATCAAGACCATAACATGAAATTCCTCTATCAAATTTATGTTGTGTATTAAAAACGTCAAACCAATTATTAAATAATAAAATAACTTCTGAAGCCTATTTTTAAGGTAAACACATACATGTTAAGTTCGATTATTTAATATATATATAAATTAAAAAAATTATTACATCTTTCCAATTATAGTTATTAATATAATTATTTTCCCCACAATAGGCAATAGCTTTGCTAACAGTATAAGAAAATACATTAGCCGCAAGTCTGACATTCATTCGTTCTGAACCTTCATCTGCAAGATGCCTCTCAGTAAGCTTATAGGCCAATTTATAGTCTTTCCCTGAATCGACTGTCAAAAGAGCCTGTAATATGTTTTTACCCACATACTTTGTGTTTGGCAGAATGAATCCACTAGAAAAATGAATAAGAAATTTTAAATTTAAAGTTAAAGTAATAAAAGTAAATTTTTAACTTGTCAAGTAAATGATTTCTGGCCAATTTCAAGAGGTGCGGGACATCTGCAAAAACATATATATTTTTGCTTGTTTTTGGATGTTTGAAATGTGTGTTCATTATTGATATGTTTAAGGACTTCCATAAACCCATGTTAGAAGGACCTATATCGCTAACCATTGCTATGACATTAAAATCAATTGAATGCAATTCTTCAATGATTTTATTTAATAATTCTTTGCCCATACAAGTGTCATAATTATAAAAAAATTGGTTGTTTCCAATTACTTGTCAGTCCTAGTTGAAATTTAAATATTTTTATTCTTTAAAATTAAATAAAACTTATACATTATTATCTATTATTTTAATAACTTAGTTCAATCATATTTACCCCGAGCTATAACAGTCTGCACACTTTTATGTGAACCAATCACTTGCTCATTTTTTTTATCATAGCATAACCTATGCGATACATATGTCTCATCGAAACAAATAACTGTTAGCTTTTCTATATTTGTCATTAGGGCTCCTTGAATAGCAAATATCATATATTTGAGTATTGAGCAAATATAATATTATTATACATTACTTACCTTTAGCTTTCATAAGCGTGAGTACACTGTCAAGGATTCCAGGTTCAACTTTAAAACTGGAAGCCCATTTTCTCAAAGTAGATAAACCTTAAATTACATTTTATAAAATCCCATTATTGTGTGTTCTTTAAATTGTATTTTGTATTTTTAATTTTATAATTTACATTGAGCAGATTTATTTATAAATTTATTTGTATTAATTTTTTTATTTATAACTTGTACAGTAGAAGTAAAGTTTTTAATTTGAAAAAGATAAAATATTTGTAAAATATTTTTGTATATCATCAAAGAAATATAAATCTGTTCTCAATTAAAGTGATTATATTTGTAAAAACTGACCTGGTAATGGATATTGTTTTACATTTCTTAAATACCGATATGCTTTAGGCGAAATACTACGTAAAGTAATTGCTGATGATATATCCTCGGGTAACCATTTATAAATTTTTTTACTTGGATGAATAATTTGGTTAATTTGGGTTGGGGTGAATAATTTTGAAAGAGAATCATTAAAACGGGCTTCAAATCTTTGATTTTCTAAATTTATAAATTGTCTGTAATGCTCTATTTCAGAATTTTTTAGTTCTATAACATTTTTAAGTTTTAGATTTTCAACTATAAGTTCTTCTTTTTTTTTTACATTTTTCAAAATCATCATTCAATCTAAAAATATGGTACTATGTTATTGTAAACAATTATAAAATAAATATTTATTTTACTGTCATGCATAACATATAAAGCAACTTTATCATCTAATAGTTAAATAACATAAAAGAAAAATTAAATAGATTTATTTTACATATTTAATATTATAATGAATAGGTGTTAAGAAAAATGTCAAGTTATTCTGCTTAAAGTGTATGCTATATACTAATATACCATACACTTATATTACTTATAAACATAATTTCTAATTAATATTTATTTTATAAGTCAATGGTGAATAGTTTAAAGTAGATAGTTAATATTGTTTTAATTATAAGTTTGTTATAATATTTATGCACCAATTTTTATTATATATACATTTACATTATTGTATAATAAGTTAATAATTAAATGTAAACAATATAAAAAAGTATTGAAACATTATTTATTTATAAAGTAACATGCACATAAAATAAAAATAAAAACTAAATATTAATTTTAATTTAACATCAAAATTAATAAAATACCAGAACAATAAATACAATTGCAAAATAATACAATAATTAGATTATTTTTTAACATCATTATGAGATATTTCAATGAATTGTAAATTATATAAAATAAAAAAGATAATATATACTAAAAATATTTTGAGATATGTCAATAATAAATACAAATTCATGGTCCATTGGGTTATTAATACTACACTCCCAGATGAAAATGAAATATGTATTTCTTATTTCCAATAATTTTCGTTTGAAATCCTTGTTTTCCTTAGAAGTTATCGATGTATTTATTATAATTTACACATAACACATAAAACACAAAAGCAAAACAAAAAATATTAAATGTATTAATAAAGTCGCACACAAAAAACAAAAATAATTATATAATTTTTAAAATTACTTTTGATATATTTCTGACTCCTTTTCTTTGAGAAGTTGCACACCAGTCATTGTTTTAACAAAGTTGTCAGTCAAGTTTTCATCAAAAAGATTAGCTCGACAAGTTCTTTTTAGTCTGAATACAGGTTCATTACTGATAAAAAATTAATATTTATATTCATTATTCAAATATAAAATGATGTATTTAGTTAACTACAAATCATCATTAAATAATTTATTCTAAATAAAATTCAAATTAATTAACATAAAAAAAGATGTGGCACCTTATTGTTTCATCAGTTGAAGATGTCACTAAAAATGTTCCAGCCGGGGTAGTAACTTTTTTGGGGGAAGATTCAACATTATCAAAACTAACTCCAAAACAAATAATATTTATTATAATATTGTTAAAACTAAAATGTTTGTAGATAATTTTAAATACATTATATTTAGTTCAATATTGTTAGGTCTATGAGTACCTTGATTACCTTGTAAATTCATTAGTAGACTTTTTAATTGAAAATGACTGGGAAGGAGTACTTGTTATTTCTGTAGAATCAATCTGCTCATGACTAAGTGATATGATACATATTTAAAATTATATTAAGTATGTAGGTACTTATGAATAGGGAACATAATTTAATGCAAAATATATAAATAATTTTTTTTTGTAAATATGTATTTTTTACACTCAATAACACACTGAAGACAGATAATATAAAACATCATACTTTATTTTCATGTAAATGGCAGGTCCCTACTTTATTTTTATTTTTAGATGTCAATATAAGTGCAAAAAATATCTACTCCCTACTTATAAATATCAATTAAAAATTATATTATAAATAGATGCCAACCTTGACGGAATGGCATTAGCCTTGAGTTTTCGGCCACATTTAGGAGAATACCCTAACATAGTTTGCACTCTGGTTTTCTCTTCGTAACATGTAGGAGAAAAATGTAATGAGCATACAGCAGCTAAAAAATAAATGAATTTTATTATATTTTAGCATATAAACTAAATACTTATTTGCAGTGGCCTAGGGTGGTTTTAACTCTTCCCTGGCAATGTCACTGCTAATATAGGCACAGAATAAGTGACTTATTCTGTGATATAGGCATATTTTCTTGTATAAAAGGAGATAAAATATTAATTGTAATTACCCGTTTCGAAGTTAATTTTTATAATATTTTTGGAATTTTTTTTTATTTCATTTAACCATAGAGCTCTCATATCATCATTTTTTGGAAAGCGATGGATGTGTACTTTCACATTATTATGTACACCTTTTCGTTTACTACCATTAAAACAACCATCAAAAGCGCAAACCGGCATTTTGAAATCAAAGTCACACAGAAAATTTAGATTATAAAAAATTGAAGTCAATAAAAGCACAGACTAAATTATATATGACCATATTATATTTCATTATTTCATTTATTCTGTGATAATAGTTCGCGCCATAACGAAAAATCAAAAATGTTGTCATGAATCGTGATAAAATATTAACCAATCAATAAACGCGGAAGTCTCCCACCCTTTCTGCGCAAACAAAACGATTATAGTTTGATGTGATCATACCTATCTATTTTGTCATGAGTCGTACAGCTAATCGGAACAATCACCGTTTGTAACGACAACCATACGCACAATCAGCAATAAAGTCAAAGATTTTGTTTTTTAATTAAGTGTTACTGGGGACAAAAGGTTTAAATAAGTTTCTTCGTCCCTTCGATGGTAATAGAGCCAATCTCGTGGATATATTTTTAATTCGTTTAATAAATTGATATGAGAAAAAGTTTATCTTTTTAACGACCAGTCTTAACACCACATGGCAGGTTTTTTTCTTAAATTTTTTATTTTTTTAAATCATAGCAAATGTAGCTAGAGCGAGAGCGTCATCATCCGAACCCGGTATGTTTGCAACATAAACTGATCTGGCTTTTCAAGCATGCTTGTGCGGTGTGGTGGCAAAGGAAAATTATGCATGCTTGTACAAAAAGATTGTACCTGCTTGATTGACAAGCTTGCAGTTACGTGTGTAGCCACCTATTATTTATCTATTATAAAAAGTGTTAAAATATTGAGCAATAATAAATAGTAAATTATCGTGATTTTGTCAAAATGTTAACTTTTCAGTGTTTACAACCATTCGTCTTTAGATAGTCTGCGATGGATTAAAAAAAAAAAAACAATCAAGTAAAAGAAATTTGAAAATTTGGAAACTTGTCATTTAAGTCAAGCGTAGGTACCTACAAATTTGTTCATTTATTCGATTGATAATTATACGCGCCAAAACGGCGTTTCGAACAAAGAGTACGAACACAGGTATATGTACGTACATCACATGACAAACGATAACAGTGACTATGCGTTTTCGATATCTATTACATTCTATGGGTAAACAGCTGTTGTAGAGCGAGCTGTTACGACGCACGTAATAACCGATAAGTTTTCGTGCGGAAGTGGTGGGGCCGAGGCGGACAGTTCAGCGAGTTGTCGCCCGCCGGCCGCCATTTATTTCGCCGCTGCCGCTCGGTAAGTATTGACGTGGTCGTCACTAGTCGCGGTGACACCGGTCGTTTGGCATAGTACGCGACAACGGACGAATTGCATCGGCCGCGCGTTTGATTTTCGCGTCCGACGGCCCGCAAACCGAACTTCACGTTCGAAACGTATTTTATTGTACGTCGATAACGCTCGTGCGCATCATCGATGTGACGACATGACTCGCTAAACGAGCAACATGAACAACACGAATGACTGTTATATTCAAAACGTATTTATGTATTGTACGTTCAAATACTCGGTGTACATCCATTAGACATGACGTGACTCGCGCAACGACCCGGCTGAGGTGTGCGTTTTCACGTTTCACGTGAGGTGCCTACACGGTGTACGGCGAATGTTGATCGCGCCGCTACGATAATTTAATATTTCGGGCACACTCGTCGTCGAACCGCGGCCACGTGGTGATCGCCGCGGTCTACGTGTTAACCGACGCGTTTATTTCACACGCTGTGCTGTAGCCCACGACGCGGCGGTTTCCGTGTTTCGTCGCGTCGAACGAAAAACGATAATGGCCGGTAGTGGTGGCAAAATGCTATTATTTTTTTTAGCAACCGCTATTGCTATTTGAAAACAGCAGATATTGCTATTTTGCCAGTCATGTAGAGTAGCTGTTTTTCGAGATAACAGCTATTATTTGAACTGATGATAATTATTACTCAACAATTAGCAGTGAAAATATCAGTGGCCAGTGACTGCTAATCAATGCTATCTGCCATTACTGATAAATTTGAGCACAATAATTTTTAAGCAATTGAATGTTTATTTTTGTCGAATCCGTTATAGTGACTACAACTGTATAATGCTAAATAGAATTATTTTATTACACAAAGATAATATAAATATTTAATTTCGTACCATCAGTACAGTGTAGAAACATAGGCTGAAATAAAATTTAAAAAAATAGCAACCTGCTATTGCTATTGAGAAATAGCAGTGCTATTATAGCTGCTATTGCTATTTCGTACCATCACTATAATGGCCACGTGTTGTCGTTCACACTTTTATTTCGCCTCTCGTCGAAGTATTTCACACCGGAAATCGTGTGTGTGTGTGTGTGTGTGTGTGTGTGTGTGTGTGTGTGTGTGTGTGTGTGTGTGTGTGTGTGTGTGTGTGTGTGTGTGTGTGTGTGTGTGTGTGTGTGTGTGTGTGTGTGTGTGTGTGTGTGTGTGTGTGTGTGTGTGTGTGTGTGTGTGTGTGTGTGTGTGTGTGTGTGTGTGTGTGATCGGAGGTCGTATATACGAATCCGATCGGTACTGTCGTAGTCGGACGTGTACGACGACGCGATTTCGTTCGCTTTGAAGTCCGTCGGCCGTGGCGGTCCCTGATTTCGCTACGCTTTATCACGATTTTTTTTAACGTTGGCGACGCGTTTGCGTGTGATTATGCCTCGTGTTCAAAACGTAATTCTTTCCAGCGATAAAATGAATTGTTGTACGTCGAGCAGATGATATGTTTCGTGGACGGTGTGAACTGCTGCTGAGACCCGAGTGAAATGACACGACTGTGCCGTGTATTTTAAATGCGCCTGAGCGGTGCACGGTGAATCGCGATCGAGTCGGGATGCCAGATTTAAGAAAAATATTAATTCGGGACGAAAAAAGTCACGAACAACAAATTCCACGGTATAAAAAACTGAAAAAAACCTAAAAATTTTATACTTGCAATTAAAAGTATTATAAATTGAACTTTTTGGTAATGGATAATAACCAACAGATTTGCTGCTTAACTACTGCTGCATATTTGCTAGCTAGTAAATTATTAGCAGATATTAATGCAATTTTGGACAATTTTCTAGGAAAACATTTCCACTCAGGGGCGCCCTAAACTTAAAACTTAAAAAATAAACTAAAAAAATCAACCTATTCCAACACTTGCCATACCACCTCCATCTCGAAGAAGTGGAAATGAAGCCCCCAGTCCATACTCAAAAGGAAAACCGTCATACGCCGAAAAACCAAGTCGAAGAAATTTCTGATATATGAATTTACAAAAACGAAACTTTTAGACTACTCTTATAACCCAAAAATGATGTACCCGATAAATTATCAGTGATAATAATCTTAAATCATAAATCGTGATAGTAAAAAATGCGGCTAAACTGGGTGCCGCGCGAGTACGTGGCACCGTTCATCCTCCCGAAGGCCGTCACTGTTAACATTGTGCGATTTTCCTCCCCTCTCGAAATAGAATTATCGTCTATTGTAATGACACGTGTACACGAATTAACACTTTAACACGTGCCGTAGTTCGGTGCAGGTATTGTCGAACCCCGAGTTCTTGTCCGAAGGCATGGTCGTCCAGAACTTACTGCACACCGACTTAACTATGTCGATAAATGAATTTAAGACGACATAGGGAAAACTCGGACTCTGAATGATAGCTGTTTTAACACAATCGTAAGAATAATACATTACTTTCAACTATATAGTGCATGTGACAATGTATCTTTTTCATCGTATAAATATAATTGTGAACGGCACGTACTGAATCTAAGAACCCATAAAAACCTGTTTATTTATGCTTAGCCCGGTTTCAGAGCGTTCGATACTATCTTTTCTAGGTAATCGCCCAATCGATAGCGAGGCTGGTACTACATATTGTACAAGCGAAGTGAAAAACCTCGGGCTGAGCCTTCAAGCTACAGGCCCCTTTCGCTGCTGGATGGAGTTGGCAAGCTATTTGAGAGACTAGTATTGGGTAGATTGAACATCCATCTGGATGCCAATAGTAGCCTTAGTGACTACCAATTTGGCTTCCGCCAGGGAAATTCGACCGGCGACGCGATTAAGTGCGTTATAGAGCAAGCGGCCAGAGGCCCAGCACGGAAAAGGCAATTGTGTGCAGTTATTGCCCTTGACGTGAAAAACGCTTTCAATTCAGCACCTTGGCTACGTATCGATGCGGCACTACAAAGACGAAGATTCCCTGGGTACCTGATACGCCTTCTACGGCCATACTTGAGTGGCCGAAACTTGTAGATGGAGTAGGTGAAGGTCCACACAGGATGGAGGTATCATGTGGTGTTCCGCTGGGCTCGGTCATTGGGCCGTGCCTATAGAACGTGTTCTATGACGATCTGCGGCAGGAGTTCCCCGAGGCAGTGATGCTGGTGGGATTTTGGCCCAAGCTCTATCGGGTCACGGATGCTTCCAGCACTATTTATGGAGAAGGAGGAGAGCGATTGATTCCCACTGCAACCATTGTGAAGAACCGGAGGATTCGGTTGAACACACCCTGTTCGATTGTCCGTACTGGGCGGAAAGCAGGCGGGAGATGGAGCGGGGCTTAGGACGGCAACTACGGCTGGAAGATGTCCCCGAGATCATCCTGGGGCCGAAGCAGGATCTCCTCCCCGATGATGCAGAACGAAAACAACGGGTCGAGGTGTCGGCGGAGAACCAGAGGCTGGCGTTTGGGAGGATGGTGGAGTCGATCCTTGGGCAGAAGGAGGATTAAGAGCGTATCAGGCAGGTGCTGGCTGGACGGCCGATTCAACAGCGAAATAATAAATAAATTTTATATCACGTATAAAAAAAAATATTTCAAATTTTCAGTAAATTTTCAAATTAATTTATAAAAATAAATTGAGAAATAAAATTCGTTTGCCGACCCTAAATCAAACTGTCTATTAGTTACTATATCAGATTTTAGGTATTTAGTCATAAATCGAAAAGTATTGAAGCTAGAAACTTGACAATTTTATCCAATATCAAATACATACTTTTTTATATTGGACAACATTTTCAGAACAATTATAGCACTTTTGACTTAAATATAGTACTCTTAATTTACCAAATTGTTTGAAAGTTTTTATGTAATAAAATTTTAAATATTTGACAAAAAGTTCTGAAAATTTGATATGACCTTACTCATATAGGTACCTACCTAATTATCCACACAAAAATTCAAAAATCGTGAGTCAGGATTTTTTTTTATACACACTTTAATAAATTATTATACGATTTTTTGTCTGATTTCTTTTAAGTTTATTCCTAATTAAATATTGAGTATTTGTTACAAAGTTCTGAAATTTTAATACAATTTTACTCTTATACTAAACTATCAATACCGAAAAAATATCAATAATCGTGACTAAAGATTTTTTTTCCAAGCATTTAAGTAAATTATTATCACGATTTTTACAGAATAAACTGGTTTTTTAATTTATTTTGATTGTTCGATTGAAAATTTGTATCTTATAACATTTTAAATATTTGTTAAAAAGCTCTGAAATATTAAAATGACCTTACTTAAATAACTATACTTTCTTAAATATTCTAAAAAAAAATTTGAATATCGAATACTTGGCATCAAATAAATTAATGTTTGAGTAGAAATAGCCTGGCACCCGACGAATTTTATATTTTTATTAGAAGGAATTTATTGAACAATTCAAAATTTGAGCAGAGGTTCCCCGGCGCCCGATGGCCAATTGATTTTAGTTTTAAAGAAATTATTTCTTAAAAATTTGAAATTAGACAAGATATTCCCCTGCTACCGATAGCTTTTTCATTTTAATTATTCAGAAATATGTTTTAAATAATTAAATTGAGCGAAATATACTTGGAAACAAGGAATATAAATAATGATTTACAAATTTTAATAACTTAAAGTGAGAGTAGAAATATCACGGCAACTGAGGGATATTTGATTTTAATTCTTCGGAATTTATATAAAATTCAAAATTTGAGCAAAGGTTCCCTGCCACCATAGGGCCAATGATAAGAATTATTCTGAAAAACTTTCCAAAAAAATTTAAAATTAGACAAGAATTTCCCCGGCACCCAAGGGCTTTTTGATTTCAATTATTCAGAAATATATTTTAAATAATATAAAGTGATTGAATTATCCTTGGCACCAAATAAATGAATGTATGAGAAGGAATATAACGGTACCCAAGGAATTTTTGATATTTATTATAAGGAATTAATCTAAACAATAAAAATTTTAAGCAGAGGTTCTCCGGCGCCCGAGGGCCAATTGATTTCAGTTTTAAAGTAACATTTTCCAAAAAAAAAAAAAAAAAATTAGACAAGAATTTCTGTGGCAACCGAAGGCATTTGGATTTTAATTATTCAGAAATATATTTTAAATAATAAAAAGTGATTGAATTATCCTTGGCACAAAATAAATGAATATTTGAGAAGAAATATAACGGTACCCAAGGAATTTTTGATTTTAATCATAAGAAATTTATTTGAAGAATTCAAAATTTGAGCAGAGGTTCCCCGGCGCCCGAGGGCCAATTAATTTTAGTTTTAAAGATATAACATTTTAAAATTTGAAATTCGACAAAATGCTCCCCGACAAACAAGAGCAAATTGATTTAGTTTTAAAAAAATGTTTTCCAAAAAAAAAAAAAAATTAGACAAGAAGTTCCCCGGCAACCGAAGGCTTTTGGATTTTTATAGTAAGGAATTTATTTGAACAATTAAAAATTTGAGCAGAGGTTCCCTGGCACCCGAGAGCCAATAGATTTTAGTTTTAAAGAAATGATTTCTTAAAAATTTGGAATTAGACATGATATTCCCCGGGTACCGAAAGCTTTTTCATTTTAATTATTCAGAAATATGTTTTAAATAATTAAATTGAGCGAAATATACTTGGAACCAAGGATTATAAATAATGATTTATAAATTTAAATAAATTTGAGTTTGATTAGAAATAGCATGGCACCCCAGCGGTATTTGATTTTTATTATTAGGAATTAATTTAAAAAATTTAAAATTTGAGAAAAGGTCCCTGGCACCAAATGGCCAATGTTTTCGAGGGCCTATTGATTTTAGATTTAAAGGAATATTTACAAAAAGTTAATTATTAGGCTAGAGGTTCCTCAGCAACTAAGGGCTAATTGATTTTAGTTATTGAGAAATATAATTAAAATAATAACAAGTGACTGAAATATCCTTGCCACCTAATAAATTAATGTTCGAGAAGAAATATAACGGCACCCAAGGAATGTTTAATATGTATTATAAGGTATTTATTTAAACAATTAAAATTTAAGCAGAGGTTCCCCGACACCCGACGGCAAATTGATTTTAGTTTTAATGAAATAATTTCCAAAAAATTAAAAATTAGACAAGGACTTCCCCGGCACCCGAGGGCTTTTTGAATTTAATTCGATATCATTACAGTAGACATTCTTACGTATTTCTAAGGCTGGTATCTTCCAGTGAGATTCGCTACCTATGCAGATGGAATCTGCCTCCAGGCATTTGGAATAGCTGGTCGTAGAAATTGTCCTTCCACAATATTATATTTTACAATAATGTCTTGTAAATTTGTTTTCTTATTTGTCAAATGTGCTTTTAAGAGCTCAACTGCTTAATGATAATGTTCTTAGTTATTTCTATCTATATATATATATATATATATAATATACATAATATGTATTTATGTAGGGTATTCTGTTAAGTGTTTTAAGTTTTCATAAAATTGTTCATAGTAGTAGAGAAATGGGGCTTCTGGCCGTGGAATTTCACGTTTTATTTTTTAAGGGGGAAAACATCGGTGAAAATCGAAAAATTTGGCTTCTTTTTAAAAATCAATTTGGCTTCTTTTCTAAAAAAAATGGATGACCGTAGTTTTCTAGGTTGATTTAGCTTCTTTTCAAACAGCTGATTTGGCTTCTTTTACAACATTTTTTTTTTTTTTTTTTTTTTAAAGAAGCTAAATTTTTACTTTTTGCAAAACAGCTTGATTTTGCTTCTAAAGTTAGAAAAAAAAATGGATAACCGTAGTTTTCTAGGTTGATTTAGCTTCTTTTCAAACAGCTAATTTGGCTTCTTTTAAATTTTTTTTTTTTTTTTAAAAGAAGCTAAATTTTTACTTTTTGCAAAACACCTTGATTTTGCTTCTAAAGTTAGACCATACATATATTTTCTTATACTATAATTTTAGTTAACAAATATATGTATACATATACACAAACATACTACATACATCTATACTCGAATAGACTGTATAATAATCCATGAACATCACAACCACCGAATAATCGGATTCAGATACGACTATAGATGTGTTGAAAAGTCATTATAGCAGCATACGTTAAAGAGTGTTACACTCACAACGTCGAACTCAAAAGAGTCACTGGAACTTTGCCATCTGCATGCTAGACTCATCGTACACATAATCGATCGTTTTTGTGGAACATGGTCTCAAATGACATTTTACGAATATACAAGATTATTATAGAAAATTTTTTTTTTTTTTTTTTTTTAATAGCTCATATCATTTGTATTATGATTGAGTTTAATTTCTATAAACTACAAGCTTAAATATTATTTTAAATTACATATTTTTTATAATTTAAATGTAATTTTTAAACGATAAAAAAAGTTTAAAGAGGGATAAAATCAAATGTAGGTAAATGTTACAATAAATACAAATTTCTTGTTATGTAGTATATGAAACACTGATTGTTATAATTCGCTCAAACAATATTATTTTTTTTTTTTTTTTTACAAGAAGTTGTCAGTTTGTTTTATACTCTTAGTTCAATTAGTTGTGTTTTCATGTTTTATTTTATTAGAAGTTAAAATATTTTTTAAATGGATCAAATAAGCTATACAAATGATTACTTTCAATCAGTTGAGTTAATCAGAAACTCTCCAACATCAAATTTCCCGGAATATGCAACATTTTTAAAACGACTTCAATCTCTCAATGAATTTTCAGCTCCAATTTCAGACAAATTAAAATTAGCGGACGCTGGATTTATTTTCAGAACAAGAGACAGTGTAAAGTGTTTTGTCTGTGGATTAATTCTCGGAAATTGGTTAAGAGGTGATTGCCCGTTCAGAAAACATGCTAAATATTCAAAAAAATGTTCTTTTATACTATTAAGTAAAGGTACTAAATTTGTAAATGATGTAAATAATACATTTAAGTACAAGGATTTAAATTACTCTATTACACATAGTTCGTATGATGAGGTTGACGGTTGACTCATAAATTATATGTTTATATAAGTATACATTGTTTAATAATAATAAAACAAAATTATTACTGCTTAAATGATTTAATTTATTTCAATATATTCGTGAACACTGTGTTCTAATGGTTTAAGGCGTCACTCTTTAAGATAATATGTTAGGTTTAAATAATAATTTAATAGGTAGGGATTAATGTATAGGTAAGTGTTTAAATAAAAAGTCATGTCTGAAACCATTAGAACACAGTGTTCACTTTTAGTTTTTGTTGGTATATAAATAAAAAAAATTGTTTCATTTACATTAGTTATGTCTTCATCATCAAAGTGATTAGTTAGACTGTATTAAAATTTTAAAATTGACTAAACGTATTTTAGAAAAAAATCAAACAAGACAACGGACTTCTACTAGAATTAGAAGAGAGAATATATATATATACATATATTTTTTTAACGAACAATTAAACATGTCTTCATCAGTTCCAATAGTTAGTAAATCAAAATTTGAAATTCATAATAAAAAATATGTTTCAGTTGGATATTTACTTGAAAAAGAAATTTCAATTGTTGTATTAATTGAATCAGGTAGAAATGTTTTCACTCTGAATTTAACTAATTGGAATGATTTAATGCGTGAATCTAATTTTAATATGATTTTAAAAAATTTACAAACACGTTGCAAGTCTCCAGTTCAATTAAATGAAAATTTAAATTATGGTATTAACACAAAATATTCTTCGATTACATTAAGATTGAATAATAACTCTATAGCGTTAAGTATTATCGATCTCTGTCGTTTAAAACAAATTCAAATTTGTATAGAATCAAACATAATAGAAAAACAGAAAAAAATTAATTATTATCAAAATTGTTATAATTTATTCTATTCAACATTAAAAGAATCTATATCAAATCTCCCAGCTAGCTGTCAGTCAAATGCTTTTACACATCAATTTATACAGAATTATGGTTATGATTCAGATTTAGAAGACATGTCTTTAATTAGTGAAATTCAACAGTTTCAATATGTTACATTATCCAATCTAATATTACAAGATTTATATCAGTAAAATAATTATTTAAAATTATCAAATAAAAATGTAATGTTTTTTTTTTTAATGTAAAAATTTAATATTATATTATGATAAGCTAAGTCGAAATTGGATGTGGTTTTATTTAAAGATTGATTAGTAGAAATGATAATTAAATTTTTTTACTTTAAAAAAATTAGTAGAAATGATAATTAAATTTTTTTTTTTATCATATTATACTTTAGATTGAACTTAAATTGTTTTTAATAGTATTTATCAGATACGATATTTGAAAATAATATATTTAAATAAGTATTTAAATTAAATATATCAATCGTTTTTTTTATTTATTGTATTATTACTATAATTAAAAATAATATTATTTGTTGTATTTTCAACATTTTATTATATTTTATTCTTGTAGTAATATAACATAGCATAAACCATTGATTTATACATTATAATAATTATCTGCTTGATTGATATTAAAGAATATGTTTTTATTAAAATTAATATGATATTGTATTTTATCACAATTTTTTTTTCGTATTCATATAGGTTATATATATATATTATATATACATGTTTTCATCATTGTATTTTGTTTGCTGTCATTTATAACCAGTAGAACAATTCAAATTATATATATATATATAATATATAACATTAAAAGCAAATCTCTTAAAATAAGAACACAATTTAAATATAATGTATTTTATTCAATTTTCTAAAGATATCGTATTTACTATTACATTTTAATATTTGGTTTGAATACATGACGTCAATCAATCTTACGCTTTGTTATTTTTTTCTTTGGATCAGAAGCAAATCTATCTGATATTTGTTCTATTAAGTTATGAAATGCACTCGCGATATTTACATCTTTACCATTTTGTTTTGTAGTATGTAATTTAATTAAACATGTTGAATGTTTCCACCTAATAAAACAAAACATTATTATTTTAATATTTTTTTAAATTATAAGAACTGTTATAGTATTATAATGTCGGTAAGATTTGAGATATTTGTTCATATATATCAGTGGTACCTATACAATATAAATATAAATTGATAATAGTAAAAAAAAAAAATGTAACAATCAATTAAGGTTAAATTATAATAAATTAGTATAAAATATTAATAATAGTAAATAGTAAAATACATAATGAACGCTGCGGTCAAACACTTTATCGGTTATCCGTTATTATTGATTCCTGATAACGGATAAAGAGAATCAGTTAATTAATTTTTTCTCTACGTTTTAAAATAATAAAATAATTTAATGAATAAATATTGTATTTCGTAATAACTGCTCGCGCCTCCTAAGCAATGTGTATGTGTAAGGGAGGCATGTCCCTAGTTTAGGAACCAGTGATATAGATAATATTGTAAAATCTATATATTAAGTTATTAGGTTAACACGTTTATAATTAATAATTATACTATTGTATTACCTCTCATTAGATGGCACGTTTATGATATCTTTCATTTTGTAATGTTGTAAAACCCAGTAATCTTCTCCGTTAATAACAGGTAATTTAAACGTATAATAATGTCCGTTCTGTTTTACAATCATCGAATTTATACTCTCCTCTGCTACATCTTCATTTTCAATGATTTGTTCAATTTTTTGTAAGTATGATGTATTCTATAAATGGTTACAAATTCAAAGTATATAAATATTTATATTTTTTATTTTTATATATTCTATTATATTTATTTTAAATTACTTTCTCTTGCTTAAATTTTTTTGTCGGTGATATCGCTTTTTTCTTATTTGAAACAACTTTAACTTTACTAATACGTTTATTTTTATTTTTTGCAATATCACTTATGGCTTCAACAAACTAAAAATAATAATTACAAAAATGTTTTATTTCTGTATTTATTATTTTTTTTTTTTTTTTTTTTTTTTAAGACTATTTACTTACATCGCTAGAAATGCTTTCTTCATCCGAATCTTCTACAGTATAATTCTTCATTGTTTCCATGTTTTTTTTTTTTTTTAAGAAAAAAAGTTTAAAAAATATATTTATGGTTTTTAAAAAGTTAACACTTAAAAAAAAAAAAAAATAGTTTATTTAGAAAACAAAGACTAGTAGTGTTTGATACTATTTACGTCTCACTGTAAACTGATAATTTATTATACAATTTTACAGCTTTATATATTAGTGCTTACCAAGTTTTTTGTTTTTTTTTTTTCATTGATATATTTCTTAGAACTTATTATGTACTCAATAATCATACAAAATTTACAAATAATTATTTCATGTTAAATCCTTAGTCGTATCTCAATATATAAATAATTACGTATTCGAATATTAAATCTTAAACATTTCTTATAATAGACACATAATTAGCTGATAAAAAGTATAAATAATTGTGTATTCGAATATTAAATGTTAATAATTTCTTATAATACATTATTTAATTTTTTATTGTCGTTTATAAAATGTATACATAATTATTCCATGTTAAATTCTTAGTCCTGTCTTAATATATAAATAATTATGTATTCGAATATTAAATTTTAATCATTTCTTATAATACATTATTTAATTTGTTATTATCGTTTATAAAAAGTATACATAGTTATTCCATGTTTGATTCGTAGAATTCTATGTGAAAAAAATTATATATAGTTATCATATATTTTTTAAACTTAGTTTTTTCTTAATTTTAAAATATAGTTACGAGTTACGACTACAGTCATCATACAGTCATCATACAGTCATCATACAGTCGTCAAATTACAATTATTTCTTAGCTTAACAAATTGCTAATATATTATAGTAAGTTACGTCTATACATATTTTCATCAACAGTATTTTGTATTAACTTTTCGAAGCCAGAATACTGAATCTTCAATACATTGAAAAGAACATTTTTATTTAGAAATAAAACATTATACCGCCATCATTAATGTAAGTATTATAATAATTATTATTTATATAATACAAGTTATAGTAAAATTCAATAGCTGATAAATACTTATAATTTTTTTTATAAAATTAATTTAAATTATTATTATTTTTATCGACATAAATATTAAAAACTTTTTATTTTAAGGAAAATAAAAAATCAATTTTAATTTCATCTGAAATTGGAAAATAAAAAATAACCTTTCTATTTTTTTTTTTTTTTTTTTTTTTGGCCTTCCTCTTTTACCACGTTGTGTAAGATCTAACACTCTAAATGGTTCTTCTGGATCGAGGCTATACTTAAACTGCAACTCACCATAAACTTTTTCATATCGAATCCACCATATATGAAACCAATTTACTTAATTCCCATCAGTATCTACTGTTTTTTTAGTCAGTGAAGTGCTTACTAAATTTGAAAATGAAAAAAACGGCTCTTGTTTCATTTCAATTACTTTAAATGGTTTCTTTCCTTTTACCGTTGTAACAAATTGATACCAATCTCTTGGTATCATTATAGGAATATCTGAAAATTTTTTCGTTCTTTCTATTTTTGCATGATCTACATCACACTCCAAGTGAGTGTGGCCTGGCAGTAAAAATTTTTGGTCAATTATTTGCAACGTTGAAGAACTTGCAGTAACTAGACTTAACATAACAGCCATATTAATATTTCTATTTTGTTCTCCACACGTATCAGAGTATGTGATAATATGGGTTAAATTGTTGGGCAAATTAATTATTTTTTGGTAAAGACAAGACGCTATGTCGTTTGATCCTCTTCCTCCAATTGCCTCATGCCACATATAACATTCAGTACCTTCAGTTTCAGAACAATCTCTAATAGTCAAGTTAAACGTTGACAAAAGCCTTTTGTAGTATGAAACATTTGTAGAGAGAGCAGGAGTATCTAGAACTTATTCTAAATCAAATACTAAAACTAAATACTAAATATTGTTAGAAGCTAAAGCATTAATTTTATCTTCTTTTTTTTGCATATAACCTAAATCTGCGAGTTTTTTATGGGTTTCATGTTGTTGTTGGAGTCATATCTTTTGTTGGTTATCATAACATTGTTTAATCTGTAGTACAAAAGTATCACAAGTCTTACATGTATCCAGTTTTTATTTTTAAATAATGACTTATCAGTTTTGGTTTTTGACATATCAAGATTTGCCATCATCTATATTTTTAAATAATGACTTATCAGTTTTAGTCTTTGTTCATAGATGGAACTACACACATAAAAGACATATCATACTTTGCCACCATTTGAAACACATTATTTATCAACTATTTACATGATAATCCAAAAATCAACTAAAAACGACATATCAGCTTCTGCCATCATACCACAGATATAATATACAGATTACAGTTTATAAATTATATTTATAACTTATTACTAAATAATATGTTAACAAATAAAATACCTAGGTTTAAACTTCAAAAAAATATAATATATTATAACTTATAAGACACATTTTAAATAAAAAAAAAAAATATATAATTATAAGAACAGTACAATATAGTTATACAGACATAAGACCATAAATATAGTAGGTACCTACCTACATTATAGTACCTACATAAGAATATAAATATTAATAAAACAAATTGATGAGTAGGAAATAAAAAAATAATACAAATAACATATTGCTTATAAAATACTAATGTTTTAATTCTGCAGTTACTTGTTTTAATAAACTAGAAGTTTTATCATATTTAGTATATAAATTATAAAAGAATGTTTGGATGAATAGCCATACATCCATTGATTCCATGGGATATTCAATATTGAAAACGTGGTATATTTTGAAACAGATATCAAACGCTTTTGATGAAGAAAATACTAGAAATTTAATATTATCGAAATAAACCAGTATTTGTTTGGGATCATTTAGCGAGCTGATTACCAAGATGCAATGTTGAATGGGCCCATTTTGCCCAAAATTGCACAATTAAAACTTCCATTTCTGCTGCTGTATCACATATTTTAATAAATGTGTTTTGGGAATCCCTTATGCTGTATTTGGTAAACGATTTTTTAGCAGAATCAGTCGTACTTAGACCCAAAATGGTTGGAAAATTAGTAAAGATATATTATTTTGTTATAAAGAAAAATTAAATTAAATATTTTACAAGTTTGTATTTAAAAACTTACTAGTTTATAGACCATTGGCTTAATATAATGCTGCCATTTATTGAATATTTCTGTTGGATTATTATTTTTAATGAAATTAAGTCTATAATTGATAGTTTTCCTCCAAATGTCCTCTACTTCTGGCCAAGTCAAATATTTATCATCTGATAAATAAGAAATATAATGTTCTGAGTCAGGTTCAATTTCTAAATGAATAAAACAAAAATTGAGCATTATTAACATAGATGTTAAACCAAAATTATGGTATGATTTTTACTTCATTTTTAAACTTCTCAATAAATAAATAATTGTCACTGACCCATTTATATTGTGTATAGGTATATACTATATAATACATATAATATTACATAATATGTAGATGTCACATGTATAATTATTTCAGTATAATATATATGTTTTACTATTTATAGTATTGTAGGTATTTTATTAATAAAGTTTACTAAATATTTGAATAAAAATTAATTATGTGTTTGATTAAAATGGACATTTTTAGATTCTGAGTGAAGCGAAGGATCTTATGGTTTTACAATGATGTTTATTATTTTTTTTTTTTTATTTTATTTTTTTTTCTGTAAACACTTTTTCGTATAGAAATCCTTGTCCAAAAGTTTCGTCCAGCAACTTTTTAGATTCGAAATTGAACTGAGATGGTACTTTAGACAGGTCATTTTTCCAAAATCTCCATAGTTTTTCCAGTAATCAAGAATAACGATCGAAAAACTGAGTAAAAACGGTAAAATCGGTAAAAATCCGCCGTAAACGAGATTTTCACTGTTCAGATTTTAGGTATTTAGTCATAAATCGAAAAGTATTGAAGCAAGAAACTTGAAAATTTTATCCAATATCAAATACATACTTTTTTATATTGGACAACATTTTCAGAACAATTATAGCACTTTTGACTTAAATATAGTACTCTTAATTTACCAAATTGTTTGAAAGTTTTTATGTAATAAAATTTTAAATATTTGACAAAAAGTTCTAACCAAATGATAAGGCAGAGCATTGTGTTCTTCTTAAGTTTTTAGCTTTTCCTGAAAAATAACTTTTTTGACTAGTGCCCCTTTACCTGAATATCGTCCAATTATGCATACATATTTGGCAAAAATTTAGTAAAATAGATAAATAATATGAAGTATACAAAATAAACGAAAAATATGCAAATAACAAAAAAAAAGATGCCAAAATTCGTAAAAATACGTTTTAACAAAAAATATATATCGTTACATAACTTGAAACGCCCACATTTTAAACACATCTATATTATAATTTATAAAAATGTATTATTATATTTAATTAGTAATAATTAGGGTTCGGGACTTAATGCATACAAATTGTAGGAAATATGCATGCACATATGCACTTAAAATCACCGAAATATGCAACTAAATAATTTTTTTTTTATTTATATTAAACTAATTGATTTTATTCATTTAAATTTAGACGATTTTTTTGTAATTAGTTAGTTTTTGACAACTATAATACCATTGATTATAGAATCAATGATCTATAATCAATGATAATACTATCAACATTATATTACTGAAATATATGTTCGACTACATTTTCTTCGTCTACAATGAAAAAAAGTTTAGGTTTTTCTTTAATACATTAAATTATTATTTATTATTAAATATAAAGATGGTGAATAACTGTTTACCCGTAAATATGCTATAAATAATAATTAAACTGCCAACAATGACAAATATGCACTTTGCTCAGAAGACGGCTAAATATGCGAAAATATGCAATTAAAATTCTTATATTTCAATCCGTTATGACTTAAAACAAATCTATATCTTACTTAGACTATTCTGCAGTCATTATTAAACAATATGCAAATGCAACATGTCCCGAACGCTAGTCATGATGGACCGCAGCAGACATCCACCGGTCGCATCGACAAACTGCGGCCATGACTTGTCGGATTTCACCAAAATCTGGTTATCCAGCACGTATTCGAGGAGTCGAGAGCCGTACGTGGGAACGTTACACAAAACACTTTTTGTGTTTTGCCTACCTACTTATAACGTCCTCGACTCTCGCTGATGGCCCTAGTACGGCATTGCACAAGTACGCATTGTACCCGCAAAAAAACATTGAAGGCACATCATCAATAGCTCGGACGGCAGCCATTTGTGAATTCCGTGTGGCCTCCCCGCCGATCATGAACCATGTGAACATGCTAACGTCGTACAGGCCACGATGGAGACTATGAACAGCAGGATTGTACACCTGGGGATAAGACAGATTTGGCAACAGTTTCTTGGGGGAAAAAAAAAAAATTGAATTACAAAACATATACAGTTTATATAAGTTTTGTAAAAAGGATTATTATGCGAATTAGAGACATTAAAACCATATTTTTTTAATTTATGAAAATTAGTATAACAAAAATCGACGCTTATTAGGAATAAATTTGGAATGTTTTAAATATTTGAACAATAATGAAAACACTCACGGTGTGCTCTGGTTTCACCGATTTACATTTGAAATAGCCATGGTCGAAACACAGATGCCCAAGATAAAAAACGATGCCTTTAGCCGCCGCCAATATCGACTGTCTGCTAGCCATTACGGCGCGTACGTTAGATTTCAGCGCCACGTCAATACCAACATGCACCTGAACAATGAATATCGATGGATGATGGATATCCACGTAGCGTTCAAGTGCACGTTGGTATTGGTCGAGCGGGGAACGCATTCCGTGAACAGCAACGTAAAAACTGTAAAAATTAATTTTCAAATCTAGGTTAGGTAAAAAGCAAAAAAAAATTTTAAAAAGGAAACAATAATTACAGATGATTCCCATGGAGCTTATGTTTCACCATCCTATTTGTGATTTCTGACGACACCAATGGCCAATCGGTTGAATGAACGTGCGCACCGTCCTTTGGTGTAGTGATGTCAAAAATCCGGATTTTTGGATATCCAGATTATCCGGATATCCGAATCAAAAATTTAATAACCGAATAATTCAAATGTTCATATATCTAATCTAATTATTATAAAGGATGGTTTTAAAAGTCAATAAGTCAAACTATTATTTTTTAATTTTAAGTTTTACCGTCTTAAATGAAACAGTCTAATACCTATAAATTAAATAACAAATAATTAATCAACAAGTTTAAAATATCCGGATTATTCGGATAATTCGGATTTTCTCCGTTTATTATTTGGATTCGAATATCCGGATTATCCGAATAGTATTGGAATCCGGATATTAGTGACACCACTACTTTGGTGCGGCTTATTGACGATACGGGGAGCTTCAATAAAGCCGGACCAACAATAAGTTCCAAGAACCTTGTCCGAAAGGGAAAGGTCATTGCCGTCGGATGTATGGCACAAGATGAGTCTGATGATTCCGAGTCGTTGGTGTATTGGCTGTTGTAAACAGTAACCAAAACACGCAACTGACAAACGGAATCACCGCCCACCACAAATTCCAAAGCACTGAAGTCTATAAACAAAAAAAAAATTAAAATTAACCTAACCTAACCATTTGAGTATCACAAAAAAAAGATAAAACCATTACTTTTACGGGCGTCACCAAAATGATAATCAAGTAACTTCAGGTTCTGGCACACCGTCGTCTTTGGACCATGTTTAACTTTCAAATCAATATCTACATACGGCCAAGGCTTGTACGCGTCGATAATGGAAAACGCTACTAACACACTATCGACGTCAGGCGTGACAGGCCGCAGTTTTGCAACGGTCCGCTCAAAACAACATATACATATACGCAACAACGTAATATCATACAAACAATTCAACGTAATATCATACAAACAATATATTTATACGTGACAATATAGGTGTACATATTATACGTTTATAAAGCAGTCGGTCTCACTACCGTACCACGCCATAAGATGTTTCACATCAAAATTCGATAACTTTTCTACTTCCATATTTTAATAGTTCCACTGGTGAACCATTTCTATCAATTAGTTCTTTACGCTTCTTTTCTTCTGTTGCGGCTTGCTGAATTTTTTTTAGCTATACCCATGTTTCTTCAAAAAAAAAAAAAAAAAAATTTAAATCTCCCGTCTTACTTAAGTAATTAATACATGCCGAGAAGTCATTGACTATATTCTTTTAAAGCGAGGCTCCTTGAGATGAATGTTTCTTTTATGAAAAATAAGAAATCAATAACTGAAATAGATATAAGTTATTGATTTAGATTTTTATTAGATATTACTTGAAGATTGAACAACATCATTACTTGTAATCTCAATTCATTATCATATTATTCGTTATATTTTTTTAATAATAGGTTTGATGATTAATTATGTTATATTTTTATACGTACTTTAATGTTAATAAATGTATTCAGATTGTAATATGATTTAATTTCATTAAAACATCAGTATACTTGAAATAAATTATATAAATTACACTATGTGTAAAAATAAATAGTTAAAACATAAAAATTAGCCTAGAGTATTGTAATTTTTGGTATTATACCTACAGTATAAAATATCATTTAATTCTTTGTTATATTGTATTCCTTGGTTAGGTAGAATTTTATTATTATAATCTTCAGTGAATATTTTTAATATTATTTAAGAATTTCAAATTCAACAATATAAATGTACCTACACATTTTTTTTTTTTTTGTTATTGGAGATTATGTATTGTCTTTTTTTATTTATATAATCTGATATTGTTGGGTAATTATTAAAATTTTAAATTTGTATATAAATTTAAAAAGGTTATGTGATCCTAACCTATTTTTATTACTTTATCAACATCACCTACTTATAAATTATTACTTTATTAGTTAATTATTTTTCTTTAAATATCGAAGAGAAGATATTTTATCTTGTGAAAATTGACCTAGTAATTTTGGTTCTTATATTTTCCTTAATTTATCTGAAAATCATCATAAGAAATGCTTTAACTCTATACTGATGAATAATTATAACTTTTTAGTAGATTTTTCTTTTAATTCTTTTTTATCTTATCATTTACATTTGAAATAATGAACCAAAGTAAAATTAACAAAATATGTGTTGCTCGTGAAAATAGAAAAGTATTGTCTATACGTCGTAATTAAAAGATAAACAAATTTAATTTATTTTTCCGATCTTTGTTGTTCGATACAGTTTGAACTTAATACTCCAGAGGCGGACCAAAATGTACGAAGATTCCGAATCGAATAAAGAGCTAATGCTCAAGGAAATGAAGAAAGATAAAAAAACCATAAGAGAATTTAGAGAGGACGAAATAAACCGGATGTTCGAAGACGACATCTTAACGCCACGAGAAAAAAACATTGTTCGTGAAAAGTACTCGAAAAAACTATTTTTAAATAAATTAAAAGTAAGCAATTATTTATCGTGTATATCGTCAACGCGAATTGTGCACACTTAACAAAAAATACCTGTAATTTCAATGAGAATATAGGTTGATCCAATAAAATCATTGTTAATATACGTTCCATAATACGATTATTGATATGGGGATGTGAATTTTGTTAAATGCACAATTTGATAAGTAACATTGTAGATTTAACAAAAAGTTTTATCAATTTACTGTATAAAATCATAAACCGATTAAAATGGAACTTTGTTAATTTAACTAAGATCTTTATTAATTCTAATATAAAATTTGATATAATTTGATATTATATTTAATATACTTTTATAGTTGAATTAACAAAACACTATTTATTTTAATAAAATCAAGTTATTAGACCAAAACTTTTACTAATAAATTTAACAAAAATATATTTATTTCAGTAAAACAATTGTTGAATTAATTATTTATGGTTTTGAAAATATCATTTGTTTAATTTAAATATTATTTTATAATGAATATTGTATTGGATTGAATAATACAAATTATAATATATATGATTTGCATAATTGAATTACAGTTCAAATATATATTATAATCTTTTTATATTGTAATATTTAATATATTATTAAATTTAATACAATGTGAACGATATACCAAATATTTTATTTTGAGTTAAAGTAAACAAACAGTAATACATAATATCATTACAAACTTTTTATTTAAAAACATTGCATACATTATATCTGTGGTATGATGGTAGAAGCTGATATGTACATTTTTTAAACTTTCGGAAAAACGAGTTTAAAGGTTTAGAATGGAATAAAAAATACAATTTGATATGAAATGCCTTTATTCTTTTATCATTGTAACCAATAACCTTTCATGAATTAAAATATTAAGCTATAATAAATAAATTATTTTTCAAATAGTTTTTAAGTAGAAAATAAAGACATATCATTTTTTGCCAACATTTATTTTTTTAAATTTTCAACATATCAACAAAATAAAAATTATAAAAGTAACCTTTTTTAAAACACAGCATTATAGCATTCAAAACAATTTTAGAATAAAACAATAAAGTTCATTAAATAAATGTAAAAACATAAAATTGATCTTTTAACTCTTGGTCAATAAATAAAAAAAATGAAATTAGCCTTTTATAAAACTTAACAAAATAACAATTAATTAAAAATTTTAAATAAAATACAATAAAGGTAAAAAATAAAACAACTTATGGTTTTAATTAGTAATATATTATTATAATTTTAGCCTTCATCTGATGAAAAATCACTATTGATTGAAGGCAGTTCAGCAGCTTCTTTGGACGTTTTTAAGTTTTGGTAGAAGCTATGGCAGTCTTCATGTATCAGCGGCAATAAACTTAACAAATCTTGTTTTTTTTGGGGTTGATAGGTAAAGGACTTTTATAACAATAATGTTAACGCTATGGAATATAATGATGTTATATTTTTTGGCCTTCCTCTTTTACCACGTTGTGTAAGATCTAACACTCTAAATGGTTCTTCTGGATCGAGGCTATACTTAAACTGCAACTCACCATAAACTTTTTCATATCGAATCCACCATATATGAAACCAATTTACTTAATTCCCATCAGTATCTACTGTTTTTTTAGTCAGTGAAGTGCTTACTAAATTTGAAAATGAAAAAAACGGCTCTTGTTTCATTTCAATTACTTTAAATGGTTTCTTTCCTTTTACCGTTGTAACAAATTGATACCAATCTCTTGGTATCATTATAGGAATATCTGAAAATTTTTTCGTTCTTTCTATTTTGCATGATCTACATCACACTCCAAGTGAGTGTGGCCTGGCAGTAAAAATTTTTGGTCAATTATTTGCAACGTTGAAGAACTTGCAGTAACTAGACTTAACATAACAGCCATATTAATATTTCTATTTTGTTCTCCACACGTATCAGAGTATGTGATAATATGGGTTAAATTGTTGGGCAAATTAATTATTTTTTGGTAAAGACAAGACGCTATGTCGTTTGATCCTCTTCCTCCAATTGCCTCATGCCACATATAACATTCAGTACCTTCAGTTTCAGAACAATCTCTAATAGTCAAGTTAAACGTTGACAAAAGCCTTTTGTAGTATGAAACATTTGTAGAGAGAGCAGGAGTATCTAGAACTTATTCTAAATCAAATACTAAAACTAAATACTAAATATTGTTAGAAGCTAAAGCATTAATTTTATCTTCTTTTTTTTGCATATAACCTAAATCTGCGAGTTTTTTATGGGTTTCATGTTGTTGTTGGAGTCATATCTTTTGTTGGTTATCATAACATTGTTTAATCTGTAGTACAAAAGTATCACAAGTCTTACATGTATCCAGTTTTTATTTTTAAATAATGACTTATCAGTTTTGGTTTTTGACATATCAAGATTTGCCATCATCTATATTTTTAAATAATGACTTATCAGTTTTAGTCTTTGTTCATAGATGGAACTACACACATAAAAGACATATCATACTTTGCCACCATTTGAAACACATTATTTATCAACTATTTACATGATAATCCAAAAATCAACTAAAAACGACATATCAGCTTCTGCCATCATACCACAGATATAATATACAGATTACAGTTTATAAATTATATTTATAACTTATTACTAAATAATATGTTAACAAATAAAATACCTAGGTTTAAACTTCAAAAAAATATAATATATTATAACTTATAAGACACATTTTAAATAAAAAAAAAAAATATATAATTATAAGAACAGTACAATATAGTTATACAGACATAAGACCATAAATATAGTAGGTACCTACCTACATTATAGTACCTACATAAGAATATAAATATTAATAAAACAAATTGATGAGTAGGAAATAAAAAAATAATACAAATAACATATTGCTTATAAAATACTAATGTTTTAATTCTGCAGTTACTTGTTTTAATAAACTAGAAGTTTTATCATATTTAGTATATAAATTATAAAAGAATGTTTGGATGAATAGCCATACATCCATTGATTCCATGGGATATTCAATATTGAAAACGTGGTATATTTTGAAACAGATATCAAACGCTTTTGATGAAGAAAATACTAGAAATTTAATATTATCGAAATAAACCAGTATTTGTTTGGGATCATTTAGCGAGCTGATTACCAAGATGCAATGTTGAATGGGCCCATTTTGCCCAAAATTGCACAATTAAAACTTCCATTTCTGCTGCTGTATCACATATTTTAATAAATGTGTTTTGGGAATCCCTTATGCTGTATTTGGTAAACGATTTTTTAGCAGAATCAGTCGTACTTAGACCCAAAATGGTTGGAAAATTAGTAAAGATATATTATTTTGTTATAAAGAAAAATTAAATTAAATATTTTACAAGTTTGTATTTAAAAACTTACTAGTTTATAGACCATTGGCTTAATATAATGCTGCCATTTATTGAATATTTCTGTTGGATTATTATTTTTAATGAAATTAAGTCTATAATTGATAGTTTTCCTCCAAATGTCCTCTACTTCTGGCCAAGTCAAATATTTATCATCTGATAAATAAGAAATATAATGTTCTGAGTCAGGTTCAATTTCTAAATGAATAAAACAAAAATTGAGCATTATTAACATAGATGTTAAACCAAAATTATGGTATGATTTTTACTTCATTTTTAAACTTCTCAATAAATAAATAATTGTCACTGACCCATTTATATTGTGTATAGGTATATACTATATAATACATATAATATTACATAATATGTAGATGTCACATGTATAATTATTTCAGTATAATATATATGTTTTACTATTTATAGTATTGTAGGTATTTTATTAATAAAGTTTACTAAATATTTGAATAAAAATTAATTATGTGTTTGATTAAAATGGACATTTTTAGATTCTGAGTGAAGCGAAGGATCTTATGGTTTTACAATGATGTTTATTATTTTTTTTTTTTTATTTTATTTTTTTTTCTGTAAACACTTTTTCGTATAGAAATCCTTGTCCAAAAGTTTCGTCCAGCAACTTTTTAGATTCGAAATTGAACTGAGATGGTACTTTAGACAGGTCATTTTTCCAAAATCTCCATAGTTTTTCCAGTAATCAAGAATAACGATCGAAAAACTGAGTAAAAACGGTAAAATCGGTAAAAATCCGCCGTAAACGAGATTTTCACTGTTCAGATTTTAGGTATTTAGTCATAAATCGAAAAGTATTGAAGCAAGAAACTTGAAAATTTTATCCAATATCAAATACATACTTTTTTATATTGGACAACATTTTCAGAACAATTATAGCACTTTTGACTTAAATATAGTACTCTTAATTTACCAAATTGTTTGAAAGTTTTTATGTAATAAAATTTTAAATATTTGACAAAAAGTTCTAACCAAATGATAAGGCAGAGCATTGTGTTCTTCTTAAGTTTTTAGCTTTTCCTGAAAAATAACTTTTTTGACTAGTGCCCCTTTACCTGAATATCGTCCAATTATGCATACATATTTGGCAAAAATTTAGTAAAATAGATAAATAATATGAAGTATACAAAATAAACGAAAAATATGCAAATAACAAAAAAAAAGATGCCAAAATTCGTAAAAATACGTTTTAACAAAAAATATATATCGTTACATAACTTGAAACGCCCACATTTTAAACACATCTATATTATAATTTATAAAAATGTATTATTATATTTAATTAGTAATAATTAGGGTTCGGGACTTAATGCATACAAATTGTAGGAAATATGCATGCACATATGCACTTAAAATCACCGAAATATGCAACTAAATAATTTTTTTTTTATTTATATTAAACTAATTGATTTTATTCATTTAAATTTAGACGATTTTTTTGTAATTAGTTAGTTTTTGACAACTATAATACCATTGATTATAGAATCAATGATCTATAATCAATGATAATACTATCAACATTATATTACTGAAATATATGTTCGACTACATTTTCTTCGTCTACAATGAAAAAAAGTTTAGGTTTTTCTTTAATACATTAAATTATTATTTATTATTAAATATAAAGATGGTGAATAACTGTTTACCCGTAAATATGCTATAAATAATAATTAAACTGCCAACAATGACAAATATGCACTTTGCTCAGAAGACGGCTAAATATGCGAAAATATGCAATTAAAATTCTTATATTTCAATCCGTTATGACTTAAAACAAATCTATATCTTACTTAGACTATTCTGCAGTCATTATTAAACAATATGCAAATGCAACATGTCCCGAACGCTAGTCATGATGGACCGCAGCAGACATCCACCGGTCGCATCGACAAACTGCGGCCATGACTTGTCGGATTTCACCAAAATCTGGTTATCCAGCACGTATTCGAGGAGTCGAGAGCCGTACGTGGGAACGTTACACAAAACACTTTTTGTGTTTTGCCTACCTACTTATAACGTCCTCGACTCTCGCTGATGGCCCTAGTACGGCATTGCACAAGTACGCATTGTACCCGCAAAAAAACATTGAAGGCACATCATCAATAGCTCGGACGGCAGCCATTTGTGAATTCCGTGTGGCCTCCCCGCCGATCATGAACCATGTGAACATGCTAACGTCGTACAGGCCACGATGGAGACTATGAACAGCAGGATTGTACACCTGGGGATAAGACAGATTTGGCAACAGTTTCTTGGGGGGAAAAAAAAAAATTGAATTACAAAACATATACAGTTTATATAAGTTTTGTAAAAAGGATTATTATACGAATTAGAGACATTAAAACCATATTTTTTTAATTTATGAAAATTAGTATAACAAAAATCGACGCTTATTAGGAATAAATTTGGAATGTTTTAAATATTTGAACAATAATGAAAACACTCACGGTGTGCTCTGGTTTCACCGATTTACATTTGAAATAGCCATGGTCGAAACACAGATGCCCAAGATAAAAAACGATGCCTTTAGCCGCCGCCAATATCGACTGTCTGCTAGCCATTACGGCGCGTACGTTAGATTTCAGCGCCACGTCAATACCAACATGCACCTGAACAATGAATATCGATGGATGATGGATATCCACGTAGCGTTCAAGTGCACGTTGGTATTGGTCGAGCGGGGAACGCATTCCGTGAACAGCAACGTAAAAACTGTAAAAATTAATTTTCAAATCTAGGTTAGGTAAAAAGCAAAAAAAAATTTTAAAAAGGAAACAATAATTACAGATGATTCCCATGGAGCTTATGTTTCACCATCCTATTTGTGATTTCTGACGACACCAATGGCCAATCGGTTGAATGAACGTGCGCACCGTCCTTTGGTGTAGTGATGTCAAAAATCCGGATTTTTGGATATCCAGATTATCCGGATATCCGAATCAAAAATTTAATAACCGAATAATTCAAATGTTCATATATCTAATCTAATTATTATAAAGGATGGTTTTAAAAGTCAATAAGTCAAACTATTATTTTTTAATTTTAAGTTTTACCGTCTTAAATGAAACAGTCTAATACCTATAAATTAAATAACAAATAATTAATCAACAAGTTTAAAATATCCGGATTATTCGGATAATTCGGATTTTCTCCGTTTATTATTTGGATTCGAATATCCGGATTATCCGAATAGTATTGGAATCCGGATATTAGTGACACCACTACTTTGGTGCGGCTTATTGACGATACGGGGAGCTTCAATAAAGCCGGACCAACAATAAGTTCCAAGAACCTTGTCCGAAAGGGAAAGGTCATTGCCGTCGGATGTATGGCACAAGATGAGTCTGATGATTCCGAGTCGTTGGTGTATTGGCTGTTGTAAACAGTAACCAAAACACGCAACTGACAAACGGAATCACCGCCCACCACAAATTCCAAAGCACTGAAGTCTATAAACAAAAAAAAAATTAAAATTAACCTAACCTAACCATTTGAGTATCACAAAAAAAAGATAAAACCATTACTTTTACGGGCGTCACCAAAATGATAATCAAGTAACTTCAGGTTCTGGCACACCGTCGTCTTTGGACCATGTTTAACTTTCAAATCAATATCTACATACGGCCAAGGCTTGTACGCGTCGATAATGGAAAACGCTACTAACACACTATCGACGTCAGGCGTGACAGGCCGCAGTTTTGCAACGGTCCGCTCAAAACAACATATACATATACGCAACAACGTAATATCATACAAACAATTCAACGTAATATCATACAAACAATATATTTATACGTGACAATATAGGTGTACATATTATACGTTTATAAAGCAGTCGGTCTCACTACCGTACCACGCCATAAGATGTTTCACATCAAAATTCGATAACTTTTCTACTTCCATATTTTAATAGTTCCACTGGTGAACCATTTCTATCAATTAGTTCTTTACGCTTCTTTTCTTCTGTTGCGGCTTGCTGAATTTTTTTTAGCTATACCCATGTTTCTTCAAAAAAAAAAAAAAAAATTTTAAATCTCCCGTCTTACTTAAGTAATTAATACATGCCGAGAAGTCATTGACTATATTCTTTTAAAGCGAGGCTCCTTGAGATGAATGTTTCTTTTATGAAAAATAAGAAATCAATAACTGAAATAGATATAAGTTATTGATTTAGATTTTTATTAGATATTACTTGAAGATTGAACAACATCATTACTTGTAATCTCAATTCATTATCATATTATTCGTTATATTTTTTTAATAATAGGTTTGATGATTAATTATGTTATATTTTTATACGTACTTTAATGTTAATAAATGTATTCAGATTGTAATATGATTTAATTTCATTAAAACATCAGTATACTTGAAATAAATTATATAAATTACACTATGTGTAAAAATAAATAGTTAAAACATAAAAATTAGCCTAGAGTATTGTAATTTTTGGTATTATACCTACAGTATAAAATATCATTTAATTATTTGTTATATTGTATTCCTTGGTTAGGTAGAATTTTATTATTATAATCTTCAGTGAATATTTTTAATATTATTTAAGAATTTCAAATTCAACAATATAAATGTACCTACACATTTTTTTTTTTTTTGTTATTGGAGATTATGTATTGTCTTTTTTTATTTATATAATCTGATATTGTTGGGTAATTATTAAAATTTTAAATTTGTATATAAATTTAAAAAGGTTATGTGATCCTAACCTATTTTTATTACTTTATCAACATCACCTACTTATAAATTATTACTTTATTAGTTAATTATTTTTCTTTAAATATCGAAGAGAAGATATTTTATCTTGTGAAAATTGACCTAGTAATTTTGGTTCTTATATTTTCCTTAATTTATCTGAAAATCATCATAAGAAATGCTTTAACTCTATACTGATGAATAATTATAACTTTTTAGTAGATTTTTCTTTTAATTCTTTTTTATCTTATCATTTACATTTGAAATAATGAACCAAAGTAAAATTAACAAAATATGTGTTGCTCGTGAAAATAGAAAAGTATTGTCTATACGTCGTAATTAAAAGATAAACAAATTTAATTTATTTTTCCGATCTTTGTTGTTCGATACAGTTTGAACTTAATACTCCAGAGGCGGACCAAAATGTACGAAGATTCCGAATCGAATAAAGAGCTAATGCTCAAGGAAATGAAGAAAGATAAAAAAAACAATAAGAGAATTTAGAGAGGACGAAATAAACCGGATGTTCGAAGACGACATCTTAACGCCACGAGAAAAAAACATTGTTCGTGAAAAGTACTCGAAAAAACTATTTTTAAATAAATTAAAAGTAAGCAATTATTTATCGTGTATATCGTCAACGCGAATTGTGCACACTTAACAAAAAATACCTGTAATTTCAATGAGAATATAGGTTGATCCAATAAAATCATTGTTAATATACGTTCCATAATACGATTATTGATATGGGGATGTGAATTTTGTTAAATGCACAATTTGATAAGTAACATTGTAGATTTAACAAAAAGTTTTATCAATTTACTGTATAAAATCATAAACCGATTAAAATGGAACTTTGTTAATTTAACTAAGATCTTTATTAATTCTAATATAAAATTTGATATAATTTGATATTATATTTAATATACTTTTATAGTTGAATTAACAAAACACTATTTATTTTAATAAAATCAAGTTATTAGACCAAAACTTTTACTAATAAATTTAACAAAAATATATTTATTTCAGTAAAACAATTGTTGAATTAATTATTTATGGTTTTGAAAATATCATTTGTTTAATTTAAATATTATTTTATAATGAATATTGTATTGGATTGAATAATACAAATTATAATATATATGATTTGCATAATTGAATTACAGTTCAAATATATATTATAATCGTTTTATATTGTAATATTTAATATATTATTAAATTTAATACAATGTGAACGATATACCAAATATTTTATTTTGAGTTAAAGTAAACAAACAGTAATACATAATATCATTACAAACTTTTTATTTAAAAACATTGCATACATTATATCTGTGGTATGATGGTAGAAGCTGATATGTACATTTTTTAAACTTTCGGAAAAACGAGTTTAAAGGTTTAGAATGGAATAAAAAATACAATTTGATATGAAATGCCTTTATTCTTTTATCATTGTAACCAATAACCTTTCATGAATTAAAATATTAAGCTATAATAAATAAATTATTTTTCAAATAGTTTTTAAGTAGAAAATAAAGACATATCATTTTTTGCCAACATTTATTTTTTTAAATTTTCAACATATCAACAAAATAAAAATTATAAAAGTAACCTTTTTTAAAACACAGCATTATAGCATTCAAAACAATTTTAGAATAAAACAATAAAGTTCATTAAATAAATGTAAAAACATAAAATTGATCTTTTAACTCTTGGTCAATAAATAAAAAAAATGAAATTAGCCTTTTATAAAACTTAACAAAATAACAATTAATTAAAAATTTTAAATAAAATACAATAAAGGTAAAAAATAAAACAACTTATGGTTTTAATTAGTAATATATTATTATAATTTTAGCCTTCATCTGATGAAAAATCACTATTGATTGAAGGCAGTTCAGCAGCTTCTTTGGACGTTTTTAAGTTTTGGTAGAAGCTATGGCAGTCTTCATGTATCAGCGGCAATAAACTTAACAAATCTTGTTTTTTTTGGGGTTGATAGGTAAAGGACTTTTATAACAATTGGTTAACGCTATGGAATATAATGATGTTATATTTTTTGGCCTTCCTCTTTTACCACGTTGTGTAAGATCTAACACTCTAAATGGTTCTTCTGGATCGAGGCTATACTTAAACTGCAACTCACCATAAACTTTTTCATATCGAATCCACCATATATGAAACCAATTTACTTAATTCCCATCAGTATCTACTGTTTTTTTAGTCAGTGAAGTGCTTACTAAATTTGAAAATGAAAAAAACTGCTCTTGTTTCATTTCAATTACTTTAAATGGTTTCTTTCCTTTTACCGTTCTAACAAATTGATACCAATCTCTTGGTATCATTATAGGAATATCTGAAAATTTTTTCGTTCTTTCTATTTTCGCATGATCTACATCACACTCCAAGTGAGTGTGGCCTGGCAGTAAAAATTTTTGGTCAATTATTTGCAACGTTGAAGAACTTGCAGTAACTAGACTTAACATAACAGCCATATTAATATTTCTATTTTGTTCTCCACATGTATCAGAGTATGTGATAATATGGGTTAAATTGTTGGACAAATTAATTATTTTTTGGTAAAGACAAGACGCTATGTCGTTTGATCCTCTTCCTCCAATTGCCTCATGCCACATATAACATTCAGTACCTTCAGTTTCAGAACAATCTCTAATAGTCAAGTTAAACGTTGACAAAAGCCTTTTGTAGTATGAAACATTTGTAGAGAGAGCAGGAGTATCTAGAACTTATTCTAAATCAAATACTAAAACTAAATACTAAATATTGTTAGAAGCTAAAGCATTAATTTTATCTTCTTTTTTTTGCATATAACCTAAATCTGCGAGTTTTTTATGGGTTTCATGTTGTTGTTGGAGTCATATCTTTTGTTGGTTATCATAACATTGTTTAATCTGTAGTACAAAAGTATCACAAGTCTTACATGTATCCAGTTTTTATTTTTAAATAATGACTTATCAGTTTTGGTTTTTGACATATCAAGATTTGCCATCATCTATATTTTTAAATAATGACTTATCAGTTTTAGTCTTTGTTCATAGATGGAACTACACACATAAAAGACATATCATACTTTGCCACCATTTGAAACACATTATTTATCAACTATTTACATGATAATCCAAAAATCAACTAAAAACGACATATCAGCTTCTGCCATCATACCACAGATATAATATACAGATTACAGTTTATAAATTATATTTATAACTTATTACTAAATAATATGTTAACAAATAAAATACCTAGGTTTAAACTTCAAAAAAATATAATATATTATAACTTATAAGACACATTTTAAATAAAAAAAAAAAATATATAATTATAAGAACAGTACAATATAGTTATACAGACATAAGACCATAAATATAGTAGGTACCTACCTACATTATAGTACCTACATAAGAATATAAATATTAATAAAACAAATTGATGAGTAGGAAATAAAAAAATAATACAAATAACATATTGCTTATAAAATACTAATGTTTTAATTCTGCAGTTACTTGTTTTAATAAACTAGAAGTTTTATCATATTTAGTATATAAATTATAAAAGAATGTTTGGATGAATAGCCATACATCCATTGATTCCATGGGATATTCAATATTGAAAACGTGGTATATTTTGAAACAGATATCAAACGCTTTTGATGAAGAAAATACTAGAAATTTAATATTATCGAAATAAACCAGTATTTGTTTGGGATCATTTAGCGAGCTGATTACCAAGATGCAATGTTGAATGGGCCCATTTTGCCCAAAATTGCACAATTAAAACTTCCATTTCTGCTGCTGTATCACATATTTTAATAAATGTGTTTTGGGAATCCCTTATGCTGTATTTGGTAAACGATTTTTTAGCAGAATCAGTCGTACTTAGACCCAAAATGGTTGGAAAATTAGTAAAGATATATTATTTTGTTATAAAGAAAAATTAAATTAAATATTTTACAAGTTTGTATTTAAAAACTTACTAGTTTATAGACCATTGGCTTAATATAATGCTGCCATTTATTGAATATTTCTGTTGGATTATTATTTTTAATGAAATTAAGTCTATAATTGATAGTTTTCCTCCAAATGTCCTCTACTTCTGGCCAAGTCAAATATTTATCATCTGATAAATAAGAAATATAATGTTCTGAGTCAGGTTCAATTTCTAAATGAATAAAACAAAAATTGAGCATTATTAACATAGATGTTAAACCAAAATTATGGTATGATTTTTACTTCATTTTTAAACTTCTCAATAAATAAATAATTGTCACTGACCCATTTATATTGTGTATAGGTATATACTATATAATACATATAATATTACATAATATGTAGATGTCACATGTATAATTATTTCAGTATAATATATATGTTTTACTATTTATAGTATTGTAGGTATTTTATTAATAAAGTTTACTAAATATTTGAATAAAAATTAATTATGTGTTTGATTAAAATGGACATTTTTAGATTCTGAGTGAAGCGAAGGATCTTATGGTTTTACAATGATGTTTATTTTTTTTTTTTTTTTATTTATTTTTTTTTCTGTAAACACTTTTTCGTATAGAAATCCTTGTCCAAAAGTTTCGTCCAGCAACTTTTTAGATTCGAAATTGAACTGAGATGGTACTTTAGACAGGTCATTTTTCCAAAATCTCCATAGTTTTTCCAGTAATCAAGAATAACGATCGAAAAACTGAGTAAAAACGGTAAAATCGGTAAAAATCCGCCGTAAACGAGATTTTCACTGTTCAGATTTTAGGTATTTAGTCATAAATCGAAAAGTATTGAAGCAAGAAACTTGAAAATTTTATCCAATATCAAATACATACTTTTTTATATTGGACAACATTTTCAGAACAATTATAGCACTTTTGACTTAAATATAGTACTCTTAATTTACCAAATTGTTTGAAAGTTTTTATGTAATAAAATTTTAAATATTTGACAAAAAGTTCTAACCAAATGATAAGGCAGAGCATTGTGTTCTTCTTAAGTTTTTAGCTTTTCCTGAAAAATAACTTTTTTGACTAGTGCCCCTTTACCTGAATATCGTCCAATTATGCATACATATTTGGCAAAAATTTAGTAAAATAGATAAATAATATGAAGTATACAAAATAAACGAAAAATATGCAAATAACAAAAAAAAAGATGCCAAAATTCGTAAAAATACGTTTTAACAAAAAATATATATCGTTACATAACTTGAAACGCCCACATTTTAAACACATCTATATTATAATTTATAAAAATGTATTATTATATTTAATTAGTAATAATTAGGGTTCGGGACTTAATGCATACAAATTGTAGGAAATATGCATGCACATATGCACTTAAAATCACCGAAATATGCAACTAAATAATTTTTTTTTTATTTATATTAAACTAATTGATTTTATTCATTTAAATTTAGACGATTTTTTTGTAATTAGTTAGTTTTTGACAACTATAATACCATTGATTATAGAATCAATGATCTATAATCAATGATAATACTATCAACATTATATTACTGAAATATATGTTCGACTACATTTTCTTCGTCTACAATGAAAAAAAGTTTAGGTTTTTCTTTAATACATTAAATTATTATTTATTATTAAATATAAAGATGGTGAATAACTGTTTACCCGTAAATATGCTATAAATAATAATTAAACTGCCAACAATGACAAATATGCACTTTGCTCAGAAGACGGCTAAATATGCGAAAATATGCAATTAAAATTCTTATATTTCAATCCGTTATGACTTAAAACAAATCTATATCTTACTTAGACTATTCTGCAGTCATTATTAAACAATATGCAAATGCAACATGTCCCGAACGCTAGTCATGATGGACCGCAGCAGACATCCACCGGTCGCATCGACAAACTGCGGCCATGACTTGTCGGATTTCACCAAAATCTGGTTATCCAGCACGTATTCGAGGAGTCGAGAGCCGTACGTGGGAACGTTACACAAAACACTTTTTGTGTTTTGCCTACCTACTTATAACGTCCTCGACTCTCGCTGATGGCCCTAGTACGGCATTGCACAAGTACGCATTGTACCCGCAAAAAAACATTGAAGGCACATCATCAATAGCTCGGACGGCAGCCATTTGTGAATTCCGTGTGGCCTCCCCGCCGATCATGAACCATGTGAACATGCTAACGTCGTACAGGCCACGATGGAGACTATGAACAGCAGGATTGTACACCTGGGGATAAGACAGATTTGGCAACAGTTTCTTGGGGGGAAAAAAAAAAATTTGAATTACAAAACATATACAGTTTATATAAGTTTTGTAAAAAGGATTATTATACGAATTAGAGACATTAAAACCATATTTTTTTAATTTATGAAAATTAGTATAACAAAAATCGACGCTTATTAGGAATAAATTTGGAATGTTTTAAATATTTGAACAATAATGAAAACACTCACGGTGTGCTCTGGTTTCACCGATTTACATTTGAAATAGCCATGGTCGAAACACAGATGCCCAAGATAAAAAACGATGCCTTTAGCCGCCGCCAATATCGACTGTCTGCTAGCCATTACGGCGCGTACGTTAGATTTCAGCGCCACGTCAATACCAACATGCACCTGAACAATGAATATCGATGGATGATGGATATCCACGTAGCGTTCAAGTGCACGTTGGTATTGGTCGAGCGGGGAACGCATTCCGTGAACAGCAACGTAAAAACTGTAAAAATTAATTTTCAAATCTAGGTTAGGTAAAAAGCAAAAAAAAATTTTAAAAAGGAAACAATAATTACAGATGATTCCCATGGAGCTTATGTTTCACCATCCTATTTGTGATTTCTGACGACACCAATGGCCAATCGGTTGAATGAATGTGCGCACCGTCCTTTGGTGTAGTGATGTCAAAAATCCGGATTTTTGGATATCCAGATTATCCGGATATCCGAATCCAAAATTTAATAACCGAATAATTCAAATGTTCATATATCTAATCTAATTATTATAAAGGATGGTTTTAAAAGTCAATAAGTCAAACTATTATTTTTTAATTTTAAGTTTTACCGTCTTAAATGAAACAGTCTAATACCTATAAATTAAATAACAAATAATTAATCAACAAGTTTAAAATATCCGGATTATTCGGATAATTCGGATTTTCTCCGTTTATTATTTGGATTCGAATATCCGGATTATCCGAATAGTATTGGAATCCGGATATTAGTGACACCACTACTTTGGTGCGGCTTATTGACGATACGGGGAGCTTCAATAAAGCCGGACCAACAATAAGTTCCAAGAACCTTGTCCGAAAGGGAAAGGTCATTGCCGTCGGATGTATGGCACAAGATGAGTCTGATGATTCCGAGTCGTTGGTGTATTGGCTGTTGTAAACAGTAACCAAAACACGCAACTGACAAACGGAATCACCGCCCACCACAAATTCCAAAGCACTGAAGTCTATAAACAAAAAAAAAATTAAAATTAACCTAACCTAACCATTTGAGTATCACAAAAAAAAGATAAAACCATTACTTTTACGGGCGTCACCAAAATGATAATCAAGTAACTTCAGGTTCTGGCACACCGTCGTCTTTGGACCATGTTTAACTTTCAAATCAATATCTACATACGGCCAAGGCTTGTACGCGTCGATAATGGAAAACGCTACTAACACACTATCGACGTCAGGCGTGACAGGCCGCAGTTTTGCAACGGTCCGCTCAAAACAACATATACATATACGCAACAACGTAATATCATACAAACAATTCAACGTAATATCATACAAACAATATATTTATACGTGACAATATAGGTGTACATATTATACGTTTATAAAGCAGTCGGTCTCACTACCGTACCACGCCATAAGATGTTTCACATCAAAATTCGATAACTTTTCTACTTCCATATTTTAATAGTTCCACTGGTGAACCATTTCTATCAATTAGTTCTTTACGCTTCTTTTCTTCTGTTGCGGCTTGCTGAATTTTTTTTAGCTATACCCATGTTTCTTCAAAAAAAAAAAAAATTTAAATCTCCCGTCTTACTTAAGTAATTAATACATGCCGAGAAGTCATTGACTATATTCTTTTAAAGCGAGGCTCCTTGAGATGAATGTTTCTTTTATGAAAAATAAGAAATCAATAACTGAAATAGATATAAGTTATTGATTTAGATTTTTATTAGATATTACTTGAAGATTGAACAACATCATTACTTGTAATCTCAATTCATTATCATATTATTCGTTATATTTTTTTAATAATAGGTTTGATGATTAATTATGTTATATTTTTATACGTACTTTAATGTTAATAAATGTATTCAGATTGTAATATGATTTAATTTCATTAAAACATCAGTATACTTGAAATAAATTATATAAATTACACTATGTGTAAAAATAAATAGTTAAAACATAAAAATTAGCCTAGAGTATTGTAATTTTTGGTATTATACCTACAGTATAAAATATCATTTAATTATTTGTTATATTGTATTCCTTGGTTAGGTAGAATTTTATTATTATAATCTTCAGTGAATATTTTTAATATTATTTAAGAATTTCAAATTCAACAATATAAATGTACCTACACATTTTTTTTTTTTTTGTTATTGGAGATTATGTATTGTCTTTTTTTATTTATATAATCTGATATTGTTGGGTAATTATTAAAATTTTAAATTTGTATATAAATTTAAAAAGGTTATGTGATCCTAACCTATTTTTATTACTTTATCAACATCACCTACTTATAAATTATTACTTTATTAGTTAATTATTTTTCTTTAAATATCGAAGAGAAGATATTTTATCTTGTGAAAATTGACCTAGTAATTTTGGTTCTTATATTTTCCTTAATTTATCTGAAAATCATCATAAGAAATGCTTTAACTCTATACTGATGAATAATTATAACTTTTTAGTAGATTTTTCTTTTAATTCTTTTTTATCTTATCATTTACATTTGAAATAATGAACCAAAGTAAAATTAACAAAATATGTGTTGCTCGTGAAAATAGAAAAGTATTGTCTATACGTCGTAATTAAAAGATAAACAAATTTAATTTATTTTTCCGATCTTTGTTGTTCGATACAGTTTGAACTTAATACTCCAGAGGCGGACCAAAATGTACGAAGATTCCGAATCGAATAAAGAGCTAATGCTCAAGGAAATGAAGAAAGATAAAAAAAACAATAAGAGAATTTAGAGAGGACGAAATAAACCGGATGTTCGAAGACGACATCTTAACGCCACGAGAAAAAAACATTGTTCGTGAAAAGTACTCGAAAAAACTATTTTTAAATAAATTAAAAGTAAGCAATTATTTATCGTGTATATCGTCAACGCGAATTGTGCACACTTAACAAAAAATACCTGTAATTTCAATGAGAATATAGGTTGATCCAATAAAATCATTGTTAATATACGTTCCATAATACGATTATTGATATGGGGATGTGAATTTTGTTAAATGCACAATTTGATAAGTAACATTGTAGATTTAACAAAAAGTTTTATCAATTTACTGTATAAAATCATAAACCGATTAAAATGGAACTTTGTTAATTTAACTAAGATCTTTATTAATTCTAATATAAAATTTGATATAATTTGATATTATATTTAATATACTTTTATAGTTGAATTAACAAAACACTATTTATTTTAATAAAATCAAGTTATTAGACCAAAACTTTTACTAATAAATTTAACAAAAATATATTTATTTCAGTAAAACAATTGTTGAATTAATTATTTATGGTTTTGAAAATATTATTTGTTTAATTTAAATATTATTTTATAATGAATATTGTATTGGATTGAATAATACAAATTATAATATATATGATTTGCATAATTGAATTACAGTTCAAATATATATTATAATCGTTTTATATTGTAATATTTAATATATTATTAAATTTAATACAATGTGAACGATATACCAAATATTTTATTTTGAGTTAAAGTAAACAAACAGTAATACATAATATCATTACAAACTTTTTATTTAAAAACATTGCATACATTATATCTGTGGTATGATGGTAGAAGCTGATATGTACATTTTTTAAACTTTCGGAAAAACGAGTTTAAAGGTTTAGAATGGAATAAAAAATACAATTTGATATGAAATGCCTTTATTCTTTTATCATTGTAACCAATAACCTTTCATGAATTAAAATATTAAGCTATAATAAATAAATTATTTTTCAAATAGTTTTTAAGTAGAAAATAAAGACATATCATTTTTTGCCAACATTTATTTTTTTAAATTTTCAACATATCAACAAAATAAAAATTATAAAAGTAACCTTTTTTAAAACACAGCATTATAGCATTCAAAACAATTTTAGAATAAAACAATAAAGTTCATTAAATAAATGTAAAAACATAAAATTGATCTTTTAACTCTTGGTCAATAAATAAAAAAAATGAAATTAGCCTTTTATAAAACTTAACAAAATAACAATTAATTAAAAATTTTAAATAAAATACAATAAAGGTAAAAAATAAAACAACTTATGGTTTTAATTAGTAATATATTATTATAATTTTAGCCTTCATCTGATGAAAAATCACTATTGATTGAAGGCAGTTCAGCAGCTTCTTTGGACGTTTTTAAGTTTTGGTAGAAGCTATGGCAGTCTTCATGTATCAGCGGCAATAAACTTAACAAATCTTGTTTTTTTTGGGGTTGATAGGTAAAGGACTTTTATAACAATTGGTTAACGCTATGGAATATAATGATGTTATATTTTTTGGCCTTCCTCTTTTACCACGTTGTGTAAGATCTAACACTCTAAATGGTTCTTCTGGATCGAGGCTATACTTAAACTGCAACTCACCATAAACTTTTTCATATCGAATCCACCATATATGAAACCAATTTACTTAATTCCCATCAGTATCTACTGTTTTTTTAGTCAGTGAAGTGCTTACTAAATTTGAAAATGAAAAAAACTGCTCTTGTTTCATTTCAATTACTTTAAATGGTTTCTTTCCTTTTACCGTTCTAACAAATTGATACCAATCTCTTGGTATCATTATAGGAATATCTGAAAATTTTTTCGTTCTTTCTATTTTCGCATGATCTACATCACACTCCAAGTGAGTGTGGCCTGGCAGTAAAAATTTTTGGTCAATTATTTGCAACGTTGAAGAACTTGCAGTAACTAGACTTAACATAACAGCCATATTAATATTTCTATTTTGTTCTCCACATGTATCAGAGTATGTGATAATATGGGTTAAATTGTTGGGCAAATTAATTATTTTTTGGTAAAGACAAGACGCTATGTCGTTTGATCCTCTTCCTCCAATTGCCTCATGCCACATATAACATTCAGTACCTTCAGATTCAGAACAATCTCTAATAGTCAAGTTAAACGTTGACAAAAGCCTTTTGTAGTATGAAACATTTGTAGAGAGAGCAGGAGTATCTAGAACTTATTCTAAATCAAATACTAAAACTAAATACTAAATATTGTTAGAAGCTAAAGCATTAATTTTATCTTCTTTTTTTTGCATATAACCTAAATCTGCGAGTTTTTTATGGGTTTCATGTTGTTGTTGGAGTCATATCTTTTGTTGGTTATCATAACATTGTTTAATCTGTAGTACAAAAGTATCACAAGTCTTACATGTATCCAGTTTTTATTTTTAAATAATGACTTATCAGTTTTGGTTTTTGACATATCAAGATTTGCCATCATCTATATTTTTAAATAATGACTTATCAGTTTTAGTCTTTGTTCATAGATGGAACTACACACATAAAAGACATATCATACTTTGCCACCATTTGAAACACATTATTTATCAACTATTTACATGATAATCCAAAAATCAACTAAAAACGACATATCAGCTTCTGCCATCATACCACAGATATAATATACAGATTACAGTTTATAAATTATATTTATAACTTATTACTAAATAATATGTTAACAAATAAAATACCTAGGTTTAAACTTCAAAAAAATATAATATATTATAACTTATAAGACACATTTTAAATAAAAAAAAAAAATATATAATTATAAGAACAGTACAATATAGTTATACAGACATAAGACCATAAATATAGTAGGTACCTACCTACATTATAGTACCTACATAAGAATATAAATATTAATAAAACAAATTGATGAGTAGGAAATAAAAAAATAATACAAATAACATATTGCTTATAAAATACTAATGTTTTAATTCTGCAGTTACTTGTTTTAATAAACTAGAAGTTTTATCATATTTAGTATATAAATTATAAAAGAATGTTTGGATGAATAGCCATACATCCATTGATTCCATGGGATATTCAATATTGAAAACGTGGTATATTTTGAAACAGACATCAAACGCTTTTGATGAAGAAAATACTAGAAATTTAATATTATCGAAATAAACCAGTATTTGTTTGGGATCATTTAGCGAGCTGATTACCAAGATGCAATGTTGAATGGGCCCATTTTGCCCAAAATTGCACAATTAAAACTTCCATTTCTGCTGCTGTATCACATATTTTAATAAATGTGTTTTGGGAATCCCTTATGCTGTATTTGGTGAACGATTTTTTAGCAGAATCAGTCGTACTTAGACCCAAAATGGTTGGAAAATTAGTAAAGATATATTATTTTGTTATAAAGAAAAATTAAATTAAATATTTTACAAGTTTGTATTTAAAAACTTACTAGTTTATAGACCATTGGCTTAATATAATGCTGCCATTTATTGAATATTTCTGTTGGATTATTATTTTTAATGAAATTAAGTCTATAATTGATAGTTTTCCTCCAAATGTCCTCTACTTCTGGCCAAGTCAAATATTTATCATCTGATAAATAAGAAATATAATGTTCTGAGTCAGGTTCAATTTCTAAATGAATAAAACAAAAATTGAGCATTATTAACATAGATGTTAAACCAAAATTATGGTATGATTTTTACTTCATTTTTAAACTTCTCAATAAATAAATAATTGTCACTGACCCATTTATATTGTGTATAGGTATATACTATATAATACATATAATATTACATAATATGTAGATGTCACATGTATAATTATTTCAGTATAATATATATGTTTTACTATTTATAGTATTGTAGGTATTTTATTAATAAAGTTTACTAAATATTTGAATAAAAATTAATTATGCGTTTGATTAAAATGGACATTTTTAGATTCTGAGTGAAGCGAAGGATCTTATGGTTTTACAATGATGTTTATTTTTTTTTTTTTTTTTTTTTTTTTCTGTAAACACTTTTTCGTATAGAAATCCTTGTCCAAAAGTTTCGTCCAGCAACTTTTTAGATTCGAAATTGAACTGAGATGGTACTTTAGACAGGTCATTTTTCCAAAATCTCCATAGTTTTTCCAGTAATCAAGAATAACGATCGAAAAACTGAGTAAAAACGGTAAAATCGGTAAAAATCCGCCGTAAACGAGATTTTCACTGTTCAGATTTTAGGTATTTAGTCATAAATCGAAAAGTATTGAAGCAAGAAACTTGAAAATTTTATCCAATATCAAATACATACTTTTTTATATTGGACAACATTTTCAGAACAATTATAGCACTTTTGACTTAAATATAGTACTCTTAATTTACCAAATTGTTTGAAAGTTTTTATGTAATAAAATTTTAAATATTTGACAAAAAGTTCTAACCAAATGATAAGGCAGAGCATTGTGTTCTTCTTAAGTTTTTAGCTTTTCCTGAAAAATAACTTTTTTGACTAGTGCCCCTTTACCTGAATATCGTCCAATTATGCATATTTGGCAAAAATTTAGTAAAATAGATAAATAATATGAAGTATACAAAATAAACGAAAAATATGCAAATAACAAAAAAAAAGATGCCAAAATTCGTAAAAATACGTTTTAACAAAAAATATATATCGTTACATAACTTGAAACGCCCACATTTTAAACACATCTATATTATAATTTATAAAAATGTATTATTATATTTAATTAGTAATAATTAGGGTTCGGGACTTAATGCATACAAATTGTAGGAAATATGCATGCACATATGCACTTAAAATCACCGAAATATGCAACTAAATAATTTTTTTTTTATTTATATTAAACTAATTGATTTTATTCATTTAAATTTAGACGATTTTTTTGTAATTAGTTAGTTTTTGACAACTATAATACCATTGATTATAGAATCAATGATCTATAATCAATGATAATACTATCAACATTATATTACTGAAATATATGTTCGACTACATTTTCTTCGTCTACAATGAAAAAAAGTTTAGGTTTTTCTTTAATACATTAAATTATTATTTATTATTAAATATAAAGATGGTGAATAACTGTTTACCCGTAAATATGCTATAAATAATAATTAAACTGCCAACAATGACAAATATGCACTTTGCTCAGAAGACGGCTAAATATGCGAAAATATGCAATTAAAATTCTTATATTTCAATCCGTTATGACTTAAAACAAATCTATATCTTACTTAGACTATTCTGCAGTCATTATTAAACAATATGCAAATGCAACATGTCCCGAACGCTAGTCATGATGGACCGCAGCAGACATCCACCGGTCGCATCGACAAACTGCGGCCATGACTTGTCGGATTTCACCAAAATCTGGTTATCCAGCACGTATTCGAGGAGTCGAGAGCCGTACGTGGGAACGTTACACAAAACACTTTTTGTGTTTTGCCTACCTACTTATAACGTCCTCGACTCTCGCTGATGGCCCTAGTACGGCATTGCACAAGTACGCATTGTACCCGCAAAAAAACATTGAAGGCACATCATCAATAGCTCGGACGGCAGCCATTTGTGAATTCCGTGTGGCCTCCCCGCCGATCATGAACCATGTGAACATGCTAACGTCGTACAGGCCACGATGGAGACTATGAACAGCAGGATTGTACACCTGGGGATAAGACAGATTTGGCAACAGTTTCTTGGGGGAAAAAAAAAAAAATTGAATTACAAAACATATACAGTTTATATAAGTTTTGTAAAAAGGATTATATACGAATTAGAGACATTAAAACCATATTTTTTTAATTTATGAAAATTAGTATAACAAAAATCGACGCTTATTAGGAATAAATTTGGAATGTTTTAAATATTTGAACAATAATGAAAACACTCACGGTGTGCTCTGGTTTCACCGATTTACATTTGAAATAGCCATGGTCGAAACACAGATGCCCAAGATAAAAAACGATGCCTTTAGCCGCCGCCAATATCGACTGTCTGCTAGCCATTACGGCGCGTACGTTAGATTTCAGCGCCACGTCAATACCAACATGCACCTGAACAATGAATATCGATGGATGATGGATATCCACGTAGCGTTCAAGTGCACGTTGGTATTGGTCGAGCGGGGAACGCATTCCGTGAACAGCAACGTAAAAACTGTAAAAATTAATTTTCAAATCTAGGTTAGGTAAAAAGCAAAAAAAAATTTTAAAAAGGAAACAATAATTACAGATGATTCCCATGGAGCTTATGTTTCACCATCCTATTTGTGATTTCTGACGACACCAATGGCCAATCGGTTGAATGAATGTGCGCACCGTCCTTTGGTGTAGTGATGTCAAAAATCCGGATTTTTGGATATCCAGATTATCCGGATATCCGAATCCAAAATTTAATAACCGAATAATTCAAATGTTCATATATCTAATCTAATTATTATAAAGGATGGTTTTAAAAGTCAATAAGTCAAACTATTATTTTTTAATTTTAAGTTTTACCGTCTTAAATGAAACAGTCTAATACCTATAAATTAAATAACAAATAATTAATCAACAAGTTTAAAATATCCGGATTATTCGGATAATTCGGATTTTCTCCGTTTATTATTTGGATTCGAATATCCGGATTATCCGAATAGTATTGGAATCCGGATATTAGTGACACCACTACTTTGGTGCGGCTTATTGACGATACGGGGAGCTTCAATAAAGCCGGACCAACAATAAGTTCCAAGAACCTTGTCCGAAAGGGAAAGGTCATTGCCGTCGGATGTATGGCACAAGATGAGTCTGATGATTCCGAGTCGTTGGTGTATTGGCTGTTGTAAACAGTAACCAAAACACGCAACTGACAAACGGAATCACCGCCCACCACAAATTCCAAAGCACTGAAGTCTATAAACAAAAAAAAAATTAAAATTAACCTAACCTAACCATTTGAGTATCACAAAAAAAAGATAAAACCATTACTTTTACGGGCGTCACCAAAATGATAATCAAGTAACTTCAGGTTCTGGCACACCGTCGTCTTTGGACCATGTTTAACTTTCAAATCAATATCTACATACGGCCAAGGCTTGTACGCGTCGATAATGGAAAACGCTACTAACACACTATCGACGTCAGGCGTGACAGGCCGCAGTTTTGCAACGGTCCGCTCAAAACAACATATACATATACGCAACAACGTAATATCATACAAACAATTCAACGTAATATCATACAAACAATATATTTATACGTAACAATATAGGTGTACATATTATACGTTTTTTTTTTTTTTTTTTATTAAGAATAAGGCTTCGACATCGGAGGTCATTAGCCTGAAAAGGTTTACAGTGGTAGATTAGGATTAGAAATATTGATTAAGTCTTATGTACATAGTAGCATGAAAATTAAACAAAATAAGTAGATAAATAAAATAAAATAGTAATGTTAAATAAATAGGTAAAACAGTAGTTTTTGCAGATTTTTATAATAGGTTGGATACTTTGATGGCATTAAAAAAGTTGAAGATGGCGTCGGTGTTGGTTTCGCCGAGTGCTTCTTCGATGTTGGAGGGGAAGTTTAAGATGCTTCGTTCGTGGCTGTACTTGGTGCAGCTAAGTGTGAGATGTTCTATTGTCAGTGGTAGGTCACATTGATAGCAGGTTGGATGTTCTTCATGGTTGAAAAGGAAAGAATGGGTGAGATGTGTGTGGCCAATTCTGACTCTAGTTGTGACGATATCTGCTTTACGGGTTGTGTTTGTGGGGGATCGCCATTTCTGTATGGTTTTTTTAATATTTTTTAATTTGTTATCCGAGGTGCGGTCCCATTGTGATTGCCATTGTTTGTTTGAGATTAGGTTGATTATTCTTGATAGGTCTTTATATGGTAGCGAATTTATAACAGTTGATTCGGTGGATGATATAGCTTGGTTCGCTAGTAGGTCGACTTCTTCGTTGCCTTTGATACCAGTATGTGACGGGACCCACATAAACTCTATAGTATTTTTTGAGTTGGCTATTATATTTATTATTTGTTGAGAGATTTCATTGGACGGATTAGGAGGTAGTAAGGAAGTTAAGGCGCTGAGAGAGTCGCTTATGATTAGAGATTTTTTTAAGTGGGTGGATTCGACGTAGATAGTTGCTTCTTTGATGGCGGTTATTTCTGCTGTGAAGATGTTGGCTTCAGTAGGTAGTTTGTATAGTTTTTTTACGGATCCTGAAATGAATGCGCAGCCTGTGCCTGTTATATTTTTTGATGCATCTGTGTAGATAAGGTTGAAGTCATGGAAATCTGAGTTTATGATGTCGTTGAAATTTGAGGTAATAATGGAATGAGGGTTGAAGTTTTTGTTGAAATTTGATAATTGAGTGTGAACTTGAGTGGAATGTAGCCAGAATGGAGTTGTTAGAAACGGAGATGACACTTCGATGTAGGGATGGAAGTTGGATTCCTCGCATATACGTGTGTAAGTTTCCATAATTGTAGCTGGTTCTTTGGGATTATACGTTTATAAAGCAGTCGGTCTCACTACCGTACCACGCCATAAGATGTTTCACATCAAAATTCGATAACTTTTCTACTTCCATATTTTAATAGTTCCACTGGTGAACCATTTCTATCAATTAGTTCTTTACGCTTCTTTTCTTCTGTTGCGGCTTGCTGAATTTTTTTTAGCTATACCCATGTTTCTTAAAAAAAAAAAAAAAAAAAATTTTAAATCTCCCGTCTTACTTAAGTAATTAATACATGCTGAGAAGTCATTGACTATATTCTTTTAAAGCCAGGCTCCTTGAGATGAATGTTTCTTTTATGAAAAATAAGAAATCAATAACTGAAATAGATATAAGTTATTGATTTAGATTTTTATTAGATATTACTTGAAGATTGAACAACATCATTACTTGTAATCTCAATTCATTATCATATTATTCGTTATATTTTTTTAATAATAGGTTTGATGATTAATTATGTTATATTTTTATACGTACTTTAATGTTAATAAATGTATTCAGATTGTAATATGATTTAATTTCATTAAAACATCAGTATACTTGAAATAAATTATATAAATTACACTATGTGTAAAAATAAATAGTTAAAACATAAAAATTAGCCTAGAGTATTGTAATTTTTGGTATTATACCTACAGTATAAAATATCATTTAATTATTTGTTATATTGTATTCCTTGGTTAGGTAGAATTTTATTATTATAATCTTCAGTGAATATTTTTAATATTATTTAAGAATTTCAAATTCAACAATATAAATGTACCTACACATTTTTTTTTTTTTTGTTATTGGAGATTATGTATTGTCTTTTTTTATTTATATAATCTGATATTGTTGGGTAATTATTAAAATTTTAAATTTGTATATAAATTTAAAAAGGTTATGTGATCCTAACCTATTTTTATTACTTTATCAACATCACCTACTTATAAATTATTACTTTATTAGTTAATTATTTTTCTTTAAATATCGAAGAGAAGATATTTTATCTTGTGAAAATTGACCTAGTAATTTTGGTTCTTATATTTTCCTTAATTTATCTGAAAATCATCATAAGAAATGCTTTAACTCTATACTGATGAATAATTATAACTTTTTAGTAGATTTTTCTTTTAATTCTTTTTTATCTTATCATTTACATTTGAAATAATGAACCAAAGTAAAATTAACAAAATATGTGTTGCTCGTGAAAATAGAAAAGTATTGTCTATACGTCGTAATTAAAAGATAAACAAATTTAATTTATTTTTCCGATCTTTGTTGTTCGATACAGTTTGAACTTAATACTCCAGAGGCGGACCAAAATGTACGAAGATTCCGAATCGAATAAAGAGCTAATGCTCAAGGAAATGAAGAAAGATAAAAAAACCATAAGGCCCGATGCACACGTGCGTTTTTCGCCGCTGCGGCGCCGCTGCGGCGCCGCAATTACGGTGCAATTAATATGTGATCAATACGTGCAGTGCACATGTCTTGCGGCGCCGCTGCGTCACCGCAGCGTTCGGTGTCTGCCGCAAATAACAACGTCGCCGCAACGGCACCGCGCACGCAAATCCGGTTCAGTAGTACATTGTTGTATATTTATATATATTTATATATATAAATATATATAAATATATTGGTGCACCCTCAAAATATCCCGTGCGTCAAAATATCCCGCCTTCAAAATATCCCATCGTCAATATATCCCCATTCAAAATATCCCATCGTCAATATATCCCCATTCAAAATATCCCATCGTCAAAATATCCCAAAATATCGTTAAATATGAATTTAAAATTAAGCTTAATATAGTTTGGTCAGACAAATAAAAAAGTATATATTATACAAAAATATTATTATAAAAAAATGATACAAACAATGTAGATTAAAATTAATATAGTAATAAAGTTTGGTCAGACAAATTAAAATGTAGGTATATATTATAAAAAAATGATACAAAAAATGTCAGTTAAAATGAAAAATTATAGGCTATACCTTTCAAGTAATTGAGAGTAGTCGTATTTTGATAGGAATTGACCACTTCTTTTAATCGTCTATTTAACATCTCATATACTTTTTTTTTTTTGACGGGAAATTCACCAGCAATTTGTTTTTCAATTTTTGCTTCTTGAAGGCCTTACATAATAATAATAAAAAATAATAATAAGAATAATAATTTTAAATGTATTCAATTTTTAAATTTTTTATTTACCTTGTTCTAATTGAAGAAACTTAATAAATTTCCATATCGATACATGATGAGCTCCTAAGGATCCATTAAATGCGTGATGCCAACCTTCAACAGCATTATTTGAGCGTGGCTGATCGTCCTTAACGGATTGATAACAATTCCACAAGTCAACGTTAAAATATGCTCCTCTTCGTCCTCTGCGTCCCAAGCGTCCAATCCATGTATCCTCGAAGTACGAAATTATAGGTTCAAGTAGTTCTTCATTTTGAATAAAATATTCTGTTTCAATAAGTTCATCAAAAGCTTCTATGACTTTATTTGGGGGTATAAATGCCAAAGAACAAAGCAGTCGAACTTGTAATGCAAAATTAGAATCCTGTGCATATTTTGTCTGAAGTCCATTAGTTTGTATTTTTCTCCAGACACATTGTGTAAAATGAAAAAAGCAACCTCTAATTTCAGATCTGGGAAATTCTTCTTTGAAAGTTGAATAAAAAGCATTTTCAAAATCAATTATTAATATTGATGGGTTTAAGTTTGGTTTAGGTTATGGTGCACATGTCATTGCTTCATTTTTTATTTTGTTCATCACTACTTTTACATCAATTTTATCAGAGTTCGGAGGATGAGTATGTATGGGCTTTTGTATAATTTCTCCTATAAAAATAATATTTTTATTAAAACAAAAATTACTATAAATAATCTTGTATTAAATTCTTTTCTTCAAGTTAAATAATTGTAAATAATTTCACGTACCTGATTCTTCATCATTAGTTGTGTGACAACGACCTTTACATTTATAATTTTTAAAATCAACACATCGCCAAATACATTTATTTTCACTAGATCTATGTAAACTATGTAAGTATCCATCCAAAGCAAGAAGCTTTTTTCCTTTTTGGCTAACAGTGAAAACTAAATTTGCCATTTCTCTTACAATTATTGTTTAGTAAAATAATAGACACAACGCACAACGCACAACGCACAAGTGAATACATGCCATAAAGCTTTATAGCTGGGTTGGCCAATATTATTATTAAATTTTATCAAAAATCGTACCTATTTTAATTATGGAATCAGTATGCTCGCAGTATATAAGATAATCTCAATTCTCCAACAATACAACCTATTATCGTAAACATATTATTGAAAAAGAGTTATCGAGTATCGGCTATAAATAAGGTTAAGAAATAATATTATTTGTTATGATTAACAAAATACGGTGGGATTTATATTATAACAATATATATGTAATAATATAAATTAGTAATATATATACATATATATATATATACACTTGATTAAATGTACCTATTGTATGTTTATTTACAATAATACAAATTATACTGTTTCGTTACTAATTTATTATTTAATAATATTATTTAAAATATTATATTTGAAAATGGGATTAATTAATTTTTCGTAAATGGGATATTTTGAACGCGGGATATATTGACGATGGGATATTTTGAACGCGGGATATATTGACGATGGGATATTTTGAATGGGGATATTTTGACGATGGGATATTTTGAAGGCGGGATATTTTGACGACCGGGATATTTTGAGGGGGAACCAAATATATTATATAAATATTTAATATTTAATATATATTTATATATAAATATATAAATTTATATTTATATATATATTTATATCGACTCATACACACGTCCGATTTTACAACGCAAAATGTCCGAAATCGACGATGTTGACATCGAGTTGTTGATCGGTGAAGTCAAAAGTCATAAAGAAATTTGGAACATCGCTGATGACAATTATCATGATAGGACCAAAAAAAGAAGTGCTTGGATAAGCATCTGTCAGAATTTTTTTCCATCGTTTGATGAAAAGGATGACAAAGAAAGAAATGATATATGTATGTATTCGCAAATGATTCGCAATATTATTAAAATTCGTCAAAATCTCGAAAATGCACAGATTATTTTGTAGTTACAAATTTATAAAGTATTCTAAATACTATGATAATTGATAGCTATTTGATAACTATGAAAAACTGTCGAAACTGATGTTTTTAAATATTATTAACAAATGTTTATTGACAAATTAAGTAAATCCTTAGGTGAACTATACAATTAGCAACTATTATATTTTAATTTATAATTTTTTTGTATTTTTCTCTTACCCATCATATTTTATGTTATATTATATCATATTAAAAAAAAAGTAACAAATATTTTATAAAAACAATTGTACATGTAAATTTAAACTCCCTGAAATATTATGATAATACTTACCTAAATTTACTGATTCAACCAAATTTAAATATAGTATAAATTATAATTTTTTAATTTAAATAACATTAAAAAAAAGTTCTTAAATGTAATTATTTTGCCAATGAACACTGCCAACATCCGAAACAAAATAATCAGCCAACTTATTTCTTGTTTGAATATACTGGTTAGTTGTACTTGTTGTTCCTCTATCTTGTTCTGCGTCAACAAATCCTGTAACACTCATGACATCTTGTATGTTGATTCCATCTCTAACTCTAACATAGTTATGAAGTGAACAACATGTTTTTACCACTTGAATGGCTAAATCCAAATTAGCATTTATGGGCTTATGAAATATTTTCCATTTATTTGACATTATACCAAACCCACTTTCAACATGCCTCCTAGCTCTGGAGAGTCTGTAATTAAAAACCCTTTTCTTATGAGACAATACTTTTCCACTGTAAGGTCTCATGATGTTCGATGAAAGGGAGAAAGCTTCATCACCAATAAATGTGTAAGGCATATTTATATTAGTACCTGGAAGGGGTCGGCCTTTTGGAATGTTCAGTGTATTATTTTCAAGTGCCTTATAAAAATTTGTCTTTTCAAAAATCGTACTATCAGATTCTTTACCGAAAGCGCCAACGTCAATATAAATAAACTTGTAGTTTACATCTACGATGCCGAGCAAAACAATTGAAAAATAATTTTTATAATTATAAAAAAGTGACCCACTCATCTTCGGTTTACGAATTCTAACGTGTTTACCATCGATTGCCCCTAAGCAATTGGGAAACTGACTGAAGTTTTGAAATCCATCAGCTATATCTATCCATTGTTCGTCCTTCAGCTCAGGAAATGTTTCAGATCGTAGTACTTCCCATATAACACCACAAACTCTTCTCAAAATTTTTCCAATAGTTGAGTGTCCTATCCTATAAGTTAAATGTAAATCTATCTGATCACAGCCACTTCCCAAGTACCTGTAATTAAATTACGACTCATATAATTATACTCATATATTTTTAGATTCTGAGTGAATTCTTAGTCACAGTTTTTTTTTATAATCATTTAAAGTTCAAATTTTGACAAAATACTGAAAAAACACGAAAATTAGCATATTATTTTGAGTTGAGAATTCATAAAAATTTTTCTTTTTCAATCTAAGGTTTTTAAAATGTAATACAAGATTCTTCATAAGTTTGTCTAATTATATTAAATTAGAGCGACATCCACTTACGCACCTTTTTCAACTTGCACTTGTATACTCCCACGAATTATATAAATTTATTTTTTCTTAGGTGAAAAACTTATCAAAAAGTGGAGAAACATAAAAGACAATTACACTAAAAGTAAAAAAAAAAACAAAACGACGTCAGGACAGGGTGCCAACTTATGTAGACGTTACATTTATGATCGCCAGCTATCTTTTTTACTAACAGCCGGGGCCACAACCAATACACAGGGTAGTTTTGATGGGAACGAGGAACAGGAGGATACAGAATTATTAGCAAACCAATCTAACGAAGAAGCTGAAACACCTCCCTCATACACACAAAGCAGTTCATCAAAAAAACGCAAACACGACTTAGAGTCATCTTTAATAGATTATTTAAACACTCCTATTCCTAGTCAAATTATAACAACACCAGCTCCAGAACCAAATCCAGACAGGTCATTTTTCGATAGTATATTGCCATCCATTGCAAATTTAACAGAAGACCAGAAAATAGAATTCCGCTGTGAGGTACTAAATATTATAAAACGGATGAGGGCTGCAACTTTACCGCAACAAAACTATGGATATCCACGAATTAATCAGGATTATTTATATGCTAATCAAACTTCACAGTTATCAAACTACTCTCCTCAAATTGCATCATACCAACATCAAACTCCCAATTACATGCAACAATGGCCCCAAAAATTTACTCGGTCTGGTCCATATTCTGCTCCACTTCCTCAATCAAATAACTATGGGATGGATTCCAATCCTACATCTCCATGTATATCAATTGTAAACAGTAACTGTGTTAGTAAAGAAGATAGTCTTGACAATAATTAAAAATATTTAACAAAGTAATATTATTTTATTTGGTACATAACTTATACTTTTCCTACGTGTATATTTTGTAATGTTAAACCCAATATTTTCAAAAAGTAAATAAATATGTTTTTCACGTTTAAACCTTTTATATATTATTTTATATATACATTTAGTACTTACTTACGCAAATAAATAATAACAATAGAATTAACTTACCTCAAAGTTACTGCAATCATTTCTAGTGGTGGTATAGAGAGTCTCATGCACGTGTCTTGAGAGATTAGCTTTGGAGATACTTTTGTTGCTAGTTCGTCAAACGAGCGAACACTCATTCGAAAATAAGTAAAAAACTTTTCTGGATTTTCTCTTATATCACTAAATGTAGTATAAAATTCACCTCTTAATAATCTAGAATCTGTAAATGGGTGCACCCAGTAACGCCTATCATAAGTTCGCACATATTTTTTGTGCGCCAAGTAAGCTAAAACAGCCTTTTTTTTGTAATAAACCTCCATAGTTGGTAACTGAATGGCAACTAAAAACTAACTAAAGTGATGTACCATGCTGAAAGCCGTCTCGGGCGACTGGATGACGTGCGGTTACCGCAACAAAAACGCAATGGTGTGTATTCAACAACTGCGGCGCCACAGCGGCACCGCAGCGGCGAAAAACGCACGTGTGCATCAGGCCTAAGAGAATTTAGAGAGGACGAAATAAACCGGATGTTCGAAGACGACATCTTAACGCCACGAGAAAAAAACATTGTTCGTGAAAAGTACTCGAAAAAACTATTTTTAAATAAATTAAAAGTAAGCAATTATTAATCGTGTATATCGTCAACGCGAATTGTGCACACTTAACAAAAAATACCTGTAATTTCAATGAGAATATAGGTTGATCCAATAAAATCATTGTTAATATACGTTCCATAATACGATTATTGATATGGGGATGTGAATTTTGTTAAATGCACAATTTGATAAGTAACATTGTAGATTTAACAAAAAGTTTTATCAATTTACTGTATAAAATCATAAACCGATTAAAATGGAACTTTGTTAATTTAACTAAGATCTTTATTAATTCTAATATAAAATTTGATATAATTTGATATTATATTTAATATACTTTTATAGTTGAATTAACAAAACACTATTTATTTTAATAAAATCAAGTTATTAGACCAAAACTTTTACTAATAAATTTAACAAAAATATATTTATTTCAGTAAAACAATTGTTGAATTAATTATTTATGGTTTTGAAAATATTATTTGTTTAATTTAAATATTATTTTATAATGAATATTGTATTGGATTGAATAATACAAATTATAATATATATGATTTGCATAATTGAATTACAGTTCAAATATTATAATCGTTTTATATTGTAATATTTAATATATTATTAAATTTAATACAATGTGAACGATATACCAAATATTTTATTTTGAGTTAAAGTAAACAAACAGTAATACATAATATCATTACAAACTTTTTATTTAAAAACATTGCATACATTATATCTGTGGTATGATGGTAGAAGCTGATATGTACATTTTTTAAACTTTCGGAAAAACGAGTTTAAAGGTTTAGAATGGAATAAAAAATACAATTTGATATGAAATGCCTTTATTCTTTTATCATTGTAACCAATAACCTTTCATGAATTAAAATATTAAGCTATAATAAATAAATTATTTTTCAAATAGTTTTTAAGTAGAAAATAAAGACATATCATTTTTTGCCAACATTTATTTTTTTAAATTTTCAACATATCAACAAAATAAAAATTATAAAAGTAACCTTTTTTAAAACACAGCATTATAGCATTCAAAACAATTTTAGAATAAAACAATAAAGTTCATTAAATAAATGTAAAAACATAAAATTGATCTTTTAACTCTTGGTCAATAAATAAAAAAAATGAAATTAGCCTTTTATAAAACTTAACAAAATAACAATTAATTAAACATTTTAAATAAAATACAATAAAGGTAAAAAATAAAACAACTTATGGTTTTAATTAGTAATATATTATTATAATTTTAGCCTTCATCTGATGAAAAATCACTATTGATTGAAGGCAGTTCAGCAGCTTCTTTGGACGTTTTTAAGTTTTGGTAGAAGCTATGGCAGTCTTCATGTATCAGCGGCAATAAACTTAACAAATCTTGTTTTTTTTGGGGTTGATAGGTAAAGGACTTTTATAACAATTGGTTAACGCTATGGAATATAATGATGTTATATTTTTTGGCCTTCCTCTTTTACCACGTTGTGTAAGATCTAACACTCTAAATGGTTCTTCTGGATCGAGGCTATACTTAAACTGCAACTCACCATAAACTTTTTCATATCGAATCCACCATATATGAAACCAATTTACTTAATTCCCATCAGTATCTACTGTTTTTTTAGTCAGTGAAGTGCTTACTAAATTTGAAAATGAAAAAAACTGCTCTTGTTTCATTTCAATTACTTTAAATGGTTTCTTTCCTTTTACCGTTCTAACAAATTGATACCAATCTCTTGGTATCATTATAGGAATATCTGAAAATTTTTTCGTTCTTTCTATTTTCGCATGATCTACATCACACTCCAAGTGAGTGTGGCCTGGCAGTAAAAATGTTTGGTCAATTATTTGCAACGTTGAAGAACTTGCAGTAACTAGACTTAACATAACAGCCATATTAATATTTCTATTTTGTTCTCCACATGTATCAGAGTATGTGATAATATGGGTTAAATTGTTGGGCAAATTAATTATTTTTTGGTAAAGACAAGACGCTATGTCGTTTGATCCTCTTCCTCCAATTGCCTCATGCCACATATAACATTCAGTACCTTCAGATTCAGAACAATCTCTAATAGTCAAGTTAAACGTTGACAAAAGCCTTTTGTAGTATGAAACATTTGTAGAGAGAGCAGGAGTATCTAGAACTTATTCTAAATCAAATACTAAAACTAAATACTAAATATTGTTAGAAGCTAAAGCATTAATTTTATCTTCTTTTTTTTGCATATAACCTAAATCTGCGAGTTTTTTATGGGTTTCATGTTGTTGTTGGAGTCATATCTTTTGTTGGTTATCATAACATTGTTTAATCTGTAGTACAAAAGTATCACAAGTCTTACATGTATCCAGTTTTTATTTTTAAATAATGACTTATCAGTTTTGGTTTTTGACATATCAAGATTTGCCATCATCTATATTTTTAAATAATGACTTATCAGTTTTAGTCTTTGTTCATAGATGGAACTACACACATAAAAGACATATCATACTTTGCCACCATTTGAAACACATTATTTATCAACTATTTACATGATAATCCAAAAATCAACTAAAAACGACATATCAGCTTCTGCCATCATACCACAGATATAATATACAGATTACAGTTTATAAATTATATTTATAACTTATTACTAAATAATATGTTAACAAATAAAATACCTAGGTTTAAACTTCAAAAAAATATAATATATTATAACTTATAAGACACATTTTAAATAAAAAAAAAAAATATATAATTATAAGAACAGTACAATATAGTTATACAGACATAAGACCATAAATATAGTAGGTACCTACCTACATTATAGTACCTACATAAGAATATAAATATTAATAAAACAAATTGATGAGTAGGAAATAAAAAAATAATACAAATAACATATTGCTTATAAAATACTAATGTTTTAATTCTGCAGTTACTTGTCTTATCTCCATTGTTATATGCATAGCATGTTGATTTCAAAGTTGATTGGCCTTTATCTGATGTTGAAGTCATAATTATGTTTTTTGAAACAGGAATGATGTGTAAGGAAGCCGATTCAGTTTCAACTGTTGACTCATTTACGTCAAAATCATTTTGCATATATAATGAATTATCGTCATTGCTATGTTCTGGAGATCGAATAATATTTTGAGTATTAGAAACGTAACTGCTGTTATTGTAAATGATTTCATCGTCATCTTTTTCCAATTCGCCATAAGATTCTCCTTGTATTAAAAGTTCATTCCCTCTGTAATATGATAAGAGTTTTTCCACAAATAAATCAACTCGTATGGGTAGTTTATCATTTTTAAATACACGGTTTTTAATGTGATTCAAATTACTTTCAATACGGCTACTGGATGCAATTTCTTCACCGTATCCAAATTTATTTTTCATAATTGCTGACCATAGGAAATAGTTTGAATGTTCGGATTATGATTGGTTCAAGTGCAAGCAAATATTGTGCACTATTGGTAGTTCCTTTTATTGAATCCACTTAAGCTCTAGACATATCTGCAATTGATTGTACCCACTCTTTAAAAGTCATGATGTGCATGATATCGTCATCAATTATATCATTGTCACTGGTCGCATCACTTATATTTTCCTCTTCTTCTACTTGATATTCGATGCCGTTAGTTTTTTCTAAAATGTTTGTGATTAATGATTGTAAATATCGTTTAGCCTTATAACAGGGTGTCAATGTCTCAGAGTTTTCAACAAATCCGTCATATTTACTCAAAATTATGTCAAATAATGCTTCCAATATTTTTTTAGCATTTTCAATTGATGAACAAACAACGAGAAGTCACATTGCTCTGGTAATTATTTCTTTTGTACTTGGATAAATCGAATTTTTAACAGGGCCCCACTGTGTCACAAGATGACATTAAATGATTTACGTCATTTCTCAAATACCACGAAGGTATTTCAACTACTTCTTTTTTTACCACCAGAGAAAAACATACTTCTAAGTATTTATCTAGTAAAGAGTACTGTGTAAAGGCCTGTATTAGCCCAGACATAAGTGCGAGAGACTGGTCACATATAACAATTTTAGGAGGCTTAACATTACATCTCAGCCACCTATTCAGCCACACTGTTATTGATATGTTGTCATGCTGTTCTGACAGCATTGATAAAACAGTAAAACTTTTAGTATTCAAATTCATAATACCTAATTTTTCGTATAAGAATATTGAATCGCTCATTTCATTGTTTTGTCTTTTTATTTTGCGACAACATCCACCTGTTGCGTCAATCATTATTGTCGGTATTTGGTCTTTTAAACAATGTTCTCGGTTTATTTTTAACTGCAGAGGACTCCATAAATGAACTAAAAATGTATCGAATCCAATATCATGAATCGATGATAAATTGTCACCGTTGTTTTTCAATGAAGTTAATGCAATTATCGGGTCCGAATGTAGCCTAGTAGCAGAAATTTCTCTGTACCTCAGAGCTTCGGTGTTGGGTATTGATGCAAGTATTGGATCACCTTTTAAATCAAAAACAGAATTTTAGATAGTCTCCATTTTTCAGTAATCCAAAATTTTATAGGTAAATATATATATTGTACAAAACATTTATTTTCATTTTATTTCTAATAAAATAAACTCCATTAAGACATTTGGTAGCGGATTTCAGGAGGTGAAGGTTAAGTTCAGGTTTCCCAGCATTTATAAGTTTTAAAAATCGTTAAATAAATAAAATAGTTAGGTAAGTAACCACTCAATCAGTGGTGAAATGAACGTGGTCTTTGAGAAGTGGTTTCTCTTTATTATGATTTAGGATTTTCATGACTTGAGCATGTGAATAATCATCTTGAGAAATAGCTCTCTCGGTCAGTTGACTATAAACATCTTCAATTGGTGGTAGCCTCTTCTCTTCTAATTTATCCCAGGCCATACACCGCGTTATTCATTTAGTAAGGGGCTGCACTGGTATCCCTGACGGTACTACCATAAAAGGTAACCATTCCGAACGCTTTTTCAAACGGTCCTACGGTGCCCAAACTACCCTTATTAGCCCCACCAACATTAGCTACCTGTGTAGTGCTGAGCACTATCTCAGTTAACCTGCATCCCTTTAAAGGAAATGACGCTAAATCCTGGTCACTCAGCTTCAGGAAAGCTACGTCTTTTGTTTCCACAATCTTAAAATCCTCAAGTTTTACGTCAAGGGTTCTACGTTCAACAACTCCACTATTCAAGATATCCTTCACCAAGAAAAGCTTGTCCACAGCATTCTGGATGACATGTGCTGCCGTTGTCAAAACGTTGATCGACTTGCACCCTTTGCCACGCAATTCCTTTATCACGACTCGGAAAGCCTCTCTCATTCGAATGGGTTGGCCCGAGCGCGACATCGTGAACACACTGCATTGGAAAGCTGGTTGAACCCAATCTTTAAGGTCGCTACCATCAACCATACGTTCTGCCACATATCTGCGACATGGACGAACTTTGTACCTGGAATCCACATCCCGAACATCTAGTTCATCTTCAGACACTTGCTTCTTGAGCTTACGATTGAAATTCCACCTGCTGTAGATCCGGTAAATTGAGAAGCAGATGAACCAAATAACCTTAATCGCTAACCTCAAAATCCAGATTGACGGATACAGAAACAGACCTACCAAAATCAACAGACCAATTATGGTTCCTGTTCCTAGCAACATGTTCGCTGCCATCAAAAGCAATCCTATCGCCATGAACAAAGATCCCAGCATATTGATTCTCTGTTTACGTTGTTATAAAATTGATTTGAGTCTCACAAGAGGCTTTGTTCTCTTCCCACCAAGGGCAGCAAGTGAATTATTAATTATATAATTACCAATGTGGCAATGTATAATAATTGTCGTGGTCACGTCTCGGTCGCGTGAGGACGAAAGACACGAACAAAAAAATAAGTAAGAAAAAAAAAAGAGAAGAAACCAAACTTATTTATCGTTAATCAACTGTATTGTGGTCGTGACGAAACAAATTATATTTTTTCCTTTATTGATAATAGATTTTTTTGGTGTCTTGAAAAGCAATATGATTTATAAATCCATGTCTTTTGAACCGAGGATCCAAAAATGTTGCTTCAGCTAACAATATATTTTTTTCTAATTGATTAAATCTCTTATCTATTTCTCCGGCTAACTTTTTTATAAAGGTTTCTTTGTATGGAATTGACTGATGTTCAATCATGAGTTTGTTACAAAAGTTAAATAATGCTTGGCTAAATAAAATAGTTTTCGATATTGTAACTCCTTTTTCACTACTCATTTCAAGAGTTATTTCTTCAAACGGTTTCAGAATATCGCATGATTTACTTATTATCTGTCAATCCTCTGAAGTTAAATTTACATCATAATTAAGATCTGCTAAAGCAGACAGTAATGGAGTTTTTAATTCTAAGAACCGTCGGAACATATGAAACGTAGAATTCTAACGGGTTATTACGTCTTGTATGAGTGTATGGACTGGAGAGTAACCTAATTGTTCCTGAATTTGGTTCAGTTTTTGTGTGGCAAGTGTGAAGTACACTAAACGAAGTGTTTAAAGTACTCGACAATACTTTTAACTTAAATCTAGTTTATTTTATTTGTTCTAGAGAAGATTGAACAATAAGATTAAGGGTATGGGCAAAACATGAAATATGTCTCCACTGACATAAATTAATCGCAGAAATCATGTTTGCTGCATTGTCAGTAGTACACGCTGCTATTTTATTTTGTAAACCCCATTTCCTTACCATATTTAGAATATCATCTTTAATATTTTCACTTGTGTGTCCTATAAGCATTGCTTATAGGAGATATATAATCATAATCTTAATAAAAGCTCCTTTTTAAAAAATAAAAAAAAATAATCATAATCATTAATCGTGTACTATTTATGTATATAAAAAAAATTCTAAGATAAAAAATTATAAATTATAAATATTTTCATAAGTAATTTATAAATAACCAATTTACTTCTGTATATTATTTAAAAATATATTACTTAGTAAATAATTCCATTGACAAAGTGATTCTGTAAATTTATTTAAATTTTAAACAAGTCATTTCGTTGTACGCAAGTAGTATACATATAGAAGTTTTCATGGATTGGGGATTAATAATACTTCCTTTTTGGATATATAATTCAAGTCTTTATTCATTAGTAATGTGTTGATAATATGTATGGCTCATTGCTGGAGTGTATTTCGCATTGTTGCTGTTGCAAACTCATTAATTAAGGCATGGACATAGGCGTGCGCAGACATTTGTGGCAGGGTGGGCCAAAGCCAATAATGATTAAGATACTTGAATATTGAAGGAAGAAAAAATAAAAATATTTCATACTTTAATTTAGCTACTCGTTATCACCTACTATTGAGCGTATAAAATATATTTTAAATATGTAATAATTCATATAATAAAAACAAATACATTTTTTTTAATCTTTAATGATAATATAATATTATGAAATTTTCTAGTATAAATATTGCAGTTCATAACTCCATTCGTCTTTCAATTGGAGTTAAAGTTTTAAATGTTTCAATCACCTCATCGACATTGATATTGTATGCCAATTCTTGCTCGATGAACATTGTTAAAGGTCCGTCCAAACATTCTTGCTTCTATGTACTGCGGAGCTTTGTTTTAACTATGCTAAGTTTTGAAATTGTTCTTTCACAAGTACAACTTGTAACTGGAATAGCTGACCAGTCCTTTGTCATATATGGTTATATCTTACCACAGACTTCTATACTTCTATGGTATCAGTCAGGGGCGGACTGGGTAGGCGACAGGCGACGATTTTTAAATAAGTGCTCAACTTTAAAAGTGACATTACTCAAAACTATAAAAAAAACACTTGGTCACTTTTGGCACGAGGGCGACGATATGCGCACACACACTCACCAGTGCACTGTAAAATAATACGTGAGAACATGACGTACACGCCGAGATCTCGATTATCGTAACAGAAAATGTATGATGAGAAAAAAAACTCAATTAACGCGGCGGCCGAGGCCAAATCTAATAAAGCCCTTCACCGCTGCACCCAGCCGGGTCCTCACGACGGCGGCCGGCTGGAACGAGTCGTGTCGACGGCAAGTTATATAACGGCGAGGCAGAAAAAAAGACGACGGCACGCGAGAACAACCATGAAAACGATTGACGAGGTTCGGGTCTTGATCGCCGCGTCCATGTTGGGTAAACGTTTCGGCTTCATTCCGCATTACTGGCGGCCAGGGGCGGACTGGGTAGGCGACAGGCCAGTCAACGATTTTAATACTTCGGGCCATTTTTTCGGGAAAATTAATAAACATAATAAAGTTAATTTTTTTTTTTTTGATCGAATTACTATTCAATCATGATGTTTGCTTATCAGTTATAACTCACAGTAATTGTTGATTATTTATTAGTTATTACCTTACATAAATATGATATTATTAAAAGACTGGCTACAAATGTTTGTGATTTTACTGTACCACGGCCTAGCCCACGAACAGACTACAAACTATCTGCTATGTAGACAGCAAAACAAGATTTACTAGAACCACATCATACAACAAATATTTAATGCATATCTATAAATAATTTTGTCAGTATAATGATTATTCTTAAATAAATAATTGCAACAAATAAAAATAAAATATACAAGTACAATAATTTCTGATAATTATATATTTATTTACACTAAATATGAAATATAACTGAACTTTCTTGTAAGTATGAAAATTACCCAATAAGCATCCTTTTCATTTCAGTGGTTGTGGCACCTAATCGATCAATTATAATATCATGAGGTACAATCATGCCACGTTCAAGGTTCATAAACATGAATGCTTCTAATTTGTCGTTAGAAAGAGTTCACCTAAGTCTAGTTTTTATAGTTTTATGTATTGAAAAACTCCTTTCAAAACTTACTTGAGTAAAAGCTGAACTTAATATTACCTTATATACCGTATATAAATCATTGTAATTTGGTGTATGAGTCACTAATGTGTATACATATAGGAATGCACATGAAATACACGATTTACATTATTATTATTATTATTATTATTATAAGATACATTTTTGTCTGGTTTTATATTTTATTTTTATTAATAATGCAGGGCAAAATTATATATTACGGCCGACAGGCCAGTCCGCGATCGCTGACCAGCAGACTGGGCCAGTCCGCCCTGCTGGCGGCGGACGTTTTTAAATACCATCGACACTGTAATAATAATATTATACTCACGGCGTCGGTGATGAAATGGACGGCGGGTTTTGTTTTGAAGAGCTGTATGCGGAGGACGTTACTCGACGATTTAATTTGCGGCAACGGACGACACGTCTGATGAGAATTAGTGGTCAATTCGACCCGGCGGCAATATACAAATGTACATCGCGCCCGGGAAAAGAACCGCCTCCATGTCGGCATCAATCCCTATTCGACACAAACCGGGTCACCAAGTTTATTTACTTTGCTAGAATTTATATATTTCGACAAATAAACATGTCTGTTCATAACTGAACTATTTAACAAATTTCCATGACAAATGTTACTAAATTTGTTTCATAAAAAAGTCTTAATTATTAATTTATAAAGAAAATAAATTCTAGCAAAGTAAATAAATGATTGAGATAGAATCAATTAATTAAAAATTTAATTTACTTAGTATTTATTCTTCATATCACATCTTTATAATGTTTAAGTCTTATAAATTACTAGTTTTTTTAAGTTTAAGTTAACGGTTAACTTAGCATTTATTAATGATATCACATCCTTATAATGCTGAAGTCTTATAGATGAATAGTTTTAGATTCTGAACGAAGTGAAGAATGTATTGATTTTACTATGATGTGTTTTTTTTTTTTTTTTTTTTTTTTTTTTTTTTGTGTCTGTGTACACCATAACTACTCGAAATAATGCTTCAATTTTGAACTTCAGGGTATGTTTTCGGTGGCAAAACGAATATCGGAGGTACCTTAGAGAGGTCACAAGTGAAAATTCCCAAAAGTTTTCAAATGCCACGGGAAAAATGAGGAAAAAAACGGTACTTTTTGTGCAAAACCCGTTTTCGACGAAATCGATTTTTTTATTTAGCCGTTACTCAAAAACCAAAAATTGTAGATACTTGAAATTTTCACCAAATGTTTATATTGAAATCATCTATACGTGGTAAAATTTTTGAACACTTTTGACTTTTTTTGAGCTTTTTATAGACAATTTAAATTTTTGACTTTTCTTAGTTTTTTTTCTGAAAAGTGGATAAAAAAAATTTGGCTGGACAAAAAATCTTGAAAATTTAATATAAAGTTCCTCATAAGAAGTACTTATCGGTATAAAAAAAAAATTCAAAGCGAAATGCACACCTTTTTTTTTATAAGCATAAAAAGTTTAAATTTTTATGAAATATTGAAAAATCGCGAAAATTTGAACTTATTTTTTTCTGAAATGTGGATAAAAAAAATTTGGTTGGCCATAAAACTTTGAAAATTTAGTACAAGGTTCCTCATTAGAAGTACTTATTGCTATTAAAAAAAATCAAAAATCGTGACTCACAATTTTTTTTTATAAGCATCTAAAATTCAAACGTTTACGAAATAATTACATGATTGCGTAAAATAATAATTTAGCCTTCAACGATTTTTGATATTTGTTCTTATTCAAAAAGTATAAGTCGAAAAAACTTGAAACTTTCACCAAATGTTTATATTGGAATCATCTATACGTAGTACAATTTTTGTAAACTTTAGACTTTTTTTGAGCTTTTAATAGACAATTGAAATTTTCAAATTTTCTTTGTTTTTTTTTCCTGAAATGTGGATAAAAAAAATTTGACTGGACAAAAATTCTTGAAAATTTAATACAAGGTACCTAATATGTCGAACTTATCGGTATAAAAAAAAAATTCAAAGCGTAATGCACAATTTTTTTTTTATAAGCATAAAAAGTTCATATTTTTACGAAATATGTAGAAAATCGTGAAAATTTGAAGTTATTTTGCAGTTGAAAATTCATAAAATTTTAAGTATTCAAAACTAAGAATTGTAAATTCGGTACAAAGTTTGACATACGTTTTCCTTCAATTATCTGTAAAAAAATTTGCACTGGAATAAAATCAAAAATTTTTATGAGTGTTTGAAATTACAATTTTTTCACATAATCGCGTAAAATAACAATTTAGGCATCATTGATTTTTGATATTTGTTCTTATTCAAAAAGTATAGGTCGAAGAAACTTAAAACTTTTACAAAATGTTTAAATAGGCATTTTCTTTACATAGTTGTATTTTCAAAATATTTCGTTTATTTTTTAGCTATTTATAGGCATTTGAATAATTCGATTTTTCTTAGATTTTTTTTTATAAAAGTCGATAACAATTTTTTGGCCCTACCAAATCGCTTGAAAATTTAATAGAAGGTTTTGAATAAGTTGATCTAAGAGTGATTCAAAAATTATTCAAATACATAGGCACAATTTTTTTTTATAAGCAGTTGAAGTTCAAAAATCGACAAAATTTGTCAAAATCACGAATATTTGCAAATTATTTTGTAGTTGAAAATGTATAAAAATTTTTGTATTCAAAGATAAGAAATGAAAATTTAATACAAGATTGTTAATAAATTTTGCTTACGATAAGTATAAAAATACCGCGATACGTTAAATTAAAAAAAAATTTGAATGATTGTCTGAATCTATAATTTTTTCAAAATCAAAAATTGACGCGTTGAATAACGATTTACTATAAAAATATTATAGACTTTTGTTATTCTTCATAAGTATTAGCCGTACAAACTTTAAACTTTCTCCAAATGTTAATTTTGGCATCATCTATTCGTGGTATAATTGTTGAAAAGTTTTTAGCTATTTTTAAGACTTTTTATCTTATTATTTTTTCTGAAATGTAAATAAAAATGTAATACAAGGTTCTTATGAAAGTTGTACTTACTGGTATAAAAAAAAATTCAAAGCAAAAGTCAAAATTTTTTGTGTAAAAATCGTAAAAATTTGAAGTTATTAGATTCTGAACGAAGTGAATTTTACAGTTGAAAATTCATAACATTTTAAGAATTGAAAGATAATAAAGAAATGAGTACATGGATTTCCATAAGTTTTCCTTTAATTATCTGTAAAAAAAACTCTACCGGAATATTATCAATTTTCATGTGTGTTTGAAATTAAATTTTTTACGCGGTTGCGTAAAATCACAATTCACTGTGTCTAAAGGTGCCTAGTTATCACTTCATAATAAAAAGTAATAGTATTTTCAGTGTTATTCTTGGGAACGTTTACCTACAGCGGCAAGAACATTGTTGTTAGGAAGTAAAGTCTTTTAGAGTTTAAAAACTGAAAACTCCACTACATGACTTCTGTGCTAATCTAGTTTGATTTAAAAAAAAAAAAAAATAAAGGCAAAAGCTTTATGTTTCAGTGTATAAAAATATTTAATTTTATTTATATGTTAAAAAAATCACAGATTTAACAATTATATCAGCACATGTATAATATGTGTACAAATATATTATTTATATATATACAGATTTATAAAATAGTGTCATTCACAGATTGTGATAAAAACGAAAAATGTAATGTAGTGACTAGTGAGTACACCAATGTCTGGTGATGTACATGGAGTGATTGCGTTCCAATATATTTGCCATTTTAAGAATATCCTGTAACATAATATCAAAATAAGTTAATATTCACATATTATGTTTTTGTATAATAATAACTTTACAAAAAAATGTCTATATTATTTTTAGTGCATTAGTCAATAAATCAATCTAATAAAATAAAATATCTATGAATGATATATATTTATAAATAATTATAACATAATCTACGAGTAAAAACTATATTATATATTATGTGGAATATTTTGTATAAAAGTGTCTGTCGAATAAGAAAACATTTAGATAAAAATGATAATTTTAATAGGTACATACAATTATATAAATTGTATACATTTTTGTATAAAATTTAATCACATTCTCAATTATAATTCACCAAGGATGTAAACGTTGACTGGAAACTTCTAAAGTGAAATGTTTATGCAATAATTCTAATCTGATCTTTTGTAATTTGATTTGATGCCAAAATATGAAAACCTTATCATATCTGTCAACGGTTGCAAATTCTAACTCTTTTGATAAATGTTTATGAATTTAACTCATTTGAATAATATGACCAAAATCGTATTTCAATTCCAATTCTTTAATCTGTATTATATTCACATTGGAAATTTGTTTGGAAAAAAAAATCAGAGCGTGAAAAAAAAGGTGAAAAGAATTGTCAAACGTTTTTAATTAATGCAATTTGGAACAACATATTATGGTTTTATTAACTTAACCATACACTTAGAAACACTATACAATAATGGTTTTGGTGTAAAAGCCATTAAAAAATGCCAAAATAAAGAAACCTCTACCTATCAAAAGTCTAGTATGCAATTGCTGACACAAGTGACACTGAATATAACATATTATTTAGGGTGCATTTAATCAATTAAAAATGAATCTATACTATCATTTACTTCAAAAGTATGACAGTTTGTGATAGATATTTGTGGCATAATGATAGTAATGATAGTGTTAAAATGTGTTTTCACACATCCAAATGAATTTTTAAACATATTAAAATATAGGCATACTTAATAAATATGAATTTACCTTATTTTAGTAATCAAATGTCCAACCTCAGCGTAGGAAAATACATTGAACTGCTTATTAAGAGGACGCCACACCCGCATGTGTTGTCTCCATCTTACAAACGTATAACATAGCAAAATCTGTTTAGCGCGGGACAAGTTTTCTCCCTCAATATTTATATTAGAATTTTCAAAATTTCACAACGCATAGGTAAGAACTTTATCTATGTCGTAGCGTCGTTATTTTTTTGATAACATAAATATAATTAAAGTTATAAGCTTAAGAAAATACATTTATTTTTTATTTTTTCATTAAATTACTAAAAAATATTGGTTTGTGCTACCAAAAAAATAACGACGCTACGACACAGATAAAGTTCTTACCTATGCGTTGTGAAATTTTGGTAATTCTATTATAAATATTGAGGGAGAAAACTTGTCCCACGCTAAACAGATTTTGCTATGTTATACGTTTGTAAGACGGAGACAAAACATGCGGGTGTGGCGTCCTCTTAATGTTTTATAACAACCATAGGACACATCTATTAAAAGAAAAAATTATTTAATAAAGTATATTAAGTAGTAGATATATAATAATATTAAGATGTATTTACCTGATAATAATTAATAACAATGTAGGTATGGCCATGTTGAAGTGATATACTGCACTACTGCAGTAATTATTTTTACGGGCATATCTGATTTGAACACAAATAAATTCACTATTATGTACTGTCTCATTCATATAAAACAAAAAGTTTATCAAAACGAAGAAGGAAAAACATTTTCATGAACTATACAACAAAATAGGTATTAGTGTATTATGCACATATTTGTTATTTACCTGATGATGAATGATGATATCTGAATGCGTTTGTTATAACGCTGCAGTAATACCGTATAGTAGTAATGATAATTCGTACATAAAAATCAATCAGAGAAAACACTATTTTATTATAATAATATAAGGTTCGTCGAATACGGAATAACACGGAAAGAAGGATACAGGTACTAGGTACTCAGTAGTCAGTACTCACGTCGAAATAAAAATTAATAAGTAATTATTATTGTTTTTATTCGCATCGTTATAATGTGGTAATAATAACGGTTAGTGGTTACCTATATTCATTATTAACGGGATACGCGGTGTGCTAAGGGAAATCAGTGTCACCACGGATCGAGAATCGGCTGATCGGGCAACACTGTCTACCTACATTAGATTTTCGATTAGTGTAGTCACCCATGGGCCATGGCTGAAATATATAATGAAAGTCTAATATTTCAACCATGATTTTACCGTTTTAATGTTTTATTAGTAGAAGAAAAAAAGAGTACGTATATAACGCTTGTTTGCATAATGCACTTTGCTACACTAATGACATAAGTACATAACTCAAAAAACTTAATTTTACCCAAAACGAATTTGAAAATTTAATTTACAATAAAATGATGATAAATCATGTTTCATGTTAAGATGTCTTTAGAAACTTTTTTTAATAGATCAATGCTAATCATAGTAATCACACACTTAATAATTAATACCTATGCGTTCTTACCAAGCGAATAGTTTAATTTATCAACATAACTGTTGCATTCGAAACACAATGATAATAATTGGTTCTCGTTTCGTCAAGGTATGTTTATATTTTGAATATAATTGGTTTAATAATGGTTTCCGTTTGAGAATTAATTATTATTTCCATAATAAATAGTCATTTGAGTAATTAGTTTTTTTTTTCTTAACAACTGTAAGTCGTTTTGTCAGATTGAAATATACTTGGACCAATACCTTTAACATTTTAAATGCATTTTGAACACACCAACCAATAATGGGCAACTGCTGTGCCTACACATTTCAATGCAATTATACAATGTCTAGGTATTAAGAACACTGTTGTACAATTTTCGGTGAGTACTTTATATGTATATACATTGAGAGTCACTATTTGTGATACATTTATCTATGACTTTTTTAATACTGGTTTACTTACTTAACACAATTCACCTATATTTTTTTAGAAGTCCTAGTACCCTAGTGCGAATCCAACATGCATTAATGAGGATGTGGATTTAAAATAGTATACTTAATTATGTATTATGCAGGCCACCATATATGTGATTGCTACAACCTCCAAAACTCATTGACAAGCAACAAGACAATGTATCGCAGGTAAAGTTACATTACCTATATTTTATACAATGTTTTTTATTTTTGTTTATGAACCAAGATGTACCTATGAATGATTAAAAAAATCAAAAATGAATAACGGTCATGGAGTTATTATAAATATTATTTTTATTTTTTTAGATTCTGAACGGAGTGTTTAAAATTGTATTAAATTTCCCCCCTCTTCGTCCATGGCATTCTTGTCTTGATTTGTTTCCTATAACAGAATTTAATACTAGTTTGTATTTATTATAAATTATAGTGATTATACAACAAAACTAGTTCTGCAATGCATTAGTGTAGCATTGTCATGTTTAAGGATTATAGCTTTGTTATATTTTTTTATAAATACTTGTGGTGTATCCAAGATAGTTTTTTTCTGGGGGAAAGATAATCTGTTGCATTTTAAATTACCAAAATAAAATGATGTTAACACTTTGGGGTATAATTTGGTTATGCAAACAACATATTTTACCTATGTATCAGACATTATTTAATTAAATAAATAAAAATTTATAAAATTCTTAAAAAAATTTGGGGTGGGGCTGTAGGTAGCTCTCTAGGATACGCCGCTGATAAGTATATTATATGAAAAAATGGTCTGATTAAAATTGTCTGCTTGTTTATTAGTACACACTATTTCAATGCAGTTATTCCATGTGTTAATATTATTCAAATATTATGTATGGGCATAATGATACTTCTGAATCATAAACTTACCCTACTCTTCCTCTCATTAATCTTTTCACGCAAGTCTCGCCTTCCTTTTATCGTTGTTGCAGTCTTCTGAAATAAATAAGGTTTTATTAATTCATAAAAATTCTAAAAACCTTATGCATTATAAAAAGCACAGTGATACCTATTATATTAAACTAGTACTATAGAATGATAATTCTGATTTAATAAATGTTGATAATGCAAAACACCACTTAATAAAAAATGTTGTTGGTATTTGAATGATTTAATACGAAAATACATATAGAGCGGCAAAGATAATTATATTATATAGTTAAATTTGAATAATAAAAAAAAAAATTCAGATTTCTGCTTATATAAAAAAGGATGAAGTTGATTAGTTAAATAATCATTTTCAAATTGTAACAAATTAACAGACACGTAATGTACCTAATTAAGACACTGTTATTTACAATTTAAAAATTACCTTCTTCTCTTGTCTCCACCAGCAACGCCCAAAATGTTTTTTTTTGCATACTTTGCACTCTTAAAAAAAATTAAATAAATTAAGGATCTGATAGTAATTACATAAATTACTCAATATACATACTAGGTTTTTTTTTATTTTTTTGTTGGGGGGGGGAGTTCTTTTCTTTTTTTTCTTCTTTATTATTATCTAAATAAATAAAACAATTAAAAACTAAAAAAAAAAAAATTACTTTGGCATGCTTACTTTGGGTTTCTTCATTTTGTATATTATAATAGTGATTGTGCACTATGGTAGCCATCTATATAATACATAAATAACAGTTTTCAATATATTTGAATTATAAAATTGATAATATATTTTAAAGCATTCACAATCCAACATTTCAAATTATACTATTATGTATAACACATTAATTTAATTCTGTTAACAAAAGAAATAATAGATAATTACCTTAATTTTTAATGTTGTGTGATATATAAAAAATAAATGTTGAATAGAATGTAAAAGAAAAAATTTCAAATATTACCAAAAATAAAAAAAAAATTAAATAAACATAATTAAATATTAGTAGCTCCACACCAGCCACAAACCTCGACATTTTTGACTACATGTTGGTATACAAATATATACCAAATTGATAATTTATTCATTCTCCTTTATTAAACGATATGTAATGTGTAAAATTTTAAAAAAATATGTGAAGTTAAAATATCAAATTAAATTTATAAATTAGTTATGTTTTTTACTTCTTTTCTCACATTGCCTATAAGGTTCATTCACAGTAGGTCCAGTACAAACCTCTACCGTGTAAAGATTGTGGATTGTTAGTTAAAAATGATCAGAATAAACAAAATATTGAGGTTTTGATGGTTTTTTTTAAAATATATACAGAGTGTTCAAAAGTTTGGAAACGGTCATTAGACTAGTTAGGACTGATAAACAATAATGGTAAAATATTTAATCATTTCATTCATTATATCAAAATATTGTTGGATCAGTACCAATAATTGCAGTGACTGTATCCAAACTTTTGAACACCCTGTATATTAATAGCTTATTGTCATTAAAAATATACTAAATATTGACGAATTTTGACTGTGTAGATACATAAACTACAACTAAAGTAATTAAAGCAATTTATATTTATTTACTTTTATAATTATTTTTGATTATCATATACCGGCGTAGAATAAGGTATGTTGTAAATTATAATAATTGATTGATAGAAATCTAATGTTTCTCTGTTACTGGCATATTCATTATTTTTGTAGCCAAAAAATAAACCTCTAATGCACTTTTATTGGAAACCGTAATAGGTGGGTAGATGGAATTCATAGTGTACCTAAGCGTACATCGGGAATATAGAAAATTAAATTTTGTATACCAACAAAAATGTGTGTTTATTATTATAATCCTTTACAATCACGGTTATTAAAGACTTGAATTTAAAACTTAATTAAATTATTTACTGCACCTAACGAACATTTATTACATCCAACAAAAATTATTTGATTTATTCAAGATTTTCAATTTTGTATTTGTCAAAAATGTTTTTTAGACCTTAAAGTTTCATTAACGACTAATATTTTATCTAAAAAATCTTTGACGAATATGGTTATCCGTTGATAAAACATGAGGTTTTAATTGGTCAATATAAATTCATAAAACTATAGAGGGTTGAAAAAGAAGTTAACCTATCTAATTTATTTTCGATTATAAATTATAATACAATTATAGATAGATAATCTAGGTACACAAGGATTTTTTATAAAACGAATTGTAAGTAGAACCTTCTTAGGTATATGGATTCATTAAAATATATATGTACCATACATCCAAACAAATCCATTAATCGAGTTTGGTACATTATAAATAAACAATTTAATTAATGAGGTGTACCTAATATTATTATGAACCAACAAGTTGAAAACACAATAAAGTAAATCAATAAAATACACGTTGTGATCAAATTATAATTATAATTATAATTTTATTTTATTTTTAATATTATCAAGCGTTAAAAAAAACTAATACTGTGGCGTTGTTTAACAGAAGAAAGCCGGACAATGTAAAAGTATTGATATTTATAAATTATATTTAATAAATTTCGTTCAAAATAAAAGAACAGCTCTGAGGTATGGCGTGTCTTACGGATCACCTCCCGTAATTACGCCACTGCACCATAAACAATGCCGGATGCCAATGACCATTTTAGTGGATTTCGCATAATTGTCAATGGGCGAATGTAAGTTCCCACACGAGATATAGCAGGTAAAAACTACCTCTAGGTATGCACACGAAAAAAAAATACAAATTTCTTTCCCACTTTTTTCAGACTTATGACTGACAACTTAGTTGGTATGGTTAAAATTTGTTTGTTCTTAGATTTGGTACAAATGTCTAATCCAATTTTTAATCGAATCCAGTCTATATATAATTTTAAGTCTATATGTTGTACGTTGTACGTATGTATGATTTATAAAATATTAATTATAATAATACTTAAAATTACATTTTATATGGCTAATTATGGAAGCTCAAACACTTAACATAGTCATATTGTGTTGTTCTTTTTAGATTCTGAACGAAGTGTTTTTAAGTTGTTGGTATTTTTTGTTATTAATATAATTTTGTTTTTCTTCTTTTCTTTTACTTATTTTTTGAGGTATATAGTAAGATGATGTTTTTATTTTAGATTCTGAACGAAGTGTTTATGTATGTATTTGTTTGAAACATTTTTAAAACTTCAATTATTTTGAATATATTAGGATGATGATGATAAAAATTTTAAATTTATCAAATCATAGGTGATAGAAAGTAGATAGTAATCGCGTTGTATCGCTGCGTAGGGAATTAAACACGTCTGTGTATATTTTTTGTTTGTGTAGGAACTTAAGCCCCTTGTTAACGCCACTCATCAATAACGCTTGATTATATTAAAAAAAATAATAATAATAATTTAACTTTATTTTGCTATTTTAATTTCAAATATTTCAATTTTACATATTACAAATAATTTAAAAAAGGAAAATGAATAAATTATCAATTTGGTATATATTTGTATACCAACATGTAGTCTAAAATGTCTAGATTAGTGTTCTATCATAAGTGGTGCTGTAAATATTTTAATATTTAATTATTTTTATTTTATATTTCATTTTGGTAACATATATTATTTTGTTATAGATTCTTATCGTTTGACTTTAATTGGGCTAACGTTCTTTGGATTGTGACTTGTTTTAAGGTAATTTTCTGTTACTTTTATGGTATTCACTGTAATTTTAGGTATGTAATTTTGTTTTTTAGATTCTGGGCTGTTTTTTTTTTTTTTTTTTTTTTTTTTTTTGTAGCAGTAAGCATTGAGTAAAGTTTTAACTATTTTAAACTCTTATTAGTATTAAGTTTTTTTTTTTTTTTTTTTGTGTATCTGTTAATTTTTTTTTTTTTTTTTGTGTATCTGTTATTTTTTTTGTATCTGTTATTTTTTTTTTTTTTTTACTTAGCAATTTTTTACACGGAGTTCGACGAAGTGTTTTTGTTGGGATAATGTAATATAATATTATAGATCCAGGATCCTCGACACACAATTGTACTACTCATAGTATTATTATTATTTATTATTACAGTAGTTAGTACAATAATATAATAATATCACAACAAAAACCCTTCGTAAACTTCGTGTAAAAATGGCTAAGTAAAAAAAAAAATTAGATCTTTAAGCACTATAATTCATGGATAAGGAAGTAAATAATAATTAATCATGAATGTACATACAACGACGAACTAACCATAAGTAACTAACATACACAAGAGTTTATTTTGAGTTATCCATAGGTAGCCAATACTTAAAAGTATTGGCTGCCTATGTGAAATCATAACATTCTTATTTTACATTGTACAGCCATGCCATTAAATTATTTTTATTTTTATTTTAAAGGGTTTGGGGGCATTGGTTAATTTTTAAATCCTATGTCTATCCTTTGTACAAGATTTTTTATAGTGGAAGATTACAACTTATAACCCTGCTTTATTATCTTGACTATGATGGTGTACACTGTACATAGTTTAGTTTTATTATTTTAGTATTTTTCACCTTGATTCTATAATAGGAACTATGCAGTATTGTCAGTATGCATGAATAAATTATGAGTTAATCAATTTTTATTTGATAAAATGTTTATGTAATTAAGTACGTTATAATCAAAATATTCAGCTAAGTAAATCATTTGTATCATAGTTCACTTTTATCTGAATACTAGATAATTGAGTAGATCATTCATTCATTGAATTGTGAATCATGACGAATCACTGAATCGATTCATTTAAGTGAATTGAATCAAGAGAATCAATTCACTCAACTGAATCATATTTCCCATCCCTAAATGATAGGAACCGTTTTTATTATCAGTATCAAAATTTCCCTCGAAAATATGTGTCCGTGATAAGGAACGTTATCACCTACAACAAAACGTGCTTGAAAAAAATAAGCCAAGTAGGGTAAAGTATACAGTTATTGGCACTCTTTAGGAAAGTGTACATTCGATTCCATGATATTTCAGACTTAAACATGCAATTATACATATAAACTTGTACCTATTATCATTTTCAATGATTAAGCAAATTGTTATCAATTTACCTTATATTACATACAAATATTACTTTTTTTTTTTACTTACCATCAAGTATAAAATAACCAAAAATTATAGATAATGGCACCTAAAATTGTGTTATTGGTTTTATAATTTCTGTTATTGGCATCCTCTTAAATTATATAAGTAATTTAATAGTTTTACCGATTCATTTGGTTAAATTAATAAATAAAACTACCTACTTTTACTATACTTTAGATAGATAGTTACTACTACTTAGGTTTAATAAATAATAATTAGAAAACACATATATAAGCACCAAACAAAGATTAAACTACACCTTACTGTAGAAAAATATACATATTTAGTTTATAATTCTTAATAAAATAACTAATGAACTAATTAATTGTGTTGTGAAGATATTTTATAATTTATTATTTAACTACCTATTTGCTTCAATCAGGTAACTCATTCTAAAATTCTTAACATTTTATTTAATCACAATATGTAGTACCGTATTGTGGTTAGAAATTAAACAGATGCCTATTATAAAAAACTAAAATTAGTAGGTACATCTAACAGCAATAATAATTATGCTAAACAACTTTAATAGGCAGGTACCTAATAATTTAGTTAAAATATTTGATTATAATTAGAAGAAATAATAAAATACATTTTAAAGTTTAAAATATTTATTTGGTTATAATTAAAACAGTCTTATGTTTTATTATCACTCATTTAAGTACAGAGTGGTTCACGAGAATAGAGACAAAAACAAATAGATATAACTCATGATGTTTTAGACGTAAAATTATTTTATTAATATTTTATCATACACAAATAAGTGCCATTTTAAGTTTTGAAAAGAACATCGACCATACGACGTCCTTCTTGTTCGTAGTACGAAGAAAGTCGATCCAACAATGTGAGTGAACGCGTTGAAGCAAGTTTTCGTCTATTAATGCAATTTTCGTTTTTATAGCATCCTTAAGTTCATCTAGTGTACGTGGTTTTGACTCATAAACACGTGACTTCAGATAACCCCAAAGGAAAAAATCGCACACCGTCAAGTCAGGTTACCTAGGAGGCCAAGGAGACCTAGGAGTTTAAACAACCGTGTTGTGCATATCCGTTCCGCGATCAACTATTTTGACCGGTCACCGTCACCGAGGCCAGTTGGTGCTGCGTCAAATTTGGCTCCCCGGCGGGGAATCGAACCCCGGTCTCCCGCGTGACAGGCGGGGATACTTACCACTATACTTGCTTAACTTCAGTGATCGGACGAGAACTGGTGTATTCAATGTGGTATGGTCGTTGGCTACAGAGACAGCTCTTTGCTCGCCTCTGGTGCATGTGGCGCCTGGTGTTATAACTGGACGCGACATAACAAGTTGAGACACTGACCCTACGTCAGCTAGTGTCTTGAAGGTTACATCTGTAACCTTGAAGGTTTTAGTTCTTGATAAAACCTTGGAGATCTTAATGATTAGATCTAAGTAAAACCCAGTATTAGCTGGGTCACTTGGGAACACATCTGGAGTAATGCCCAGTTGTGTTGCGAAAGCTTTCGCTTCCGGTGGGCGGGAACCTAGTGGTCTAAAACCTAGTAGGTTTTCTCCCGGTTGTCTATCGTCGTAAGTGACGAGAGAGGGGTAAGCCCCAGGTGGGAGTGGGCTTACTGCGGCTCGGACTGCACTAGAAAGTACGCCTAAGCACGGGATCTCTTCGTAGAGATTGTGGATGGTGTCATCTACACCATTGGCTGGTGGAGCAAGTGCACCATAGAACCCACCAACTCCTTCGAGTTGGGCGGTTGGCAGCAGAGGAAAGACAGTTTGGAACGTCTGTCCTGATACTGGGGATACCACGTTTCCAAGTTGCTTAATTTGTAGCAAGATGGGCTCTGGTATACTGAAACTCTTGCCTTCAATAAGGTCTAAGAGTTTTGACTCTGAGTTGGACAGGGTGTGATAACCTGTCGACTTGAGTGATACGATGCGCATCCATATGCACGCAGTCGTATAGTAGTCAAGATAGTCTGGAAGAATTTCGTGAGCTAAGGAGCTATCATCGGTGATCAACTCACTATATGTATAGCGGGAGATGTCGATTGCAGCTGGAGTTGAGGGAGTGATTGCCACATTTGGCACCTCCTCGAACATCGTGATGTTCTGTCTGAACATAGAGAACTCTGAAGGGTTCTGGGGGGTGGATAGACTAATGTTAGAAACATCGCCTTTCCTTGAGGGGGGAGGGAGATCCTTAGGAGCATCCCTCGGGGTAGGTCTTGATTGCGTTGACCCGGAAGCCTTTGGCTTGGGGGCGCGCCAGTCATTCCTGGCGCTCGGATCACGCTGCTTATCCGGTTTCCCGCGATAAGTGCGTTGATTGTGGGTAGTAGGTTGTACTACGGGATGGTTATCAGCCATGTTGGTTGGTTTTAGTCTTGAAACAGACTGTTTTAACTCTATAATAAACTAATTATTTTAGAGGGTTGAAAAGTGATTCAATAATATTTTAAACGAATTTAAAAGATTAGGGTTGTTGAATGGTGGTTGATAGGGTTGCGAACTTCGCTTCCTTCAAATAAAATTGGGTTAGGTTAAAGAACTTTGTCTAAGTGAGTATGGTGGTCGTACGCGTTTTTTGAAAAAATAACGATGTCGTCTAAGTAGACCTGTACAAACTCATCCAAGTACCCTCTCAATACTTCATTCATGAGTCTTACGAAAGTCATTGGGCTGTTTTTGAGACCAAAAGGAAGAACTCGAAATTGAAAAAGACCTCTAGGTGTCCGAAATGCCGTGTATTTTCGTGCGTCAGTGCTAAGTGGCACTTGCCAGTAGCCAGACTTTAAATCAAGTACACTGAAAATTTTCGCGCCCCGCATTTGTCGAATCGTTTTGTTTAAATCGGGCATGGGGTACGCGTCGGATTCGGTCACGTCGTTAAGTCGCCTGTAGTCAATGCAAAGGCGGGAAGATCCGTCCTTCTTTTTGGCTAGAACTACTGGGGCGGCCCACGGAGAGGTGCTTGGCTCTACGAGCCCCTGAACCTCCATGTCGCGTACCATATCATCGATAACAGTTTGTTTCTGCAACGGATATGGGTATGGTTTGAGTGCGATTGGAGTGGGGTTTTTTAGCAGAATTTCATGTTCAATTAGTTTGGTGCGGCCTATCTTATCGCTGAATACTACCGGATACTTGTTCAATACAGCGGTGAGTCTCGCGCGAGTTTGATCGTCGCCTCCAATTTCTAATCGACATAAATCAGGACTAGCGCTAGGTGGCTTTTGTGGACCCTTCCAGCACGTTGATGTCCTAATCTGCGAGCCTAAGTGTATTGTACATGCGGCGTAGTCCCAAGAGACTTCGTTATTAACGAGAAAGTCGTGTCCTAGTAACGCGTCGCAGTACAGATTGTCTAAAATGGTCGCTTCGAATGTTATATCTAACGTACCTATTCTAGTTGTGAAATGTGCGGTGCCGCTGGTCGTCGCGATGTGACCGTCAGCCATTCGCACATTTGTTGTGAGTCCGCGTGAAATTTTGCCGAAATTTCGGGCGATGGTCGGTTTTACATATGATTTTTGTGCCTGTGAGTCTAATAGCGCTGTAACGAAGCCTGACGGGAATTCGAGCTCGACCGCGGGGGTCGGAATTTCGTCCGGGCGTGTTCGATTTGCGTTAATAGACGGAGATAGCGATGCGGAGCGGGGTAAGTAGTTTTGAACCGCGCATGCAGGTGTTTGGTTAGTGGAATGTTCCACCAGAGCCATAACATCCGCTACGATTACCTCTGTGCTCACTCGACTATTCTTTTTCACAGACTGACCTAACGCGGGGTTGTACGACGTGGTGTGTGTCGCGCCCCCGTTACCTGTGGTGGTAAACGACCGTTTCTCTGTTGCCTTTGTCCCTGTACCTGTGGCCAGTGGCGCGGCGAGGTAAAGTTTACATGTGGGCGAAGTAGACTTAAAGAGGCCCTTTTTAAAATGTTTGTAGTAAACATTATTTAAGTTACAATAGTTATTTAATAATTATTAAGATTTAGAATTTTTTTTTTTTTTTTAGCAATAAACTCTAATTGTTAACCTTTTATTTGCAAATGTAGTTTTAATATAATATTAAATTTATTAACACATAATTATATAATTAAATACATATTTTTTTAAATTAATAATACTATAAGAAGTTTCAATTTTTTTTTTTATTTAAAAGAAATGGACTTTTCGGCTTTTTGTTTCACCTATATATGTAATTATTATGTTTATGATTTTTTTTTTTTTTACAATAAAATAATTTTATAGATACAAACATTTTTGTATAGATACTTCTCCCATATTTCTCTATGGTTAATTATAAGGCCCTTTAGAACGCGAGGCCCTTTGAGTGGCGAGGCCGTGGGCAATGGCCCACACCGCCCACGCCTAGCGCCGCCACTGCCTGTGGCTTCCCCTGCAGCCGAGTGTGCGAGACGTTGCGTATCACCTTCGGAGTGATATGCGTCTGCTAAGAGGTGGTGTAGGTTGTGGGTCTGAGAAAGGTCGCCGTTGGGCTAATATACATAGTGGTATTAATCACAGTTTACAAACAATTTTGTAAAATTCTGTTATGAATAAACGACTGTTCTGTAGTTGTGTCTAATCGATTTAAATAATATAAAATACCAAATGAATTTTTTTTTAACGGTTCAACTTATTCATACAATATTACATGAAATACATATTATACTGTTTTAAGTTTTTAACTACTTCTTGATAAGAAATTTCCTATCAAATATATATTGCTCCGGGGCGACTCCAACCCTTAATCCGGCTCTGATCATTCTAAAACCATAAAGTCCTTTTCACTTAGAATCTATAAGATCAAACTAATAACTTATTCTTTAAAATACTTCATAGTCTATGTTCTTTTCAAACAGTATGAACTAAATTCAGAATACTTTTTTTTTTTTTTTGAAAATAGGGCTAAGTATGTTACGTCAGTTTGTAGAAGGGACCTCTTATGGATTTGCTGACTTTATGTGAACCCTTAAATCCGCCACTGCACGTACCTATAGATGATTCTAACAAAAATTTGGTGATAATTTCAAGTATCTACGATTTTTGGTTTTCGAGTAACAGCTAAATAAAAAAATTGATTTTGTCGAAAACTGTTTTGCAAAAAATTACCGTTTTTTCCTCATTTTTTTTTTTTTGTTTTTCCCGTCGCATTTGAAAACTTTTCAAGTTCAAAATCGAAGTATTATAATACTAGTTATAATGTACACAGACACAAAAAAAAAAATCACTCATCAGAGTAAAATCAATACAGTCTTCACTTTGTTCAAAATCTAAAATGTTACGTTTGAAATTCCTTTTTCGTGTTTTTCTATACATTATGATTTTATACTTTTCAATTATAAAATAATATTTATTCCAATTTCCAATAAAATAATATTCATAGTTCCAATAAATACGAAGGGAAATGATAAAGTTTTAGATTTAGAAAAGCTCATTTACGAGTTAAGCCTGTGAAAACCACAAAAAATATTGTAAATGTATATGAAATGATATGGGCCCCGCTGAAATTTAATTTCAGCATAGGCCATTCCAAAAATTATTTTTAAACATGTAACCATTAAATGGTAAGTAAAAAAGTTTTACTTACCATTTATGACAATGTACGATTGTTAATTGATATTTGATATGTGGATTGGGTTCTCATCCACATTATTAGAAGTAAAAAATTATATAACTCGCCGCTTTGAGAAAGACGATTAACATACGTTTTTTTGTTATGTATATAAATTATAATTAGGTATACAGAAGTAAAAATCAGGAACTGAATTCGAAATGAATTCGAAATTGACACCAATGCATCTTAAATAGGGTGTGGAAAACAAGGATTCTTGATGAAAATACCTGATTAACGCTACATAGTGGACCACTATGTATTTTTTGTTAGAAATTAAGTATTGGAGCCTTTTTTTACAACATATCTGCATTAAACTTTTCCATATTCAAATATTTAAAAAATACGCACTTTAACTGCATTATCCAAACGATACAAATAACACGATGTAACTAAATATAAACCCGTATAGGTATAAGGTCTTATCGATTATGGTATTACGACAATAAAAATGAAAGTAAAACATATTATAAAATATAAAGGAATCTAATCATTAAAGCATTACAAAAAACATCTGTAACCGTTAAAATCCCAGTATCGATAAGTATATTTTATAAAAACATTATTGAAGTTATTCTTTCGGGTGTTATTATAAACCCGATAAAATTATAGAAAAGTATCATTACAGTAGGTAATATACAATAAGTATCTAATTATTTATGAATAAATTGAATTAATGTACAGTAAAATAATAAAATCTAATAAAACATTATATTATAATATATCATTGTCTATATCGCCCAATATACGACGGGTATTTTCTATAGTGCCCGGGCATTTTCTATAATGCCCAAATTGTACATATTGCCCGTAACATATATATATATATATATATATATATTTAAGGGGCCGTTATAGTACGCTGAGGGCCTCTAAAATTATGATTTTCCCGGGCTGTTTTTTTCTCCCAGTCCGCCACTGATAATGGTTTATTTTTACAACTACAATCTGATTTTGTATCATAGTTCAAAGTTAAATCACTATGTTTGTTAATAACCATATATTTATAATTGAATTACGAATAACAACGTAGTAGGTAACTAAAAAGTATGATGGAAGACAAAGGACATTTACGAACTGTTCCCCTCAACTTCCCTCATATTTAGATTGTAGACCGTAAATCGTGATCTGTAGTTACAATATATAATAATTTAGATTATTTGAAAACTGACTAACCACTAATTTTTGAGAATCATTTCTTCAAAATCACATACATTTATTTTATAATCATCATACTGTTATATTATGTATAATAATTTCTCATTGAAGTATTTCATATTTTATAAAAATATTAAATGTAGTGTTTACAAATATTTAAAGGACCGTTTTTTACTAACTACTATGCGACATAATGCCCTGGTCGCAACATCTGCTCTCAACAATTAGAAATGCAAGTAGTATGCACCAAGCAATTCTAATATTAATTTCATCGGTTTTTTAAATCAAACTAAATTAATCCTTCTAATTATAAGTGAAACTTTTAAAATAACTCGATTATTAGAAATGTAATGTTGAAAAAAATCGCAAAATATTGATTCAGGAAAAAAAGTAATAGTACATTTTGCATTTAATACTATTAGTGAACTGTTCAAGATGCTGCATTCTAATGGCTGTTTTTCAGATACCCTTGTTATAATTTGGTAATTCATACAGTTTGTGAATAAATTTAAATTTATAATATGTACCTACATTTTTTCAGTATTTTAATTCTTACTAGGTTTTGCTATGTCGTCTTATACTGTATGTTTTAAAAAAGTTGTTTCAAACAATGTGTTTTTAACATGTTTAAAACCTGTATTAAGCACATTTGTTTTAAACGCATTGTACTTTGTTAAAAACAATTCAAATAAATTTTAAAACAATAAAATAGAGAAATTGATTTAGAATTATTGTTTATTTTATTATATGGAGACATATTTTATTTTCATGATTTAAAATGAAAATTAATTTTAACTAATATGAAACAAAACAATAACTATTACCACTAAAGTTTTTTAATTAAGATTTAAAATAAAAACTCAGAAGTTGAAATTCCATAAATAATACAACAAAATAATAATTTATTAAATATTTTAAGACAGAAAACACCTGAGGTAGTAATAGGTAAAGGTAATAAGTAAGGCAGAGGACTTCTATCATTGTAGCAATAATATTATCCACTTCTCAAGAAATAGTAAATCTAAAAGGGAATTAAAAGGTTCATGACAGAGATAGTTATTTTGATTCCAATAACTATTGCACTATTGTCATTTCTATTTGACTATTTATCATTTCAATAAAGAAAATAACTCATGACTTACTTCAAGTCTACAATGTACTTTATCTCAACATAATACATCTTGATTTCTTGTTTATAACACAAAAACATAAACTTATAGAAATAGTATTCCTCAATATAGTACTTACATATACTTATAAAATCAGATTTCATATGGTAGTCTAAAATTTAGAAGAGAAAGCCTTATGATGAACACAAATACAAATGATTTGGTAATAATACAATTGAAATTATATTTATTCCTATGGGACTAGTAAGTAAATAGATATGCAATTCAACTTTAAATTTTTATTATGACAATAGATAACAAAACATACAATGTACATATATTAAATATCAGAATTTAATTTATTTAGTAATAATATATAGAATTTTAATTACAAGGTGGGTTTAGTTTACATATACATAAATAAATTATAAATATACTGACGGGGCGTTGCCTATTATATAATATTAATATAATTAAGGGTAACTCCAATAAGAATAAAACATAAAATAATTGTGATTGAGTGGACTGTATAGTTAAATAATAATAATAAAAAAATCACACAATTAAATAATATTAAATATTGTAATAACAAAATATATTGACTGTAAGTCCAATTAACATAATAATAAAGAATTTTAATTTAAATAGTGTTTTTACACATACTATTATTAATCTTTAATGCCTCAGAAGGCTCTCATAACAATATATAATAATAAACAATGAATAACAATATATAATAATATAACCACAAATAATACTTTAATAATAATAACCATGTGGTGCCCAGATCAGTATAATATAATAATGTTAATGTTACAATAAAAAAACAACAAGTTGATCTGGCACACTCACAATATACAATATTGAACATTGCAAATAAACATTGTATGTCCGATGGCACTGATCTAGCGACTAGATAAACCAACAATTACTAAAATAATAATATAATATAATAACTACTAAAATATAATCGCTTGTGAGCGTGAACATATACAAAGGTAAAATAAAAAAATTAACGGTCCTATCCTTAGAATATTGTATTCATATGTAGATTAATTTTTTTTTTTTTACTTCGTGACAGCTTCAATCAAGCCAATCATGACCTATCTATGTATTCCTTCATTGTGCTTATTGGAAATATATTTTTTACAGATTGTACAAATTAAATAAATATGATAAAAAAAAAGAAAATTTCATGACAGAAAATAATTTTACTAAAAAATGAGAACCAATATCGAGTATAAAATAGGATTGTGGAAAACTGTATTTTTTTATTAATTTCATTAGAAATATGAATTCATAGGTGTTTTTTTTTTTTTTTAGGAAAATCTACATATCTACAAAATACTTATAACAGAATAATTTGAAAATTGGAAGTGTTTTTGAAGTATTAAAAGAATTGGTCACACTAATAGTAATTTATAGAATTCTGAGATGCTGTTTAATATTATTGTTAGTTATATTAGTGTTTATTACCTTTACTTTAAAAAATTATTGGGTTATTTAATTTTATTATTTTACCTAAGTTAGCGTTCACAACATAAATCTTTACAACAAACAAAAAAATAATATAAAATAATAATTTAACGGCTGTCTTCAATGCTGACCATATTCTCCGATTTCTCTCTGAACGTATCCATCATTGAAGTGACCAACACTGCGCAAAAACCTCAAGACGTCTTGATGCTCATTAAGTCTTTGGACATTCTGTGCGATTTGAAAGGTGGCACTGACTCGTTCAGATCTTGAAGTAACATCTCTAACCTATAAATTTAATACGTAACATTATAATTTTAATTCATAAAAATAAGTTAAGTAATAACTAACCGTCAGATTGTTCCGCACTTGACTGAACTCTACTGAACACTGATTTTCAATGTAAGTTAACCTCTCTGAAAGAAAATAAAACACATTAGTGAAGGTCAATTAATAAGAAATGAATCAAATATGAAGTAATTAATTACAACAATTACCATAGTATTTATTTCACAAGCATAATGTAAAATCCAAAGCAAAGTAATGAAGTATAATAAATAAAGATTTAAGTTGTTATTAGCCTTACATGAGTTGGGAATCTATCATATGGCTTTTTAAATAAAAAAATAATAAATACATTAGTTATTAGATGTAAAAAATTATCTTTATAGAATGTTTCAAGTTATTTCTGAGATTTTTATATACATTTTCAAATTTTTAACTATATTTACTAATTAATATAACTACATATTATAAATATAATAAACAAAGATCACAATACACAAGCATACATTAAGCAATTTTACAAAGGACATGACACGCATCGCATTCACGTAAAGCATACATAATTCTTCATTGAAAAAAAATATACATTTATTTACTTACTCATCTTTTACACACCATTGGCCATCTAAATCTTAACAAATATTATCACAAACATTTAGGACAAAAATGCAACACATAAACACATCAGACATTCTTTGACTCACGCAGAAAATCCCAGGTATTTGGATGTCGTCCCATTTGCGTTAATAACGACGAATGGAATGATTTAAGGAAGTTGTTGGTTCGAAAGTCTTCTCCGAAAACGCTGAAGAACTCTGGCTTAACCTGAAAAAACCAATAACGTTCAATATAACCAATCAAAAAATTTCTCATTCCTCGCTCCACTTCAGGAAATAAATTAACATATTGCATGATGGCCCTAAAACCATCATGCATACAAAACAGAGGGCACAGAGGATATCCCCTATAAGCAGGCAGATGAGGAAGTGCAAGAACCATTCTGAAGACACGAGCTGCTTCAACACTTCTCTTGACTAAATCCAAAACACCATTCAATTTCCGATGGCAATACCGTACAACTGATTGAGTGTAATGGAACCAGCAACATCCTAGTCTGCTTTCTGGAAATACTCGTTGAACTGCATTCATGAGCCCCTTTTCAAAATCTTCAAACCGAATAGAATTATAATTAAGAGGTAAAATTTGCCTTATAATATTAAATAGAGTGACGTAAATTTCTTCAGTTCGACTCTTTAAAAGAACATAAACCATTGGGAACGACACACTTTTATATACCACTTGAAAAGTCAGGAAACTTTTCAAGTCTGTCGGAGCTGCAGGAACAGTCTTGAATGTTCCATCAATTCCAACAGTTGTTACTGTTAGTAACTCGTTATGGAATCTTCTTACTGCATCTTGATTAGCAAAAATTACCCCTTCACTAGTTCCATTAACGATTAGTTCTTGTTGGAAAAATGCTGACGGTGGGGTTTGAAGCGTTTGACTACAGGCAGCATTCTCTGGACGATTCAATGCTTCAACGAACTCATGGATGTTCTCGGGTATTCTTCCGTGGTTCGGTTGGCGACACCTACGCATCCTCTTCCATCTTTTCTGGGCTTGCATGAATGTATAATTTTCTGCGGCTTCTGGGTGTTTAACTATAGCATTATTATATGCAATTCGAACAGATGGACACATGTTTTCACAATCGATGCCCTTCGCACCGATCGCTTCTCTCAAGAATGGTACATTTAAATTTATATTCGCAGGTCTATGGTTGTGTTGACTTCGAACTCTTATCCTATTGTCAATGAGTTCCCTACTCACTGACGCAGTGCAAGGACAAAAATCATGAAGCTCACTTTTCTGTCACTCACATACTAGGTATATGCGGTTACCTCTTTCTTCACGTTTGTAATACTTGAACCCCACATTATCTACATAAACCCTTGATCCATGATGAACGCCTGGAATCAATGTATATGTTTCTGGTACTTCATTAACTATAATTTCACCTTCGAGTACTTCATTGTCTTCAGGTACTTCTTCATCTACAATTACATCTTCGTCTTCATTAATAAGGTCTTCATTAACTGGCCGAACGTAATCATTGTCTACCAAATGATAAGGCAGAGCATTGTGTTCTTCATTTAGATTGTCTTCATAGACAACTGGCCGAACATAATTATGGTCTACCAAATGATAAGGTAGAGCATTTTGTTCCTCGCCACCAACTGGCCTGATATAATTATGGTCTTCATGTAGAAAATTAGGTTGATTGTGGATGTTCATAGTGTAAGCAGCAAATTACTAAAAAAAACTAAAGGATATTAGACAAAAAAAATATACAAAAATAATTAAATATTTAGTAAGTTTTAAACCGTTCTAAAATAATAAATATACAATTGGTCTTAAAAAAAACCTTTTAATAGAATTGTAGTAGAACACAAGTTGGTCGCTGGTAATTTTTAAGTCGCAAGTAAATCTCAAAGGAAGCAAATCGCAGAAAGGTCAATCTGTAAAAAAAAGTTTAAAAATTTAGTAACTAAATAATTAATAACAGAAATATGATAAAATGTCTAATATAATTTTTAATGGTTACATGTTTATAATACATGAGTATTATTAATTTTAAAATAATAGGGTAACAATTTGTTTAGTTTATGGAAACTAAATTATTTTGGTTGTTTACTATGATTTTGAATAATAAACAAAAATGGGTAAAAATAAAATTCTCCAAACAGCAAAAAATAAAAAATTAATATTGCTAAACATTATCACTTTTAATCATTTGATTTTAAATAATATTTATTGAAAAATTGTTTGAAAAACAATAACACTGTTCCTTATTTTTTTTTATTTTTTCTCGCCTTCATTTAAAATCAGTTAATGATATGTAATTTTTTTGGTTTGAAATTTGTCATTTTAAAATTAACAACTCTTCAAATTTCAAATAAGTGAATGAAAATACAGTCACATTTTTTTAAAGATTGTATAGACTTCAACAAAACTTAAAACACCATATTTGAAACTGTGCACTGCAAAACTTAAGCATTGCATAATTGTGTCATCAAAACAGCTTCATATCTTAACACAACAAAGTTCATGTTTATTGACAAGTAGATGGGTACTTCTTATAACATCATGCCAAGCTATTTAATCCAATAATAGGGTCCCTACATAAAATGCAATAGTATTAAAATATTAATTTATAATATATTTGCAAGAAAAATGTCTGTGCAGTGTATATATTTAGATAAGCATGTTAAATTTTAGTTTTTTAGTTATTTCTATATCATTATGTTTACGTTCTGGTCAAATAATAATGTAATTGTTCTTCTGAAAAAAGTAATATTTATATTTTAATTGTATAGATTAATTAAACATATGTTAGTTATTCTTAAAAAATTATTTATTTTACATTAGTATTAACATCACTCATATATAGACATTAGACTTTACTTAAAATGTTTGGAATTATTTAAATGTGTTAGAAATTAAAAAAATGATAACATTTTGAATTGTAATACTAAGAAATTAAAATCTTTAAATTATAAACTTGCAATGTCATCATTTAGCAATTAATATTACATCAATCAATTTTAATCAAAATATATACTAGAGAATAAACAATTTATCAATAAAATAAAATTAAAATATAAGTCTGGGAGACACATTTTCAGATGAATTTTTAATTAAAAATTATTATTCTTTAAACATGTTTAAAAAAAAGTAAAAAACAGGATTATTTTAATCCATTGCGAGTGTTTTTAATTTTTATTGTTATATTCATATTGAGTAACTCAAAATGAATGAAATATATTATAAAATTACTCCCTTTTTAATCATAATTAAATATTATAATTAGTAATTAATTGTAATAACTCAAACGTTATAGTAAATACATATTTTAACTAAAATAATTATAATCACCCCAATTAATTTATCATAAGTATTAGATAAAGTTATTAATATTAATTTCAGATAATAGTTATAAATTCAAGAAGTATTTTACCATCAATTCATGTTAATCATTTTGCTCTCATTATAAGATTCAATCATTATTGTAGCTTTTATATAATTCAATGCAACCGTTTTCTTATTGCTTAGACCATCCCTAATATAAAAATAACTGTATTAAAGAAATAGATTAATATAGTTTTTAATTAAGTTAGCACTTCTATAACCTGTAAGAGACACTAACATTTTCATTCTGTACATGGTCATCATTAAGTCTTCTCGACAGCAACAAATCTATCAACAATAAAGTAAAGTAAATACATAAAACTTTCTCACAATACCATCATGATTTTACGTTATCTTCTGCAAGGTCAATGTGCTTTCAGGTAGGTACCTGTAATTTAAATTTTTCTATGAAATCATCTCCTAAAAAATAAAACTTGTATTTAAATATACTACCTACCAAGTATTAATGTAATATAGTCTTGCATATGTACATATTGATACATTTGTAATTAATTTTTGAAATCCATACATATTTTAGTTTAATAACATGACAATCTTTAACAAGAAAATAAATTAATTAATTTTAAAGAATATAAACATAATAAATAAGCATAATATCGTAAGAATAATATAAAATCGAACACGTGGAAGTATAAACTACAAAAAGTAACCGTTAACAATTAAGTAAACTCGTGTAGTGAGTGATCAGTGAAATGCTAACTACTCCGATTAAAATCTAACTAAACAGGGTTTTAGGATATAGAAAATAAATTTCTCTATAGAAGTTTATGGAAAACTCAGTTTGGCCTCATTTACATTTCGATACGGACTTTGGATTTTCGTTCATGTTCGAAGATTGGTACGAGATGGTTGGAATTACATTTTTTTTTTTAGGTTATGTTCGCTCTTATCAAATTCGGGAAGACTGTACCCATCCCTTTTTGTATTATACAACGAATTCTATCGGCAGCTAGAACAAACATAATTTTAGTAGCCTAATATCTCTATACCATGGACTATCTATCTATTCTATAATCAATGATGCTAGTATATTTTGTGACTGGTTTGATAAAGTTTTATTAAGGAATTTAAAAAAATCACCTGCTAAAAAAGTTGTGATTGGAGACAATTTATCATCTCACATATCTCCATATATAATAGATAAGTTTAAGCAAGAAAATATTTACTTTATATGTTTACCACCAAATAGCACTGACTTGACACAACCACTGGATGTTGTTTTTTTTCACCCAATGAAGGTTGCATGGAGGAAAATCCTTTCTGACTGGAAACAACTCCAGAAGGAATACAAAATGCACTACTTCAAAAATAATCCTTTCCAAAACTACTAAAAAAGTTATTAGAAGTATTACAACTTAATATGGAGTCCACGTTAAAAAATGGATTTAGAAAGTGTGGCATTTTTCCATGTAATGCAGATGAATTATTAGCTAGACTCCCACAAGCTTTAAATGAAAGTTCTAGTGTTGAAGAATCTTTTATAGAGCATCTAAAAAATAGAAGGTCTGAAACTACTCAAACAAAAAGCAAATTAGAAAGAAGTTAAAAATTGCACCGGGATTTGAGCTACGCCCATGAAAGAGACAGTTCAGATATTGATGAACCAAATAATGATGAAGATGTAGGGCAAAATTTAGTAGTGGAAGATGATCAAAACATATTATGCCCAATAAGTGAAAATGGCAAGTATTCAATCAATGATTTTGTGATTTTTAAATATGACGAAACTTTACACCCTGGTTGCATAATAAATACAACAGAAAATGGTGCATTTATTCAGTCCATGGAAAAATCTAAAAAATATTATAGATGGCCATTAAAAATTGACGAGATGTTTTATAGTTGGATTGATATCATGATAAAAATAAATCCGCCCACACTTATGAAAAGAGTCTATTTCAAAGTAAACGAACTTGAAGTGTATACAGAATGATCCAAAGTTTATTTTAATGTTATCAACTTACTATTTTTAATTGTTTTAAGGTCATTTTATTTCCTAATCTACTTATTAATTGTTACATTTTATACCTAGTATTTAATATTTCAATAATTTAAAAATTTGATACCTACTAAATTAATTTGAAGACTGGAAAAAAGTTTTATTCCTAATCTTAATTTAATTTAAATGTTATCTAGTCGCTAAGTTTTCCTGTGTTAATTTTATTCGCTAACATATTCACAAAACAAGAAAAAAAAATTATTATATATTTATATCTACTGCATTTAAATATTATTAGATACGTTTTACTTTATTTTATTGTTATGAGCTTTTTATTTTTTAATTGTTACTAACGGTTAATTAAATTCCTAATCTTTATATTAATTTTTAAAGTTTATAGTTAATATTTTTACTTGAATAATTTAAAATGTGATAACTACTACCTAAGTTAACTTGAAGACTGGAAAAATAAAGTTTTGTTATTTATTTTAATTGTATTTAAATATTACCTAATCGTCAAGTGTTCCTTTGATAATTTTTTACCTTAATATATTTTTTATTTTTTTAAATTGACCTTTTGTCATTAATATATGTCCTGAGGTTAACATTGTTTTTTTTTTTACTTACCAGAATTGATTATGATATATAAAGGTAAAATTGTAAGTGGTGCTAAGTCACCTCAACAGACATATATCTTTGCACCAAAAATTTAAAAAAAAATTATAAATTTATTTTTTAAGTTTATCAAATTTCAGCTACGGCTTTACATTTCTTATGTTTATAGCTAGACAATAAAATTGTGGAAATTGCAGTATTGTATCTTAATTATTAAAGTGGCAGTGTATCTTGTTAGTTAAAAAAAACAAGAAATTTGGTGCAAAGTATCCTCATTTTACGGTATCATACAAATATGGTAGTTACTGATTACTAAATCCTAAACTAATGGTAATACCGCAAAGAGTTTAGAATAAAAAAAATCAGCAATTTAACAAGGAATATGAATATGTTAAAAAGTCCATTTTGATTAGAGGTGTAGTTACTGTGTTCCGTTAGGGCAGTTGCACACGCATCGATTTTTCCCGTACGGTAAAATATCGTACGATCATAATTTTTAGTGAAACAAAGAAAAATATAGGGACTTCCATACGACACGATAACAACACGGCACGGCACGATTGCCGTGTCGCTGCCGTCTACTGCCACTACGGCACTACGGCAAACGACACCGTGCCGTCTCCGTGAATTTACTGACGTACGTAGGGATGGGTCGTTCGCGAACGATTCGTTCAAAATGAACGAATCATTTCAGTAAACGAATTGATTCAGATTCGTAAAGAAAAAACGATTCGTTCATCGAATAATTCCGTTCGATAGACTTGACTCGTTCTATCGTTCCTAACATCATATGAATCGAATAAATTGATTGATTCAATTTAGAAATTCGCTAGGATAACCGGTGTGGTTTTTGGAAATTCGCTGGACTAAACCGATTTACAAATGAGACACACCGGTTTATTATTTTTCGACCAACAAACGAGGTGGTCGAATTATTCTGATTCCGATTTATCCCTACCTAATTTTTTAATATTTCCCCTAATTATATGACACTATCACATTTATGTTATCACGCCTCAATTTTGGATGTTGAAAATTTGAATTTTGAAGTGTTCAAAGTCAAGTGTACTGAAAACTATTAGGTAATTGTTGGTCTAGATTGTGATTGTTTTTAATTTTGTTACTGCCTATTGCAACATAATACACTTAATAGTCTTTTTAATTTTATAGTTTTCTAGTAAATATTATTTTGGTTTTGTGTTATGTTTAGTAGGTATTTAAATTAACTATGGCATATTTAGATAATATGGAAGATGACTTGGACTGTTACATTCAAGGTATAAATTGTATTTATGTGATATTAAACAGCAATATTACTTATTAATATGTAAAATTATTTATTTGATCTGAAGCCTGTACCTAAAGCATTGATCATAGAATATAGTCTATTGTATAATCAATGACTTTTATTTATCCTGATCCAGTATTTTATAAATTTAATAATAATATTATCTTTTATTCAATTTGGTGTAGAAAGGTTTCAATATTACAGTATAATGTAAACAACTTGCCCAAGAATTAAGTGTCAGCATGCTCATATCTAGTGTTGCCTGTTGGCCAACACTATTGTCTGAAATTGGTTTTACATTATGATAGTTTATTTTTAATGCTATTTTTTAGTTATGGATGGTTTAGATGATAGTGATGTAGCAGATAATTGTTTTCATGATCCCGAGATAAAAGTTAACGAAGAATTAGACTCCAGTAAATTTAAATCTTAATATGTTCATTTAACTCATTGTTATTGTTGTAATTACATTTTTTTAGGTCCCTGGTCAGTGCCAGCAACAAAATTATTAATATCCCTAAGAGGTGCCTTTAACGAACAGTTTGAAAAAATTAAGAAAAAGGGGGAAAAAATAGAACTATGGCTTCTTATTTCAAAACAAATGAAAGCTAATGAAACTAATTACAAGTTTACTCCCAAACAATGCGATGAAAAATGGCGTAGACTATTAACTCGTTTCCGCCAAGTCAGAGATTCATGTAAAGTTTCAGGACGTTTTATTTGCATAAAATGGCAATATTACAAACTTATTGAAAATGCTATATCTTCAACTACTAGACAAACACTTTCTCCTCCAAAAAGTAAAAATTAATGTTTGATAATATGAATCTCTATTTTATTTATAATATTGATTGCCTTATCCTAGATTCTATAACCATAACTATATCTACCTAATTTCAATCTTACATATTTTTGACTTGTTTTACTGATATAGAATACATATATATATATTACCACAAAATTATATTTCAATTTTCAACTTACAAATGTTTGTTTCTATCCTTTTTTACTAATAATATAAATATCAATCTTAAATAGATTTGTTGCATGAATCATCAAATAGTACACCAGAGAACAAATCCTCAACAGAACTTTCATTGTCCTTAAACACTTCTTCTGAATCCGTTATTTCTACATCATCAGGAGTTTCAAAATCATTGTTTAAAGAAGAAACATCAGTCTGGTTAAAAAAATTTGAAGAGTTAAAGAGTGATCAGTTTGAAATGGCAAATAAAAATGCAAATCGACTCAATGAATGGTGAGTAATAAATATTAATATTTAATATCAATTAAGTATTTCTATTTCTATTATTTATTATTATGTATTTTTATATGTTTATAAAATATTTTTAGTTGTATACTTTGTTAAAATTATTTGATTCTTTTTAAAAAGATATCAAGTAAATAAGCCCTGGATTAACTGGTAATCATTTAAAGTCTCTTGCATAATAATTGTTGATGTTACAACTAAGATCAATTCATGAATTGGCATATTTACTGTTATTACCCTATTTCTGGTAATTTTTTCTAAAATCTAAAAAGAGTAAAGAGAAACTTTTTGGACTTGTATTTCTTTCCAAAAATTGGATACATAACTACATAAAAATCCTGGCTTGAAACTGATAGACCCTTCTCTTCACTCAGAATCTAAAATTGTCCATAGATGCCTATTAAATCTTTATGTCATGATGTTTTTACAAAAATACAAATATTGTTTAAATAACAAATATGTAATAATTTAAAAAGGAGTACAGAATAAATGAGTCCTGACCTTAATCAACATGCCTTATATATAACAATAAAGATTGAAGTTATTTATTAATTTAGAAACTAAAATATAATTAAGGTCTTTATTTGTATTAAATTTAATTATATCCAGTATTGATATTATAAAAATATCACCTATTTTTTATAATAAATTTATAACAAATCATACAATACCTATTTGAAAATGTATTATTCAAAAAATTAATATTAACAAAAAAAGTGACTTGTAACTGAAGGTTTGGAGATGAAGTGTAAATAATTTCCAGATAAATTCTTCTCTAAAAGAATTAAGATAAATATGTTGTACCCGCATATGTTGTCGCCACCTTATAAACATACAACTTACATAGCAAACTTGCATTTAGCTAAACCAATTTTATGTTGTTAGCTTCAATATTATATTAAGTAAATTATTTAGCCACTATCAAACTTATAGGTAAGAACATTATCCGTGTTTGTACATAGTTAAGTTTTTTATGATATTTTAATTTTTAAGCAAGTTAGGAGTATGCAAAATATTACCATTTGAAAATGCTTAAAAGTTAAAATATTGTAAAAAACCAACATACAAACACATATAATGTTCAAGTTTGATAATAGGTAAATATTTTTTTAACTTTTATAATAATTGATACCTACCTAATACATTTTAGTCTTGACAAGTTAGAAAAAAGAGAAGAGAAGATGTTGCAAATTCAAGGAGAACTAGTAAAAAAATTGGATGAGGCAAACAACATTGAGCTACAGAAAATGGATCTATTTAAAAAAATGTTTGACCTCAAATAGTCTCCAAAAATTAATAATTTTGTTTTTTTATATAAGAAAAAAAAGAATCCTGTATTATAAAATTTAATTTCAGTCAATTGTTATGTTTTTATTATTTTTTTTTTTGTTTTAAAAGTGTAATCTGTTAATTATATTAAACTTTTAACTATTTTTTGTTAGTACATTGTACCTAACTATTATTAAGGCAAATTAAATAATAAGTAAAAGTGTTGTTACTTATTGTTATTTTATTAATTAAAAGTTTATATTGATTTGTTTTTATTCCTAATGCATTTATTAACATAACCAAAATAATATTATATTAAGTTATTAACTCTATTATACTAAAGTATTATTAAATATGTTTTGGTAATTACTAAGAAAAACTACTAAATAAAAGACTGTTTATATTACAACTATTTGTTTAAGTAATCAACTAAGTGTTTATCATCTGCCAATGCTTCACATATATCATTTCTTTTTGTTGCACCACTTATAGTTTCTTCTCTTATTTCCTGTATACAAATTTGTGGTGGAACAATTTCAGCAGCGTCAAATTGGTCATGATTTGATATGCATATATTATGCAAGCAACACGCGGCAGTTATGACCTTTCCACATAAATCCTTTTTATACAAATCCATGTGTCTGTAATTTTTAATAAAATTTAATATTTATGTATCAAAAAAAATTTTATTGTATACAACCACATTAATTAAAGCAAAGCTTCATACTTTAATTTTCTAAACCCGCCAATTAACTTTCCGAACGCTTGCTCAATTAAAACACGTGTACTACTCAGTTTTCGATTAAAGTTTTTTTGTTTTTGTGTTAAATGACCATTGTCCTTATATGGCACCAGAAGGCCCTCAGTTAAAGGATAAGCTCCATCACCTAATATAAGGCAAGGTGTTGGAAGAACAGACCGTGGATGGTTTAAAATAGATTGACCAATAGTACTGCAGCGAAAAATACGAGCATCATGAGTACGCCCCGGCCAACCAGCAAACACATCGATGAACTTCAACTCTGCATCAACAATTCCCTGAAATAAATACTTCAATTCTACCTAATGCTATTTGAATCACATATTAATATATTTTAAATATTTATTTGATAACCTTGTATTTCCATCATATTTTTTGAAAATATTTTGCATCTAATTTTTAACAATATTAATGCTACATATAGTAAAAGAAATTGTTTTCCCATTTTTAAGATTTTTAGGTTTTTTAAATAACAGAGACTACTTTTGACTTATAAAAAAATGTTTAAGTAAAAAAGATAAAAACCATTATTATAATACAAATTCATCCTTTTGTTTTTAAAACAATTTATAACTATAGCTCCCCTTACATAATTTTATATTAACTACCAATCAATACCAAAATGCTTACTTGTAACACAATAGATGGCACTTGTTTCCTATTGCAAAACATATTTCTATCTAATTTAGGCATCTTGGTCCTGTTTTCCCAAGGAAATAGGGTATTTATATGGCCATTAATGCACCCAAATACATTTGGAAATGAATTTATTCCCCGTAAGGTATTAAATTTATGAATATTTCGGGCTGCAGCTTCTCCGATAGGCCATACAATAATATTTCCAGCTACATTATTCATAGCCAACACACAGTTAGAAATAATTGTATGACTTGTACTTTTAGCAATGTTGAAACGATTAGCAATTTGACTAAAAATTATGTAAATACCAGAATTTAATTCATTTTCAAAGGAAATGTAATATTAATAATTTAGAAAATAATAAAGAGAGCTGTGAATAAAACAACCTTCACAAATGGTATTGTGAATGAGGCACCCCGCGCATCTCACAATCAGGGGCGGATTTAGGTATGTTGTGGCCCCTGGGCGGAATATATTGTGGGGCCCCCTACCTATCTAAGTGGCCAATAAACGTATACATTTTTTCGATTTTAAACAATTTTAATCAGGAAAGGTAAATTTGAAGAGATAGGTATAGTATACTATGTATATATGAAAAAAATATTAATTGTAATATTTATTATTTTAACTACCTAACCTGCATATATTTTATTATTATATGCTATGAAATATAAAAAATATAAAAATATAAAATACATATATTATTAAAAGTAATATTTATTCTTTGTATAGTAATTGTAAAACTTTGAACTAACCTTAGAAGAAGAAGTTGTGTTAGGCTGTGTCATGAAAAACTGTCATTCGCCTAGTTTTTGAAATTATTTCCGTATTTTTTTTATATTTTTCTTTTGCAAATTTTCGTTTATCTGCACCACTCATATAAACTCGCTTTAATTTATGACTATCTTCTTCCATTTTTAAATTTTAACACTATTGACTGGTTAATATAACTTATAAGAAACAAATAAAGTCAGCTGTAGCTATTGTCTATTGTGTAAGCAACTGTTGTTAACTGACGTCTGACATGCAATAAGTGCAACGAACAAATAACGATAATTTATCTACCGCCACATAATCTGTAATGTGTATTTTATATTTCCGAAAACTAATCTCATAATTCTGACGATGAATTACCTATATTCTTGTTAACCATCATGTTTTCTACGACATTTGATATATCATTCAGACCCACATGTGTATATTTAGAATCACATTTACTAATAATATTATTACAATCGATGGTGCACAGTGCACACCGATCGCGGACGGCATAAACTATCTTATCTAGATTTTTAGACCGTTCATTGTCAGTAAACGTAAATACATCTATTATTAGTTAGTAAAATAAAAATGTTTAAATTTCCAAAAAAAGTTCAATATTATTTAATTAAATATGTGTAAAAATAAATAAAATATTTTTTCTGTATCCTAATTTAAATATCATAAAATTGTGGGGGCCCCTGGGCTGCAGCCCACTCAGCCCTCCCCTAAATCCGGCCCTGCTCACAATCGTGCTCTCCACTTCGTCGTGGAGTTCACGGAGGTGCCTCACGACGGACTGTTTGGCGCTGGTCCACACTCCGACCTTAAACCGAGCGTGGCAATTCTCGTAAGGGCAGTTCACGGTGGTCGGTAGTGGGAAATAGACGGTTAGTACTCGTCCTTCCAGCGCCGGCTGTTTCCGTCGCTCCGGGGCCCGTTCTGCTGGGGCCGGATCCGGTCGTCGTGATGGGCCGGCCACCTGGCTGCTGCCAGCGTGGTCGGCCATGGCGCGAGAGGTGGTCAACCAGACCGTTCCAAAAGGCGGTGTACGGCTGGTCGAGGCATCTCACGTGGTGGGCGGCTGTCCAATAGGCGGTGTCAGCCGCTCCAGGAAAAAAATCACGAACGGAAAAACAGGTAACTGGTGATGGTAACGCAGGTTTGGCGGCTGTCCAAGAGTCGGTGTCAGCCGCGCAAAAAAATTCCACAAAAACACAAAACAGCCGGGCCAATAGGCGGCACCGGCCGGGATCAGCGTCCTTGCTGATCTTGTGGTAACTGTGTGAGAAATAAAAATAGGAACATGTGTTATAACCCCCGCGCCAAATGGGGGCGCGGACGGGGGCCTGGCTCCGCTGTTCGTCACCGGGTGTCCGTTCTACGGGTTCCGGTGACTGGGCCGGCACTAGGCTCGGTTGTGGACTGTGTCCCACCTGACCCTGGTGCGGGGGAGGCTCCCGGTCCGTGCGGCCGGCTCGGTGAGTTTGCCGCGACCGCGGCGAGGGACCCGTGCCACGTACCGGTCGTACAAGTTTGGCCCGACTCGGAGCGAGGGACTCAGACCGGTAGGGCGACGAGGTATGGCCGCGGTCGGGGGAGGGACTCTATGAGTTCGACCGCCCGGGGGGTCGTGTGCCGGCCGAGTGCAGCCGACCCGCGGTGCGCTACTTTCCACGCCGGTTTCCCGGCGCTTCAATCGTGCACTGCAAAGCGTGCAACACCGGGGGCGGCTCGTCTCGGACGGCTCCACAAAGGTATTATTTACAAACAATCAAAAAACATACAAATATACAAATATATACAAGACATATATCATATTCCAGATACGAGAAACAAATTCCCAAACGTGACCGCTTGGTCTCGAGGCGCTAGATCGGCTAAGTCAAAGTGTATTGTTATGCGGAATCCAAAACAAATCGCGTTAAGCTGATAAGAACAGATTTATTCAGTAAAATATTAATGTGGTTTACAAACTTAGAAAAATACAAATTGTAATCATGGTAATAAGAATAAAGTTATGGATAAATAAATGGTAATAATACAAAAAAGTTATGGATAAATAAATCACAATAAAAGTCATAGTAGTTAAAAAATATAAGAAAAAAATCACAATGGTAAAAAATGGTACATAATTATATTAAAGAAATAAATAATTAAAAAAAGAAAAAGGAGTATAAAAGGTATAAGGTATAAAATATAAACAAGAAGTGGGTAACGAGGGTATATGTATATAATTATAAGTTGGCGGTGGGAGGGAACATGTTGGGGGTGACGGGGGTGGTACAAAAAATCCCGGTCACCTTTGTCGTGTGTCAGTGAGGTGCTGAATGTAGATATCTCTAGAAAACGAGATTACCTCACTGACACACAACTTCCTCATCATGGTAGCGTAGGACCGGCTGCACAGTTTTGAAACGAAATCGTCGTTGGCCGGATCCCACGTACCCAGTGCCCCGACCACGATCGGGACTACTTCGGCGGGCTGCTCCGTGGAAAGTTCCGCCCGCAGGTCCTCGTATCGGGCTCTCCTCTCATCCGCCGCCGCCTTGAAAGCCGCCAGGCGGTTGTCGAACGGGACGGTAGCGTCTATGATGTAGACCTTCCCGTCCGACTTCCTTTTCAGGACCAGATCCGGTCTCTGTTTTCCGGATCCAACCACTTGGTTCTCGGCCACGACGTCAAATTTCTTGCCCGCCGCAGTTTTGATTCTATTTACAATAGAGTTATGGCGGGCAAGGTAGAGGTCGGCGTACCGCATGCAGTGGTCTAGGACGTGGGCTAGGCTTTCGGTGATATACCCACATCTTCGACACCTGCGGTCGCCGGCCCTCCATGAGGCCGAGCCGTTGAGGTGGACCAGGTTCAGGCGGGCTCTATGTATAAACCGCCAGTCGGCAAACCTGGTATATTCTCCACCTCGCAGGAAGTGGTTGGCGACAGGGTGTGCTGCGGCACATTCCATCGCGCGCCCCTGATCTGGTTTGTCGATTAAGACACGGGCGCGCGCGGTCTGTGCCGCCTGTCGCATGGTCCTGAATACCTGGCGGCGCTGCTTTTTTCTGATTGTGGTTGTGGATTTGTTGATTGTTAATTCGGCTTCTTGTCCAGTGGTTTTCCAGTTTACTTCGGCCCTCCGAGACGCGTTTCGTGCTGCGTCCACTACCACTTCATTGAACAAACATGCAATAATCGACATTGTTATTTGCGAAATATATTATTATTAAAAAACTATAGTAAAAAAAATTTTCGACCGTTTATGAAAATAGTTTCGAATATTGTACCTTCTAAAATAGCGCGTATACACCATAGAGCATAGATTAGTATATAGTATAGATGTGCAACTCCTGGGTTAAAAATTGTGACTGCGAGCAGCGCTCCCGGGGTCTGCACGACGAACTATTCTGTAACAATCGATGTTTACCGCGCATTGATAAAAAAAAAATGCTAAATATTCATGGGTCTCCCGAGATCGAACCACAACTGCAGAAAACATTGTGCAGGAGGCCTTCCTATTGGAACTATTATTTTAACGAGCGAGTCTTCGTCTGTAATTACAGAAGGTTTACAGCTATGGAAGAATCTGTTTCCCGTAGATGCTTTATCTAAAAGGGGTGAGAAAGGACCTTAAATATCTATGTCAGACGATTCAGCTGCTGAAAGACATGCATTTCATGATGTTTTTCCTCGGTCAACTCTTCTTTTGTGTATTTTTCATGTTTTACAGGCAACCTGGAGGTACCTCTGGAATTCTATTCATGGTGTGCCTTTGTGTCATCGTCAAGTTTTGTACTCAAAAGTTAAAGACATGCTATATTCAAAGAGCAAAGATCAATTAGAATCAACATTTAATAATATACTGCATGAACCATTAATAAAAAAGTATTTTAAATTTGAGTCTTACGTTACCAATTTGTACCAAAGAAAAGAAGAGTGGGCACTTTGTTTCCGAAAAGGACTAATAACACGAGGACAAAACACAAATAACATTAGTGAAGCTGGCATGAAAATTATAAAAGATGTAATACTTGACAGAACAAAAGCCTATTCCCCTGTTCAATTTTTTTTTTTTCATAGTTAATGAATTAGATGCATTTTACGAAATGAAGATCATAGACATTGCATCTAATAGACCAGTACAATACTTGAAAAATAAATACATTCTTACTGATGCACAAAAAAAAGATTTAAAATATAAAAAACTAGATGGATATAGAAATATTTTTGAAATACATAATATTAGCTGTAATACACAATACTATGTTGACTTGGATGTGGGAATAGGTTCTTGTCCGAAGGGTGATACAGGATATCCATGTAAGCATTTAATTTTTATTGCAAAAGATATTAATTTTGATCTTGGTATTTGCTTACCAACAACAGAAGAATCCAGAAAACGGCTACATATTATAGCAACAGGATGTTCTGATATTAAAGAAGGGTGGTATGGTACTGCGAAAAATGATAGTAAATTGCCAAATAAAAACCAAGACACACAAAGCCAACATTTAGATGATGTACAAATTGCATTTGAGGAAACAAATGACAACTGTAAATCAGATAATACTAATATAAGTCCGGAAGGTTGCCAAGAGTTGAGTAATTGCAATGATTTTGAAACAGCAATAAAACAGTTTGATTGGTGTGTTGATAAAATGAAACGTGCTTTTGATTCAGACAAAGCATACTTTCTACCAGCCATAAATAGTTTTGTAAAATCAATAGAAAATAATGTAAAAACACACGCAGGACTTTGTTCAGCTATGGAGACTTTTGGGAAGTACTCTGGGTTAAACCCTAAATTGAAAAATTCAAAATTAATTAGTAACAAAAGAATTGGAACTCAGCCCACTGCAAGGGCTAGACGAAGAACACAAATAGGAGGAAGAAACAATTTGACAGCAGGCAGAACTCCGAAATGGAGACGAGTACCAGAACACGGTTACACAAATAAAATAAGTTCAGGTAGATTACCTACAAAGAAACATAAAACTCCACATTCTTTAACACGCTGTGTAGAAATAAATAAAGCATTAGGCTCAACACATAGCTCAAAGTAATATTAAATAAAACAGCTAGTCAACATTTGTAATATTGTTCTAATTAGGTTATTAAGTGAAGTTTTTAGTTAAGTAAAGAGTAGGTTACCTACTTAATTGTTAACACACTTATTACACGTATTTTTTATTTATATAGTATTTACTTTTGTTTGTAAGTTATAGGCAACAAAATGAATATTTTTAACATAGAAAAAAAATTAATAATTATTATTAGCCATTAGGCAAAAGCACAAATTATAATATAATAAACACCAACCAGCATGAACAAATTTTAAATTAATTAATCTTTAATACATATTCCATAGACCAGCGTTTCTTAAACTTTTTTATCCATGGAACCCTTTTTGGTGTTCACTATTATCGTGGAACCCCTACTTTTTTTTAGCTTTTTAGCTTTTTTTAGGATTATTTGTAAATAAATTATAATCGTATAATAATATTAAGTTAAAGGTATTTAATTAAAAAAAAAAAATAATGTTAAAATGAAAATAAAAATAATAATAATAATTGTATGCATATATAATAATACTTCAATAATAATTACATTAATTAGATTAAGTATACATTTTAATGAGACGAATGAAATAACTTTTTCTATCCTTTTTTTTACAAAATATTCTTAAAATTATACTCAATTGATTAAAGTTGTATGATTATATTAGGTTCAGCATCAAGTATGTTGCGGTATTTTGTTTTTGTTGATATATTGGTGGAGAACCCCGTTTCACACGTAATATAAGTACTCGTAGTTGCAAAAGGCAAAAGTGCCAACACGACCTTTTGTGACAGTTGAGGATATTCATCTTTGAAACAGCACCAAAATTCAACTAGTGGTATCGATTTAAATTTTTCTTGCAACGATGAATCTAATGTCATTTCAATAAAAGTTTCATATTCATTTACTGACATGGCTGGAGTTCATGTATTGACTATAAATGGATTTTTAATCCACAATTCATTTTTATATTTCACCGATTGGTCATTTGGAAAATCTGGAATTTTGAAATTTGGAAATAAATCACTAAAGCTTCGCGGAACCCTGAAGTGATCTTTGTGGAACCCCAGGGTTCCGTGGAACACAGTTTAAGAAACGCTGCCATAGACCTATAAACTAAGTTTATAACTATGCTTTAATCATATTATTATCAAATATAAATTATCAATTATTATCATTATCATACATTCCTACCACGATTATATATAATTTATATTCACACGCGAAGTCCACACGCATGTGCAGATCAATGGTTAAATGATCAGGCGTAGCATGTTTTAAAATTTCGCTGCCGGGTCGTTGGATGATAGCATATATTAGCGACGAGTATAGTGATAGTTGGAATAGTGTGATAAATGACAATATAGATTAAAAAGTAAAAATTATCGAATATTTTATTTAAAAACTACTTTAGCAAAAAAAGCTAAAAAAGGCAATATTGGTTTGGTAAAATGCTAGGAAAACCGGCACCTGCTAGATGGAGAATTTGATAGCTAGACCACTATTAAAAAAGCTAGATCTAGCTATAAAATGGCTAGTTCGGCAACACTGCACACCATGATTTATTGACGACGTACCACGTTGCTTCCATAGATAAGAATAGTGCTGCGTCCACTACCACTTCATTGAACAAACATGCAATAATCGACATTGTTATTTGCGAAATATATTATTATTAAAAAACTATAGTAAAAAAAATTTTCGACCGTTAATGAAAATAGTTTCGAATATTGTACCTTCTAAAATAGCGCGTATACACCATAGAGCATAGATTAGTATATAGTATAGATGTGCAACTCCTGGGTTAAAAATTGTGACTGCGAGCAGCGCTCCCGGGGTCTGCACGACGAACTATTCTGTAACAATCGATGTTTACCGCGCATTGATAAAAAAAAAATGCTAAATATTCATGGGTCTCCCGAGATCGAACCACAACTGCAGAAAACATTGTGCAGGAGGCCTTCCTATTGGAACTATTATTTTAACGAGCGAGTCTTCGTCTGTAATTACAGAAGGTTTACAGCTATGGAAGAATCTGTTTCCCGTAGATGCTTTATCTAAAAGGGGTGAGAAAGGACCTTAAATATCTATGTCAGACGATTCAGCTGCTGAAAGACATGCATTTCATGATGTTTTTCCTCGGTCAACTCTTCTTTTGTGTATTTTTCATGTTTTACAGGCAACCTGGAGGTACCTCTGGAATTCTATTCATGGTGTGCCTTTGTGTCATCGTCAAGTTTTGTACTCAAAAGTTAAAGACATGCTATATTCAAAGAGCAAAGATCAATTAGAATCAACATTTAATAATATACTGCATGAACCATTAATAAAAAAGTATTTTAAATTTGAGTCTTACGTTACCAATTTGTACCAAAGAAAAGAAGAGTGGGCACTTTGTTTCCGAAAAGGACTAATAACACGAGGACAAAACACAAATAACATTAGTGAAGCTGGCATGAAAATTATGAAAGATGTAATACTTGACAGAACAAAAGCCTATTCCCCTGTTCAATTTTTTTTTTTTCATAGTTAATGAATTAGATGCATTTTACGAAATGAAGATCATAGACATTGCATCTAATAGACCAGTACAATACTTGAAAAATAAATACATTCTTACTGATGCACAAAAAAAAGATTTAAAATATAAAAAACTAGATGGATATAGAAATATTTTTGAAATACATAATATTAGCTGTAATACACAATACTATGTTGACTTGGATGTGGGAATAGGTTCTTGTCCGAAGGGTGATACAGGATATCCATGTAAGCATTTAATTTTTATTGCAAAAGATATTAATTTTGATCTTGGTATTTGCTTACCAACAACAGAAGAATCCAGAAAACGGCTACATATTATAGCAACAGGATGTTCTGATATTAAAGAAGGGTGGTATGGTACTGCGAAAAATGATAGTAAATTGCCAAATAAAAACCAAGACACACAAAGCCAACATTTAGATGATGTACAAATTGCATTTGAGGAAACAAATGACAACTGTAAATCAGATAATACTAATATAAGTCCGGAAGGTTGCCAAGAGTTGAGTAATTGCAATGATTTTGAAACAGCAATAAAACAGTTTGATTGGTGTGTTGATAAAATGAAACGTGCTTTTGATTCAGACAAAGCATACTTTCTACCAGCCATAAATAGTTTTGTAAAATCAATAGAAAATAATGTAAAAACACACGCAGGACTTTGTTCAGCTATGGAGACTTTTGGGAAGTACTCTGGGTTAAACCCTAAATTGAAAAATTCAAAATTAATTAGTAACAAAAGAATTGGAACTCAGCCCACTGCAAGGGCTAGACGAAGAACACAAATAGGAGGAAGAAACAATTTGACAGCAGGCAGAACTCCGAAATGGAGACGAGTACCAGAACACGGTTACACAAATAAAATAAGTTCAGGTAGATTACCTACAAAGAAACATAAAACTCCACATTCTTTAACACGCTGTGTAGAAATAAATAAAGCATTAGGCTCAACACATAGCTCAAAGTAATATTAAATAAAACAGCTAGTCAACATTTGTAATATTGTTCTAATTAGGTTTTTAAGTGAAGTTTTTAGTTAAGTAAAGAGTAGGTTACCTACTTAATTGTTAACACACTTATTACACGTATTTTTTATTTATATAGTATTTACTTTTGTTTGTAAGTTATAGGCAACAAAATGAATATTTTTAACATAGAAAAAAAATTAATAATTATTATTAGCCATTAGGCAAAAGCACAAATTATAATATAATAAACACCAACCAGCATGAACAAATTTTAAATTAATTAATCTTTAATACATATTCCATAGACCAGCGTTTCTTAAACTTTTTTATCCATGGAACCCTTTTTGGTGTTCACTATTATCGTGGAACCCCTACTTTTTTTTAGCTTTTTAGCTTTTTTTAGGATTATTTGTAAATAAATTATAATCATATAATAACAACTGTAATGACAACTGTAAATCAGATAATACTAATATAAGTCCGGAAGGTTGCCACCCAGATAGCAATTTGGTAATGATAATATTTTATTGTTAGTATTTCTTCATTAAAAAAATAATATTTTATAAAAAACATTCATATGATCATATATAATGATTACTAAAATAATATTATAAAAAAAAATAATAATATGATTTGAAATAAATGTTTTTTTAAATAATATTTTGAATATATTATTAACATAATATTATATTTGAATCAATTATATAATGTTTTGAATATATTATTAATATATTATTATAATTGAATCAATTATATAATGTTTTGAATATATTATTAATATATTATTGTTATTGAATCAATTATATAATGTTTTGTATATATTATATTAAAATTAGAACAATATACCTATTATATTATAATATAATAAAGACTCAAAAAAGGGGTTCTGGGGCAACCAATACAAAAAAGTTGATAAACAAATGAAAATTTCAATGAATTTATGTATTATCATATCAAAATTTCAGAACTTTTATCAAATTAAAAAAAATGTATTAGATAAAAACTTTCAAACAATTAGGTAAATTCAAAGTCCTATATTTAGGCCAAAATTGCTCCAATTGTTTTGAAAATTTTGTGCCATATAAAAAAGTATGTTTTTGATATCGGGTAAAATTTTAAAGTTACATCCCCAATACTTTTTGAGTTATGACTATATAACTAAAATCTGAAAACTGAAAACATCGTTTACGGCGAATTTTTACCGTTTTTACTCAGTTTTTCTGCAGTTTTTCTCAATTTAAGGAAAATCTATGGAGATTTTCGAAAAATTACCTCTCTAAAGTACCATTTCAGTCCGATTTCGAATCTAAAAAGTTGCTGGACGAAACTTTTCGTCCAGGATTTCTGTACGAAAGTGTTTACAGACAAGAAAAAAAAAAGAAAAAAAAGAAATAAACATCATTGTGAAACCAATACATTCCTCGCTAGTCGCTTCGCTCAGAATCTAAAAAGTATATTTTAGGATTTCAAAGACAAATTCTACGAGATAATTCCTGTTTAAGAAATACTGAAATAAAATATAACCTATAAATTACTTTAATGTATAGCTGTTTGTAGTTGGGAAAAAAATGTTTTTGAATATTTTTTTTGTTTTATTATTACTTTCGTATTTTTCTTATTTTTTGATTTTCTTATATTGTTATTATATTATTTACACCGATAACCGTCAACCGATGGTAAACTAATAACAAAGACAACACATATTATCGCTATATTATGTAACTGTTGGGGTGAGGGGAGACTAAACACTCCCCAAAACTATTGAATTGATACATTTTCGGACTTTTCTCATTAGATGGCTCATCTGCACACCGAGTACTTGCATTTGAAAACAAATCATGAAAATCGGTCCAGTAGAACTTCTGCAGATATAGCTGTTTAAAGAAATCACCTCGTCTTTTAATTATATATTATATAGATAGATGTAATATATAGATAGAAAAGTAATCTATACGAAAGATCACCAATGACAAATTTAATTCGTTATACACATCTCAATTATTTATCACCAAGTTAAGAACTCTTCATCGAATATTTCGATGTTTTTTGATTGATGTTGATTGATATTCCATTTTTAATAAAAGTGATATAATGTATACATAATAGGTACATATAAGTAATAATATGTAATACAAATTTTAATGAGTTCGGCACTTCGGCGTTCTCTGCTGTACGCATAATGACGAAATCGAAAATAGTTGGGTTTTTACGACGACGACGATAACGAATTCGACGATTCGGACATTTAATCTGTATTATTCTGTGATTCAGATTTCAGACGACGACAATAACCGATAACGCAACAGTGCTCAATACCACAGCCCACTATGTAAAATTGTAAAATATAATAATAAATGTACATCGACAACGACGACATAGTCTGCATTATGCAATATGCAGTAGACGTGGGAACTATATAGGAGTAGTCGGGGTTATGAGTTTATGACTTATGCCGGTCGCGGGCCGCCGGCGGGCGTCAACGAGTGCCGCTATGAAACAATACGACAAACTTAATATTTCTAATTTTCTAAATTATAATAACTATTAACTATTTAAATAATTATTTTTTTGAGCTTTTCTCTTTTGGATGGCTTATCTGCACACCGAGTGAAATCATGAAAATCGGTCTAGTATAACTTCAGATAATATAATTAATAGATATATTATTATATAACTGTCATAAGAAATCGCCTCACGTTTTAATAATATATAATATAAGAATAAAGATAAAGATAAAGTTATTAGAAAAGTCTTCAAATCGGCTTTTTAAAACATCTGTTATTTCATTTAAAATAACGACTTCAAAGTTCGAACTAGTAACAAAATGTTGAACTCATAGAATACTATTGTATTGTAATTGTATAGAATACTATTTTATTGCCTACTATTGTAAGCTCTTTTGTATAAACACGACGAGGCTCTATGGCACTAATTTTTATATAATGTCTTTTACATTTTCAACTTTTGATCTTATTGTATTGCGATTTATCAATCATAATTATATTTAGTATAATAAAGTTGTATTTTTCATGGTCTGTTACCAAACTTAAAGTAAGTATAATTTTAAAATTTTTTACGGAATCATTACGTAAAACTTAAAACAAAAATAATTTTTGGCTATAACTATCAGTGCAGTGACAATATGTTATTATTTTATTTTATTTTTCATACACAGAACGGGCCGTGGCCAAAGTACAGTGATACATAGATATGTATAATAGTAGAAGTAATTACCTACATAATATTATTAAAAGAGGTGGCTGAATATTCATTGGCAATGCGCATCATCCTGAACGTAGGTTTATTACGTATATAGTTGGTGGTGCATAGTGGTATGAAGAAACGATAGTGTGAGCGTGATTTGAAACTGGGGATTTTGAAGTTAAGTTGACTTATTAATTCAGGACTGTCGATAGAGCCATTAATTAGTTTTTTTTTTAAATATCTGGTTAGCAGCAATACGTCTGTCTGTAAGGTTCGATAATCCTAGTAGGGTACGGACTAGTTCATAATCATGAGGTTTATGCTCAATATGAAGGACTCTAGCTGCATACTTTAGAAATTTACGTTGAACTATTTCAATTTGATTCCTATTAGTAGCTGTATAAGGGTCCCATAAAACAGAACCATATTCTAAAATTGACCTGACAAATGCATAATATAAAGCTTTAAGAGGTGCTAACAATTTAAATTCGGTGGAGATCCTCTTTATGAAGCCAAGTGTTTTTAGAGCTTTGCAGCATGATTTTTCAATATGCTCATGAAAAGTTAGTGTTCGATCCATTATAATACCAAAATCATTGACAGTACCTGAATGAACGAGAGGTAGATTACACAATGTATAACTATATATGATTGGGTTACAAATTTTGTAAAAGAACATGAAAAAGCATTTAGAGATATTAAAATCTAAGTCAATATTAGTAGCCCAAGCACTTAACGCATCAAGATCTTTCTGTAATCGAAGACAATCATTTACACTACGGATTTCAAGGAATATTTTTAAATCATCAGCAGTTAGGTTAATGAATCTTCCAAATTATTATTATTATTATTTTTTTTTTTTAAATAATTTTAAGTTACGTGCATAATTATTAGTTTTATTTTTAGTAAATTTGGTATTTACATATATTTATTCCTTTTAATATACCACATAGTAACTAATTATGTCTTTGAATTACACAAAATTAAACTGTTGATAAATATTTTAGTCATTTTTAAAAATAGGGTCTTATAGACCCCCGCAGGAATATGAACGTTAAAAAAAGGCATACATCTGCTTAAGGATTAATTAATTTTAAATTCTTAATACAGCGAAGAATCTATTGGTTTTAATATAATGCTTCTTTTTATTTTGTCTATGACTACTTTTTCGGGTAGTAGGAGACTTCATGCAAAAGTTACGTTCAGTCTTCTATAGATGAGACATGTTAGAAGGATATTATACTTATGTGCCAAATAAGTCAATCATAAAAATGATTCTTCTAAATTCTAAAGTGCTTACATTCCTATCATTAATGATGTTCGAGTAGTGAAGTGAACTTAATGCACCATTATTATCTTTTTAGATTTTACAATTCAATTATACCTAACTATAGTATTATCATTTATAGAAACTGGCATATGTAAAGAATACAATCCATTTTAATGTTGAAGAAAGTGAATATGCAGATAATAGATAATTAAAAAATACGGTTTTCGTACGTTCGTGTATAGTTAAGATAATAGAAACTGTAATGATGAAAACTACATGTGAGTTACAATAATCAAACTACAGTATCATAAATAGAAAATAATATGAATATTTAAAATATATAAATATGTCATTTCTTGCAGTAAACAGACTGTATACTTATAAATGAGCATTTAAATTTTTTGACTATTTCTAGTTAAAAAATTATCATTTAATTTAAATTTTTTAAATTTTAAATATTTTGTTATGAACTTATTATTGTTTAAACAGGCAATCAACTTTTAAACGAAACAAAACTAAATAAGTCAAACGAAGAGAAAAAAACTGATAAAAATACTGAAGGCAATCAAATAAAATCATACATAGAAAAAAAGAAAAATGAAAGAATTGAAAAAAATAAATTAAATTTGTTGAACAAACAAAAATTTGTTGAAGAACGTAAAAAAAAATTAGCTGAATTACACAAAACTACCCAAAAATTAGCTAAATTAGCTAGTAAGAAAAAGGTATTTATGATTTAATCTTTAGTTGATTGGTACCGACGAATAAAAATAGCTAATAAAAATTATATGGCAAAACATATTAAATTTCCTACTTCAAGTGTAGAGATATCTCAGATGATTTCTTAATTTCTTTGACTAACATAGTATACGGACAAAATATGTTACTAAGTTTAGTATGTGCTTTGTCCATGTTTTCTAGTTCGATATGCGTATTGCATTTTATGTCGTTTAATTCAAGAAAAATAAAAATATTTTTAAGAATTACAATTTGATACAGTGTAGCATGCATAGACGCCGAATGCATGATAAGTTATTGAATTTTGCATCGTATAACGTATACCGAAATAGAAAACATACGTCTATAGTTTTATAATATGTGACCAGTACCACAAAAATACATAAATACAATATTTTTTACATTTTCTTCAAACTTTTTTTTTTTGTAAAATGAATCATGAGTAGTAATTTTACTAAAAAAATGTATTAGTATGTAGACATTTAATGTTTTCATTTTTTATAGAATGTTCAAAATAAATGCACGAGTCTAAATGTACCATCTGAATCTATTCAGCCAGAGGTAAAAAAATTCTAATTTCGAATCATTTGTTCCGTAGTATTCATATATTGCAATTTTAGGTGGACCAACCATCCAAAAAAACACCGGAAATTCCAATAAATGTACAAAAAAAGACAATTATTGAAGATTTAGAAATAACGAATTACACTGATAGTAACGCACGTTTAATGGTCATTTTTTTCTACAATAAGGATGAAAAAATACACCTATCTGTATCTGAAAAAATGTCCAAGTGTGCAGCCATAATTCCAGAGACGAATTTAATTGAAAAACGTATGTTTCTATTTTGAAATATAAAAAATAATATATATATATATATGAGGTACAATATAAAAATATTTAATTTTAAATAGAGACGTATTATACAATTATGTCAAATATTTGCCTATACACAGATTTATACAGTTTAATTTTACCATGCATATTTTTTAATGCATACATTTAAATTGTAAAGCAAATGAGAGATGTAGACTGTAGAGTTACGTTGTAAAAATGTACTAGCTATCACTATTTTACTGTTTTAAACTTTTACCTCTTAAATTATTGTTTCGGTCCAATAATAAGAATTCAAATATCGAAAATTTCAAAAAATTTATATTTTAGTTGTAATTTTATGTTGTTGATAGTGGTTAGGTTAGGTTAAGTTAGTGGTTAATACTTAAAAAAACTAAGAATCATTAAAATAAAAAAAAATAGTAAACCAATTAATTTCATCACTAAATTGTAGCGTTATAGTTATTTTTAAGAAAAATCCAAAAACATTGAATACAACAAAAGTTATTGCACTTGCAGTAAAATATGGTCTATACTCTATTACATTATGACACAATATACATTATACATTGTATATTATATTCATGAACCTATGTAAATATACTACTGAAAATTAAAATGATACTTATGAGTGAGAGTAAATATATTATATTACATTAAATCAAGTAAAAAACCTTTAGATAAAGGCAATACTGAGACTACGATGTATAAAGACACACAGCTACCTAATCAATCTCATAAGCCAATATTGAATCGTATTGATCAAGAACAGCTTCAAGAATCATTAGTAAATAAAGAGCTACCAAATAAAATATGTTATTCAAAATCAACTCAAACTGAAAATTTGTCAGTATTATATCGTAAAAATAATTTACCTAAAAATTATAATGTAAATCGTAGTACTTATGCAAATGTAAAATGCAGTAAAATTAGTTCAATACATAGATCATCATTGGTGAGTTTAAAATGATTAATATAATATTATAAAATGATTTTTTTTTGTAAAATATATTTTGATATCTGATATTCAGGATTATTCTGTTAATGATGAACTTGGTGATCATTCTGTTTCTAATGATGATAATTCAAAAACAATTTTAAATACTGCATATTATAGTAAAAATAAATTAACACCAGTTTCCAAAATGAGTACTTTATCATCAAATATTATTACTGAAGATAAAACTAGATCTTCTATACAGATGGTGAATAAAAATTACTTTTTTTATAATATATTATGATTTAATTATAAGTACTTAATTTTTTATTTATTTTTTTTATAAACTATTCGAAGACTATTATAATAATTAAATATCTTCAACAATACATGACTAAGTTGTATATCAATCATTTTTGTACTACTCAGTAAGATTATTTTATAAACGATGTAAAAATAAGAAATTCGATCTTTAGGTAAAGGCAGTTGCAGCTTTGAAAATCATTGATAAAAATACGAAAAAATGAAATAAATTATAAAAAAACATAATATTTAATTTAAGATTTACATTTATTAAATAATACATTAATTTATACATTTTAGTTAAAACGATTAATTCAAGTAGAAGAATTAAGAGCAAAACAACATCATACTACACTTAAACTAACTGAAAATGTCTTAATAAAACGATTGAAATTGAAAGTTACAATGTCTGAACTGCAGATGAAGTATACATTATTTAAAATGATAATGAAGTTAAATATAATTTAAAATTGCCATTCACTAATATATTTTTTAAATTTTTAGAAATTTAAATCAACCAGGTCACGAAAAATACTTACATGCGTTCAAACAAAAACAAAGAAATGACATAACACATTTGGAACACATGTTGTCTCAAGTAAAAAGACTTGGTGAAGTAATCAATTTGATACACAAGCAGCAAACTTGTTTTCTTAAAGAACATTTACAGCATTTAAGAGCTCAATCATCTTTTAAAAATATATTTTATAAACTCGAGACCTTAGATCAAACAGTCAAAGTAATATTTATTAGTTAAAACCTTAAATGCTGTTGCGTAATTTATGAAGTTTAATTTTAGAAAGAAGAATCTGCTCGTAAGCCACTTCATTCTAATTTTTCCAAACAATGTGATAATATCAACTTTATTAGTTCTATCGAGAAAGAACACGCTAATCAGAATTTAAATAAATCCATTGTCACTTCAAAAAATAATAAATCACAAACTTCAATTGAGTTACATAACTCTGATATTGTTTTACGACGCAAGTGATTTAAATATTTTTTTGCTTTTAATGTTTGTATTTATGTAGATATTAACTGCTGTGGTAAATGACCCATGAATTGTATTATTATTTCTTTTTCTTATTTTGTATTTAATTTTACTATAATATATATAGATATGTTTAATTCAATTAAAATTATCTATAATCATGATCTAAATGTTAGTATAAAATATAACGATTTATTTTGCAATGCAGTTTGTAGACTATAGCGTCCATTTATTTTATCGTTTGAATTCATGTCGAATACTTAACTTTTAACAAATGTGAACATACCAGGTTTTTGCACTGGACCATTCAATTCTGGTAGATCACAAACACCCTTTAGTTCGAGAAAAAAAATGTAATATACATGATACACTCATTTACATTCTGTATAAAATAAAGATATACAAGGCACGTTATGTACCTATAGATTCTTTATGAATAATATTCATCAATATGACTTTTTGAATTAGTACTAGACTTTATATCATTCGAAACAATTTATTGCAGTGCTATATTGGTCTAGTCGAGGAATAATTTTTTATTTTCTTTCATATAATATACAAACATTATGCAATTCAAAAACCATATGATAGTAGGCATAATAATATTGTATGATAGCAAATACTATTTAAGAATAATAATAATTATTCTTTTTTCATTACAGTGTACATGTCGTGTATTTGTATACTGTTGTACATTTCACATCTAATTACACCGTTAGTTGATACCATAGAAAACAAAAAACTCGAGAAAACCTAGTTATCATTTTTTGTTTTGATTTGCAAGTTTACACCACGTACTATACGTCTAGAATTAAGAATATTTATTACTCTGTGGACTATATATTATATAGCCATATTATAGGTAATCCGATAGATCCGTGGTTGAAACCATAGAGTATAAGAATATGTTGAAACTCATTGGTTGACCTCTTGAGTCTTGATAATTATTGAAAAACCGTCTGGTGCGAAATTTATCTCATCACCCATCGGCGTTTCACTCAGTTTAGGTATCAACTATCAATTAATATGAAAATTAAAAACAATTAAAATTCGTGAAAATGTGTATTTATAAAAAAATATCATATCATAAATATTTATTTGTCAAATAGTATAATAATAACCACAATACCATATTTTTTTTATCGGTGTATGGTGTCGCACTGTTCAGGTTATCCTATGTCGTACGCGTGCGTGTAATCCATGTGTATTGTGTAATCATAAACCCGAGCACGCTTTTAACAGGGCTTTTAACCGTTTTCCGTTTCCACGTTTTGTCCGTTTTACTCAACGTCCGATAGTTTTTTGAGTATTACCATTTACTGTTGATTTGTATTATAGTTTTTTGTATTAACTTTTAAAGTCTTCGTTTGCTACCAATACGTTTGAATTACAAGTAAGTACCTACCTACTTCATATATTTATTTTATTAGTTAAATTTGTTTATACATAGGTACCATTCTACAATTTTAACTAGGTTTATAACTAGTAATTATTAACGTTATAAATTATGATAAACGAAATCATATTATTATTATTTAGTATCATTATGCCTCTTGTGTCATGTGGCTTTTATATAAGTAGATTTTTTTTTTTAAAGAAAGTTTTTTTCGAGAATACTACTGGTAAAATAAAATAAAGTGACTTGAAGTACCTATTATCTAGAATAAATTTGCTATAAATAAAATAATTTTACTTATATACTCACTCAATATTATTGTTATGACATGAAAAAATAATTCTAACAAATTCAGATAAGGTCTAGGTAGATAATCATATTTATATTACATATTATTTCCATTTTTTTTTCTTGTTTCTAAGGACCTAATAGATATAATTTCAAAAAATCAACCAACAACCCACAATATTTTAAGTAGGTGCCAATAAAATTGATATTGTTAGGTTCCATGTGTGGCAGACACAATTTATGTGTAGAGATGTCTTAATGAGTACAGAAAAATGGTAATTTAAAAAAGGAAGCTGTACCTACTTAATATGTATAGGAGTATTAATCAGTGTTAGTAATGTGAGATATTGTATTAGGTAATTATTAAATTTGGAAAAATGACAACATGGCAATATCTATTCTGAGTGCATTTAGTTAATTTAATTTCAATCTTATACCATAAATCTAATGAATAATAATACATATTAATCAGTTATGAATAAATTATTTTAGGGAGTACATAAATATGCCTCTTCACAATAAAACTTCTAATTTGAGTGTCCGATCTAAGAGGAGGAGAGTTGCAGAAGATTTAAAAAATAGTGCATTGTTACCCTTAGATATACAACATCAGATAGGTAACACTTCAGCACTAGTACCACTCAAATTGAATTCTGACAATAGTACCAATGCTGCTTATTCCTTACCACTCAACTTAATAGAACCAAATAATACCCAGATTTCCTCAAACATAAATATTCATCAATTTACAAATTCTATTAATAATGACATAGGAATAGATGCCTATTTATCAGATCTATTAATTTCATCAGACGAATCAGATGCTTTGGAAAATGATTTTACAGTTAATAATAATATTAATTTTGATCATGTATCAAACTTAAGAAATTCTATTAAGATTTGGGCCATAGAATACAATGTACCCCAAAATGCCTTAAATGGATTATTGACCATTTTGAAAAAACATAGTTGTTTTATTAATTTACCAAAAGATTCTAGAACTTTAATGCATACTACACAAATGGACATTGAGAATTTACATATAGTAGAGCCTGGTACATATTATCACTTTGGTATAGAAAATGGAATAAAATTAAATTTATCACCAGAATTTGAGCATCAGAATATAATCAAAATTGTTGTTGGTATCGATGGGTTACCATTATTTAAGAGTAGTTCGGATACTTTCTGGCCAATTTTAGCATACATTTCCCCTTATAGTAAAGTATTTCCAATAGGAGTTTACCATGGAAAAAAGTCGCCCTCAGACAGTAATAAATTCATTTCTCATTTTGTTGAAGAAGCTAAATTGTTAATTGAACGTAGTATACAAATTGATAACCAACTTTATAATTTCAAAATAAATGTAGTGTGTTGTGATGCACCTGCAAAGTCTTATATACTTAAAATCAAAGGACATGCTGGCTTCTTTTCTTGTTCAAGATGTGAACAAGAAGGTGAATGGATAAAAAATAGAGTTTGTTTTCATTACATTGAACCAGAAAGGCGTCCACCTATGCGTACACACCAAAATTATATTATACAAAAACAAGATGAGCATCATGTAGGCAATACATCATTGATGGCCGAACTTCCAAATTTTGATATTGTTAAAGGGTTTTCAATGGACTATTTACATTTGATATGTTTAGGGACTGTCCGTAAACTTATAAATTTTTGGATTAATGGCCCAGTTGATGTGCGCTATCCTTCATGGAAAATTAATGATATGTCTAAATTACTGGTTAAACTTAAATCTAGTATTCCGTGTGAAATAGCAAGAAAAACTAGAAGTTTAGATCAAATTAAACGCTGGAAAGCTACAGAATATCGTACATTTATATTATATGTAGGAGCTATTGTAACCAAAAATATTATTTCAGTTGATCAATGGAAACATTTTCTAAATCTAAGTTTGGCTATGACAATATTACTGAGTCCTGATTTTTCAGAGCACATTGATCTTGCTAGACAATTATTAGATAGTTTTGTTGAACATTTTGGAAATTTGTATGGAACTTATTTAATGTCACATAATATTCACGGCCTCATTCATTTATGTGATGATTATATTAATTATGGTCCATTAGACCATTGTTCAACATTTCCATTTGAAAATTATATGAGCTCATTAAAAAGAATGATTCGAAAACCACATAAGCCCCTTGAGCAGGTGGTAAATAGATACAAAGAGATTGCTTCATTAGATTTAAAACTGAGACCTGCTATTAACAAAGATGAAATATACAGTCTTTCTGGACCTCATAAGAAAGGCCCACTTATAGAAAATCAACAAAATTGTCTTCAATTTACAACAATGAAATTAAGTAATTTTACAATTAAAACACATGTAGAAGCGGATTCATACCTCATTACTAAAGAAAATATAATAATTAAAGTTGTAAATATTATGAATTATAGTAATGATGTAATTATTTTATGTAAACAATTTGAAAAAATTGAGCCATTGTTTAGAAATCCCATATCATCTTACATGTTAGATATGTATGTAGTTAGTCAATTATCAAGTGAATTAAATGTTTTTCATATCCAAGATATTAAAAAAAAAATGTGTATCTTCCCATCAAATAATAATTTAATCGCATTACCATTAATACATACTTTAAAACAATTGTAAATATTTTGCTAAATTATATAAATTTAAATTTGTTAATTTTAGGTAATATATAAATTATATAATATAATGTAGTATTCTTCAAATTTAAATAAATTATAGGTACCAACTAAGTTAAATACATTTATAGGTACTTACTACTTAGTTATCAAAATTAGAAGTTTTTTTTTTTTTTTTTTTTTTTTTATAAATATATATTTCATTATTATTTATGTATTTTGGATATAATTATATGATTATTGAAAAAGTTTTTACTTATAGACATTTATATTTTGTGGTATAATGAGGTCAGTTGTGGCCTTTGATGATGACAAAACAGTCGAAGTAGTACCCTCAAATTGGATAAAAAACAACATCTGTGCATGGCCAAAACGAAATCGTGCCATTTCTATTAAAAAACGATTTATTCCTACAAAAACTGATTTTCTATATGTCTCTGCTCGAAAATTAACTAAAGATACAGGTAATAATTTTTTAGGTACTTCATTTGTATTAATTAATATTATATAATTGATTTGTAATATTTGAATTATTCCTTAGATGATTTTCTCGTAGCAAGATCTATGACACGTAAAGCACAATACACTTCCAATCTATCATCTGCAGAGAATGACTGTGTAGAGAATAAAGTGAAAAGAAAGAAAAAGAAAGATACTGAAATCAAGAAAAATGAACGGTCTTTGTGGAGCCCAGAAAGTATAAATATTACTTATATAAACATATTAATATTATTTATTTATATTATATTAAATTATTGTATATATATAGATACTGTATATTAAAAACAGTTATTTAATTTTAGGTTATTCAAATCATGATGATAGTGATGCAGATCCTAATTATGAAATAAATAAATCTTTACATTACACAGGTATGTTTGAAACATTTAAATTAGATATAAATTAAACAATACTTAATCTATATAGTGTCTTCTGTTGTGTAGGTACTGAGATAAAACTTAATAACCATGTCTCATTTAGGGGACTGCTACATATACTCCTATTTCTCACTATCTCAATATACTCACTGTTTTCATCACTGACCAAAAAACTTAATTTATTTTCTAAGAACATATTTTTTCTATTAAGTATTTAAGAGGTACTATTTATAAATATGTTGTTTTTTACAGATGAGCTTAGTATTTCAGATAAAATCAAAATTGGAGCTGATAATAGTTCACTTGAATTAATTAATTACAAAAAAAAATTACATTTTGATGATTCTTATAAATCAACATGCCACAAAGAATATTCTAGTCCAGTGAGGAACTCTCCGAATAAATCATCAAAAAAACAAGCTTTGGCAGCACCCGATTCAATGATTGGTAGCCCACATATTATTTTGTTTACTATAAAGTTGCAAAAGAGATCTATTTTCTAGAATATGATTTTATATTTAATTATTAAAATTTTAACACATTTTTAAGACCTTAAGAGTAGTGATATGAATGGCTAAGTATTGTTTATTATTTGTTAACCGTAGATTCAAGATGTGTATCAAAAGAAAATCAAATTGATTTATTTCCAACTATTATTATGACTTCATCATCACCATTTAAAGTGACTTCTGAATTAACAGGCAATGAGGCAAATATTGGTCCAATAGGAAACTCTATCAATGATTCGTCAAAAAAACAAGCTTTGGCAGTACCTGATTCAGTGATAGGTAATAATATTTATTATTATTTTGTTTGCAAAAAAATAATTAGGGGTGATTATAATATATTATCGAATAATAATAAGTGCATTTTTATGTAATATACTACTATAGTATATAATATGTACATGATATGTTGTGCAATGTAAAATATTTATATTGGTTTTAGATATGTTAACCAATATTAATAGAACATCATTGAATATATGGTATGAAATGAGATCGTTAAGTGAAAGAATTGATAGATTATTAGAAAAATCAAACAACAGTTCATACAATAATATAGAAAATACTATGGAACAAAGTGATATTATATTGAATTTACCACTGAAAAATGAAGTTGGTTTATTAGATTTTGAACAAAAACTTTTAGATTCTGGTTTTAAAATGAAAGTGATAAGTTAAACTCTTTCAAAATAATTTTAATAAAATAGATTACCTAATAAATTGAATATGTTATTACTATAATAATTGTAGGTGTCTGAGCTATCAAGATTAGTGAGATCTACTATACAGAGCACTGTTCGCACTATTATACGCTATCTATTTAGTGATGAACTTTTACAACATTATAGTTACAAAGGACAAAAGAAAAAACTTGTTTTCTCTACACTTGGCAGTTGTTCAGTGATTTTTGGTAAAACTTTTATTTATTAATTATAAACTATTTAGTAATTATTATGTTTCAATAGTCAATATATTAAATAATTAAAGTTACTTAATTTTTGAATATGAATATTGAACTAGAATTAGTTTTTCTAAGTTATGTATTGGTACTTAATTGAAAAATAATAATTAATTGATAATTAAATTATTTCAGTATTGTAATAATGTTTGTTCCAGATTCAATAAAAAAAATTCCAAAATTTAAACACTACGATACTATTGATGTGGAAAATACAATAAAAATATTTATTTCTGGTGCAAAATTTCGCTTGGTAAAAACTCCACATAATCAAACAGCTAATAATGAGAAACTATAAGATATAAATATGCTTGAATATACATTTTTTTTTTCATTTCATATAATAAAGTTAATAAGCTTTTTTTAGTTTATATAAAGTTAATGAGTTTTTTTTTGTTATTACAATAGTAGTTCTTTTATATTATCATTCCCATAAAGGAAGTTTCTATTGCATATTCATTATTATTTGTTATATATTTTAATAAAGTAATATTTATATAATACAAATATTATAATATATTATTATTCATATAAAAATTAATTTTGTTTAGAATACTAGATCTTACTTAACTGTTAAACTGTATATTTTTAAATAATATAAATATATTTCAGAATTGTAATATGACGTGTATAATATATTAATTATAGGTAGGTATTAAACCTAAATTAAAGAATGGCTGTAATTTTCACCATTAATGAAGAAAGTATATATATGATCAAGTTATTAAATATACCTATATTATATATATAATATAAATTATTAAAGAAATAATTACAAATTGTATACAAAACTAGTCAATGATCTCTGTTTTGCTATTGTGTAAAAATATATTATTATCTGCATTCAATTAGATTTGTAATTGTACATTTAATACAAGAGGAATGCATTGAATTTTTACATAGGTACAAATTAGTATTTTTGTATTTAACTACCTATATAATTATTAAAAATGAAATATTTTATGCAAAGTATAAAATAAATGTTTAATTAATAATACTATTAAAATAATCTATTGATAATACATTTAAAACATTTAAATAACATTATTTTTTAAATATTAATTTAATGTTAAACTCTCGGCCAAATATCATTTAAAAAATATTTTTTTAACATTATTTTAATCAAAAAATAATTTAAAAAAAACGTTTATTTAATAATAATATTAAAAAAATAATAATTAATAAATGTCAAAATAACATTATCTTGCTATCTGGGCAATAGTTGAGTAATTGCAATGTATTTTGAAACAGCAATAAAACAGTTTGATTGGTGTGTTGATAAAATGAAACGTGCTTTTGATTCAAAGCATACTTTCTACCAGCCATAAATAGTTTACGAGCGTGAAGTTAGCTGGCCAAAGTTAGCTGGCCAAAATAAGTGATAAGGAAATGGGGGATTCGGGTTGCATTACGTTCGATTCAAGGGGCAAAACGATTAACTGGCGTACAAAATGTATGGAACTACATTCCGATAACAGATGGCGCTATAAATTGTAAGGTCCGTAGTCGATACGTCATAACGGTATAAAACACGGTGCACGATACGCGGTAAAACTGAGTTTTTGAAACCGATTTTGAGACACGATCCGGAGGGTGTCCACGCCCAGACTTGATACAATCTAATAGTGAACCACACAAGGAAGCTGTCCCTAAAGTATCTAAGATAACACGCGAACAGATTTCGAGATATCGCATTTTGAAATTGAGTAGTCGAAACGTCATAACGGTATAAAACACGGTGCACGATACGCGGTAAAACTGAGTTTTTGAAACCGATTTTGAGACATGATCCGGAGGGTGTCCACGCCCGGACTTGATACAATCTAATAGTGAACCACACAAGGAAGCTGTCCCTAAAGTATCTAAGATAACACGTGAACAGATTTCGAGATATCACATTTTGAAATTGAGTAGTCGAAACGTCATAACGGTATAAAACACGGGGCACGATACGCGGTAAAACTGAGTTTTTGAAACCGATTTTGAGACATAAACCAATGGTGTTTACTGACGGTTGTTTAACATCTTAGAATTTAGATCATAATATACATGTATACGAAATATGATAATTGTATATGATCTAACCTAGAGAGCCTATATACTATATAGGCTCTCTAATCTATCCGATCTAAGTTTAACATTCATGATACACGGCTGTAAACAATGTAGATAGTACTATCTACAGCCGTGATAACATAATATACTACGTCTGTCGACGCGTGTGAAGTTAGCAATTTCTGATAACAGCAATTTCCAAGGAGCATGCGATAGGTGAATGTGCGGTTGCATCAATAGATCATTGAAGGAGTTTTATTAAACTTCCCATAAAATAATTTAATTTCTAATATCGGGCGAGGTTGGGACGTTTTAATTAATTTGACCGTGTTCCGGAACAGCGGCCCCTCAGAAATTTACACCACATATAGCTTGTAAAATTCTACGTCCAACAGTATGGGTTTAAACCTGTACACATATCCGGATCATAGTCAACCAGACGCCGGAAGTCGGCCGTAGGACCATCGCGCACATAATACATTTCCAGACGGCCGGTCAGTTTTTCATTAATTTGACCGTGTTCCGGAACAGCGGCCCCTTAGCAATTTACACCACATATAGCTTGTAAAATTCTACGTCCAACAGTATGGGTTTAAACCTGTACAAATATCCGGATCATAGTCAACTAGACGCCGGAAGTCGGGCGTGAGGCCGCCGAGCACATAATACATTTCCATACGGCCGGTCAGTTTTTGATTAATTTGACCGTGTTCCGGAACAGCGGCCCCTTAGCAATTTACACCACATATAGCTTGTAAAATTCTACGTCCAACAGTATGGGTTTAAACCTGTACAAATATCCGGATCATAGTCAACCAGACGCCGGAAGTTGGCCGTAGGACCATCGCGCACATAATACATTTCCATACGGCCGGTCAGTTTTTGATTAATTTGACCGTGTTCCGGAACAGCGGCCCCTTAGCAATTTATACCACATATAGCTTGTAAAATTCTACGTCCAACAGTATGGGTTTAAACCTGTACAAATATCCGGATCATAGTCAACTAGACGCCGGGAGTCGGGCGTGAGGCCGCCGAGCACATAATACATTTCCATACGGCCGGTCAGTTTTTGATTAATTTGACCGTGTTCCGGAACAGCGGCCCCTTAGCAATTTATACCACATATAGCTTGTAAAATTCTACGTCCAACAGTATGGGTTTAAACCTGTACAAATATCCGGATCATAGTCAACTAGACGCTGGAAGTCGGGCGTGAGGCCGCCGAGCACATAATACATTTCATAACACACTATGTGCAGTAGCTAATTTGAAATGTGCAGTATAGTTTCGATATTTAAAAATTGTTATTAGAATAATTTTGATTATTAAAAATTAGCATAATGTATTAATTTAAAATCCTTAACACTAATACTTAAGATAGTACCGACTACTACAGATATAACTGAGCCTATTAAATATAAATAGCAACATGATTCATTTTCTGTATTCTGTTTTATTAGGTATAGTTTGATTTAGTGCAATAAAAATAAATTAATGTAATAAATATACATTTTGTATACTAGTGATATTAAATGATATTTTCAATAACTAATAAGTAGGATTAGGATTTATATGCATTGGTATGTTTTTTTATTGGTTTCGTTACATACTTACATTCAATTATAAAATTTCAAAAATACAAAGTACCAGTGCAAAACTTTGACAGTATGTCAAAGAGTTTTCTAGTACAGTTTTTAAAACTAAAATTTATAGAAAATGTGTTTTTTAAATAATATTTATTTGGTTTATTTAAGCATAAGACATTGGTACATATGTATATTGTATTGTTAGCGACCAGTTTTAAATTTTATTATTATAATCAATTTAGCCTTTATTACCGTGATGTATGTAGGCACTGTGTGCCAGCCGACTGGCCACACTGCGCCTATATACCTAACGCCTAACCGACGGCTTGATCGGAAAAGGCCCAACACTTTTTCGAGCGGACACCGGGTGTCAAGAGTCGCTCCGCGTCGCCTAGTTTTTAATGTATTTGTATTATATGTCACGCCGTCTCGCGTCCGTCGAACTATATTTATTTATTTTGTATGTGAATCACGCCGTCTCGCGTCCGTTGAACTATTATTTAATTATTTGTATGCGAATCACGCCGTCTCGCGTTTTACCTAATTGTTATAAGCGTTGTCTTAATTATAATACGTAGTGTGTTACGTCAGTTCGTGATTATCATTATTAATATTATTATTATTATTACAATTTTTGTAATAAACGATCTTAGCAATATCCTGACAAAACCCAGTTGTTAATATTTCAGAAGTGGGATAGCTCGAAGTATTACCCGTGTCGCGAAATATACGTAACGCCGTCGAAGCCGTACGTGTGGTCCGGGACCGCACACTTCGCGTCGCGTCTATTTTCGTACGTGGAACTCCGGGAAAACCCGTGCGTTCGACCGTTTCGTGTGTTCGTCGCGTGCGTGCGAGTGCGTTCGTTTCGTGCACGTACAGCGATAACGACATCAGTTTAGTGACCGACCTTGCTCTATCTTGCGTTATCACCGATACCGACTGCCGTTCTATCAGTTCTATCAGACCACCCAGTTATCATGGTAAGTGACCAATCCTTACCAGTCGACGTTATCGTGGGCCGTTCGTGGTTGAACCTGTCTCACGTCAATTATTATAAACACAACAACGAACTCGTTATTGAGACGCTGGGCGTCATTAATCCGAGTGTAACGTCGGAAAATATCGTCGCGGACGTCTCCGATGTACGCGTAGCTCTCGTGGACGCCGACGAACCGCTGAGATTACCGATCGAGCACTCCGATATCGTCGTCGACCCGAGTGTAACCGAAAATGAATGCGAACGGCTGTTGTCGCTTTTAAATTCGTACCGCGACGTTTTCGCGAAATCACTAACCGAACTCGGTTGTACCGATCTACTGACGATGGACATTGTGGAAGTGCCGGGTAGTGACCCCGTACAGCAACGTCCATACCGCACCTCCCCCTCGGATCGCCGCGTCATCGCGCAGACTCTCGACGAGTGGAGGGCAGCCGGCATGATATCGGATTCCACGTCGTCTTACGCGAGTCCGGTATTGTTAGTTAACACGGGCAACGGAGATAAGCGTCTCTGTGTTGATTACCGTCACCTAAACCGCCAAACACAGGACCAACCGTACCCCATGCCAGATATCGACGACTTGCTGTCGCACCTGGCCGGTGGCAAGATTTTCTCTACGCTGGACCTGTCAAACGGCTTTCTCCAGATCCCTCTAAGTCAGGAAGCAAAGGAGAAAACAGCCTTTGTGACGGAAGACGCAACAGCTAAGTTCGAGCGAATGCCTTTTGGGCTGAAGGGTGCGCCGGGTGTATTCCAAAAGATGATGAATCTGATCTTCAAAGAACTCAAGGATGAAGGTCTGATCCATATTTATTTGGATGACATAATTATTCCGTCTCGGGATTGGGACGATATGCTGTCCGTCACGCATCGCGTGTTAATTTCGCTTCGCGACGCTTGTCTTACGTTGAAACCCGCGAAGTGCACATTCGGTGCCACTAGTTTGAACTTCCTCGGATTTACTATATCGAGCGGTGAAATAAAACCGGGACCCAAAGTCGAGGCAATTCGATCATTCCCGGAACCGCGCGACGCCCACGAACTGCGACGTTTTCTAGGGCTCGCGGGTTATTTCCGACGATTCGTAGTGAACTACGCCTAATTGGCCGCCCCGCTCACGTATTTGACCGGGAAAGACGTGCCGTATGCGTGGGGCGAAGCCCAAAGTCAATCGTTCGAAGCGCTTCGAGATAAATTGTGTAGTGCGCCCATAGTTCGTATGTTTGACCCGAATGCTGCCGTGACCCAAGTACACACCAACGCGAGTGCTGTGGCATTATCCGGGATACTGCTTCAGGGCCCGTGCAGCACGGATCTCCATATGGTTTATGCCGTCAGTAAGAGGACCACCGACGCTGAAGCTAAGTATCATAGCAGCAGGCTAGAACTTTTTGCGGTCGTATGGACACTGAACAGGTTGCGCTAGAATTTTTTTTTTTCCCTTTGTATTTATATTTATTTATTTTCTTCTTTATATAGATGTATAACTGATGTGGTTAAATGTTGGTTTTTTTGTAATGTGTACATTCAGCATGGTATGTCAAATAAAATGCTGAAATAGTAAGTCATTAAAATTAAAATAATCTATTTTATTATTAAAAAATGTAATGCAGTATTGAAACATTATTAGTAGGGACTCTATTCCCAATTATTAGGAGCACATAATGGACAATGGAAATCACAAGTTTCATATTCTTTATGCCAGTATTTTAAGGGCATGCACTGTATAGCAACCCATCTACAGCACCGTGTGCAAGACACCCAACCAACAGAACTTTCATTATTTTTACAACGGTGTTTATTAGAATGGTGGCCACAGAAAAGACATATATCGGTCATGTCCTCAGAATTTTCTAACAAATATTTCTTCAAGTAATTCCTGTAATCCATAGGATTGAAATGTTGATTGAAATTTAATCCTGCCATAATAGTGAAAGCGTAATATATAACAAAAACTCCACAATTCCAACTATCAGTTTGTTTAGGAACATTAGCCATCGGACATGAAATATATCTTAACTCAGGAAAATTTTTACCACATTTACCATAAGAACAATTGTTCTTTAGGGATTTAAATAATAAATTAAAACGGTTTTTATTTTTTACAGAAACTGGATCAAATGGGTCCATAATGAAACATGTATTATTATTGAAATTTACAACGACTATAATCCAATGATTGTCATTTACAAGCCATGGCATTAAAAGGGTACAATTTTCATTAATAGCTATCTTTTTTATTCTTTTTTCACTCGAATCTTTCATCAACCAAGCTACATTTTCACAGGACATGAGTTGAATGTATTGTAAATTTAGTTTTATAGTATTCAATGCTAAACAAATATCTATGACAAAGTTATTTAACCACTTTTTATCAGACAACGTGTCAAAATCTCTTATTTCTAAATCTGTAAAGAACGATCCTAACAGAACATCATGCTTACCCGAAATGTAATTATTATACATCCCAACTGTATAATATTTACCATCTTTAGGAATTTGTATTTGTTGATAGTATGATAGATCTTTAGGCAACATGTTTCCGTAAAGCTCTATCTCAGAATTTTCTTTCCGGAAAGGTGAATTATGACTACCTATTGAAGAGAACGATTTTTTACAAATATCTAGCGTTCTATTAATAATTGTTATGTTTTTTTTTTCATCAACAACTTCAACAGGTTCCTCTGGTACAATCTCAATACAAGTTTGTACCTGTTCACCAACAGTCATACTACTTTCAGGTATCATTCTAGCAGTGTCCTCCAGTTGAATCGAATTCTTTTCATTTAACTTTTCAAATGGTTTGAAAAGAAGAGGTTGAAGATGTCTTAGCGGTTTTCCTCTCTTCGCCCATTCTTCTTCTGCTCCGAGAAACGTTTCGTCAGAGCGATTTAATTTATTGTGCATAGAAACATTTGGCCTGAATTTAATGGGTTTCTTTTTTGTGTTGACTTCATCAAAAAGTTGTCGTGTACACCTCTTTTTTCTAATTAAAAACTGTAATTTTTTAGTTGCAATATTCGATTGATCATTCGTCATTTTCAAAAATCGCCCACACTTCATCCTACGTTCACCACTCAACAAGTCAATTTTTAAAGATTTATAATATGCCTCAACAGTAGCATTACTTTGACGTACCTCGATACCATTATTAACCATTTTATTCATAACCACTGTCCACAGTGGTATAAAAGGTACACATTTCAATGTAAACTGTTGCAAAAAATTTACATTGTAAAACTCGTTGATTTCATTACTAAATGAGTCGCATTCCAAACTATTCTGTACAGAATATATGATCTTTTCAAACCTATAATACATCATGGATTTACTTGTTAGTGTTTCACAGACCACTCTGTCTATATCGTTCGAGTCTAAGCTGTTTTCATTCTGGTTTTCATCATCGTCTGACAGTTGACTCATAGGATTATCTTCAGTTTGGCACTTGTTCTGAAGTACATTCAAAGCATTGTTCACCTCTTTGGTTTTGGTTTCCGACGACAATATTATTGTGAACAATCTGAACCAGGTTTCAATATCTGACATATTATCCATGTTAAACACTAAACATATCCAATTGATTATGGTATTTTGTAAACGCTTTAATTTAAAACCTTCGACTACAATATTATCACCTTTTAAGAAGTGTGCATGCACATGATTCACTATGATTTTAGTATAATGGTTCACACATACATTAATAATAGTCATGTTCGTTCCATTGCTTTGTTCAAACAAAACTGAGTAACACCAATTTAAATAATCGAAAATGGATGAAAAGCCATTCCATGCTAGAGACAAGGAATGCATTTGCGCGTAGCTGAAATCGGTTACTATGTTGGTAAATATAGGCCATACTTGTTTTTTTTTTAAAACAAATGCTTTAAAAGCGAATAACCATTGGGAAATTGATATGATATCATATGATGAACTTATCATCTCCAGTACAGGACAAGTTACGCTAGAACTTCCTGGTAGAGGAGCACTCACTACAAGAACATAATACAACACCCTTTTGTCATCAACATTTATTTTTCTTACCACAGTACCTGTTGCATCTAGATAACCAGTGACGACCTTTCCTGTATTCGTTGATTTAACCGTTGTTAAAAAGTTCAATCGCTCATTACTGTAGCAATGTACATAAGATGGTAAACCGACATGTTGTACATAGTTTGTTTTTTTGTACATTATTAGCAAATCCTCCAAGTCATCTTTGGCATAATCATTCTCACATAACGATTCAGATCTTATTTTTCTAACAGTATCATCTGACTTAATATTTTGTAAATTACCACATTCCAATTTTGAAGGCGAAGCAATCCTTACGGCTTCATTGGTGTATTTATAAGCCTTGGTTGTTTTTAAAGTCTGCCGAGCCAAATCCCTTTCAATACCTCTGACATGATTGGTCAGGGGGTTAATAGGATTGTGGTAGTAATCTAGGCTAGAACTTAACACAGTCACTAGTGTTAATTCAGTTTTGGAATTGTGTGGAAAAACTCTAAGTGTGAAACTTTTACACCCACGATGATTACAGTATGCATACACAATATAATAATTTCGAGTCTTTGGATAATTTACTGACTTGAAACTGATAACACACGTATTGTTTACACCCTTAATGCGTTTCCTAAACATTGTCGGATACTTGGCTTCCTCCATACGAATATGGCCTTCCTGGTTTTTTTTTGACAATACATGCCCATTCTTCTTTCGTGAATGAGAATGTTCCTTCATTAACTGTACAATCTCTGAAATTCTTTTGGTTGTTCTCTCTTAAGTGAGAAACTCCAACCAAATACCTATTCCTTGTACCTAGCGGTAAAACAACACCACACTTGACAGGAGTCCTCTTAAAAAACGCATTCTTAAGTGGACTCTCGACTCTCTTGTATTTCTCATTAGACGTTTTAATATTCCTCACAGATAAATCTCCCTGTTTTCCCTCTGGAGTACTGGTCACTATATTTTTAAAAGTCATTGCACTCGTGTCTAGAGATATTTCAGTTGAAATAGGTTCACACGCTGCATTCAATTTTAACCCAGTGTCTTCGGGCCCACCAGGTTTATCTTGTTGATAATTACTGAAATCTATTAATTTTAAAATTTCAGGTCTGTCTTTGACCACATATACTGAATTAGAATTAGAATCAACCAAATTAAAGTTAATTTCTTCTAAAGTAGGTGTTGCCACCGTCATTATTATTATTATTATTATTATTATTATTGTGCCTGTGCGTGTCGATGCGATATGCAAATCTCCGCGGTGGCGACGAATTTTCCTTGTCTGTTTCAATTATAATCGTTTGTGAATTATTATAATTAATGTCCATGTTATGTAATTTTATCAGCTTATTGTCTTGTAAAATTATATCATATGTTTAATTATTATTTTTGCTCGCGGCCAACGCCCTAATTATTATTATTATTCATTTTTCTGCGTAGTCTTGTCGTTCTTTGTTCGCCATTGAGGCAACACGTATTTGTTTTATTTGTTATACATTTTTTCTTTTTCTACTGTCGTCGGCCACTATGGCATAAATCGTTATATATACCTATACAGAATATTGAATATTCCATATTCGATTATTATTATTATTAGTACACTAAAATAAACGTATTTTAATATAAATTGCGTTTCGTTGTTTTTTCGCCATTGTGGCATACACTGAAGTTACCACCACCATCTCACGCAACCAGCAGTTACCATCAACAGTATCCACGTCGGTGTCTTGTGAGTTTTTTATATCTTTGTTTCTGTGTATTATTGGCCATTCAAGTCCACCAGCGATCAGTCAGTCACGCGTAAGTCCGCCAGCACCTGGAGGTGTGTGAGAGGCCGCCCCAGGTCGTCGTGAGTCTAGTCATCGTTCAGAGTTACCAGTCACCGTCGTAGATTATAAGTGTGAATTGAATGTTTAGTTTTAGTGTATTGTCCGATTTTGTGTGAGCTCTGTGGTCATTGCACCAGACCGATCCGGCCACAGAGACTTCCCTCCCTTTAACTAAATTGCACCATCCTTCTTCCCGTTGTATAAATTGCATCTCCCCATTCCTGTGTCTAGTATTTAAGTCATTGTGTCCTCATCCTCGTCGTCGTCGTCGTCGCGCACATTTGGTGGCCTATTCGGCCCCTGCCAGGTGGTTTCGGGTAAATCGTATCGTCGCCAGAGGGCGAACAGTAGGAATTGGTTCAACAGTCATACATTTATTAATCTCTATATTAGAAGTATTATGTAAACTTTCATTATTCAATACCTTTATACATTTTCTGTACACAGACAATCTATTGTTATGATTGATTGAAACTTTCAACTTTTTACAAACATTATTCAATACCTCTGTATTATAATTTTCAAAGTCAGATGATGTGTAATTACAAGATATAATTTGTTTCAATGTCTCATTACATTTATTCGACTCATTATTAATATCCGAGGTATTAACACTCATTTCATTTAAAATTTTTCGAAGAGATGAATTTTCATTATTTAGAGCACGAACAATATTTTTTTTCAAAATTTTTTTTGAGTCATTACTCATTTTGAACAGGTCTTTGTGAAAAATTTTAGTTAAAATATCATCTATACAGTCGTCTTTTAAAGAAACATTGTTTAAGTCTAATTCAGGCAACTTGTGGACATATTCAGCAATTTCATTCAATTTATTATTTATACTCATGGCTAATATTTTAAAATTAACACAAATAATAAAAGCAGTACCTATTTGCTTAACACTAATATTATTAGTAGTATATAATTCAAATGTGGACTTAAATAAAAGCGTAGAACCGTAATCTAGCCTTTTGTACAAGAAGTATTTTCAGAATACTATGATTCTGTACTTCAATTTTTTAATTCCAGAACCTAAATCCGGAATTATTGAAAAGCGTCGAACCTTAATCTAAGCTTTTTTAATTCTAGAACCTTAATCTGGAATTATTGAAAAACCTCGAACCTTAATCTAAGTTTTTTTAAGTCTAGAACCTTAATCTGGTCTAATTATATTAGCTTTGACAACTATGTCTAGGCTGGTTTTAAGTCCACAATTAAAAAAAAAAACTTAAAACTAATACTTACCCTAAAAAAAAAAAAAAAACAAAAAAAACAAACACGCGAAAAACGATACGGCGCGCGTCGCGGCGAACGTGAACTAGAAGAAAGACGGCCACGGCAGTCGGCGCGTATATCGACGGCGAAAAAGCTCGTCGACACGTGCAAAATAGACGGCACTAAAAAATGGCACGTATATCGACGGCGGCGGGCGGCGGCGAATATCGCGGATATCGGACGGCGGCGGCGGTGGCGAATCTCGCGGATATCGGACGATCGACGGAGCGTGCTCGAACGTCGGTGCCCGGTGGTAAACTAATCGAATATCGATAGTTAAAATAATAACCAAACAGTAGGCATACTGACTGAAGTAAAGATAAACCAAAATTTCGTCAAAGTGAAACTTAAGGTGGTTCTAGTCATTCATAGATTAAGGAATGTTATATACTAGGCAACACATTAGGTCTAGTGCGATACGACTTGTTAGTGTGTGCAAAGTAAATGAACATTAGTGTGTGTGTGTAACGCTGCTATATGTGGTGTAAATTGCTAAGGGGCCGCTGTTCCGGAACACGGTCAAATTAATCAAAAACTGACCGGCCGTCTGGAAATGTATTATGTGCTCGACGGCCTCACGCCCGACTCCCGGCGTCTAGTTGACTATGATCCGGATATTTGTACAGGTTTAAACCCATACTGTTGGACGTAGAATTTTACAAGCTATATGCGGTATAAATTGCTTAGGGGCCGCTGTTCCGGAACACGGTCAAATTAATCAAAAACTGACTGGCCGTATGGAAATGTATTATGTACGCGATGGTCCTACGGCCGACTTCCGGCGTCTGGTTGACTATGATCCGGATATTTGTATAGGTTTAAACCCATACTGTTGGACGTAGAATTTTACAAACTATATGTGGTATAAATTGCTAAGGGGCCGCTGTTCCGGAACACGGTCAAATTAATCAAAAACTGACCGGCCGTATAGAAATGTATTATGTGCGCGATGGTCCTACGACCGACTTCCGGCGTCTGGTTGACTATGATCCGGATATTTGTACAGGTTTAAACCCATACTGTTGGACGTAGAATTTTACAAGCTATATGTGGTGTAAATTGCTCAGGGGCCGCTGTTCCGGAACACGGTCAAATTAATCAAAAACTGACCGGCCGTATGGAAATGTATTATGTGCTCGGCGGCCTCACGCCCGACTTCCGGCGTCTAGTTGACTATGATCCGGATATTTGTACAGGTTTAAACCCATACTGTTGGACGTAGAATTTTACAAGCTATATGTGGTGTAAATTGCTAAGGGGCCGCTGTTCCGGAACACGGTCAAATTAATGAAAAACTGACCGGCCGTCTGGAAATGTATTATGTGCTCGGTGGCCTCATGCCCGACTTCCGGCGTCTGGTTGACTATGATCCGGATATTTGTACAGGTTTAAACCCATACTGTTGGAAGTAAAATTTTACAAGCTATATGTGGTGTAAATTGCTAAGGGGCCGCTGTTCCGGAACACGGTCAAATTAATCAAAAACTGACCGGCCGTCTGGAAATGTATTATGTGCTCGGCGGCCTCACGCCCGACTCCCGGCGTCTAGTTGACTATGATCCGGATATTTGTACAGGTTTAAACCCATACTGTTGGACGTAGAATTTTACAAGCTATATTTGGTATAAATCGCTAAGGGGCCGCTGTTCCGGAACACGGTCAAATTAATCAAAAACTGACTGGCCGTATGGAAATGTATTATGTGCGCGATGGTCCTACGGCCGACTTCCGGCGTCTGGTTGACTATGATCCGGATATTTGTACAGGTTTAAACCCATGCTGTTGGACGTAGAATTTTACAAGCTATATGTGGTGTAAATTGCTCAGGGGCCGCTGTTCCGGAACACGGTCAAATTAATCAAAAACTGACCGGCCGTATGGAAATGTATTATGTGCTCGGCGGCCTCACGCCCGACTTCCGGCGTCTGGTTGACTATGATCCGGATATTTGTACAGGTTTAAACCCATACTGTTGGACGTAGAATTTTACAAGCTATATGTGGTATAAATTGCTAAGGGGCCGCTGTTCCGGAACACGGTCAAATTAATCAAAAACTGACCGGCCGTATGGAAATGTATTATGTGCTCGGCGGCCTCACGCCCGACTTCCGGCGTCTAGTTGACTATGATCCGGATATTTATACAGGTTTAAACCCATACTTTTGGACGTAGAATTTTACAAGCTATATGTGGTGTAAATTGCTAAGGGGCCGCTGTTCCGGAACACGGTCAAATTAATGAAAAACTGACCGGCCGTCTGGAAATGTATTATGTGCTCGGTGGCCTCATGCCCGACTTCCGGCGTCTGGTTGACTATGATCTGGATATTTGTACAGGTTTAAACCCATACTGTTGGAAGTAAAATTTTACAAGCTATATGTGGTGTAAATTGCTAAGGGGCCGCTGTTCCGGAACACGGTCAAATTAATCAAAAACTGACCGGCCGTCTGGAAATGTATTATGTGCTCGGCGGCCTCACGCCCGACTCCCGGCGTCTAGTTGACTATGATCCGGATATTTGTACTTCCGATCCCCTACGGCTCGTGAGTAGCTCATAGATCTAAGAAACGGTCCGTAGCTGTAGTCGCAAGGCAATAAAACTCCGGATATATACTCTGTTGGACGTAGAATTTTACAAGCTATATGTGGTATAAATTGCTAAGGGGCCGCTGTTCCGGAACACGGTCAAATTAATGAAAAACTGACCGGCCGTCTGGAAATGTATTATGTGCTCGGCCCCACGCCCGACTCCGGTAAAAAGTATAATAAATGCCTTTTATCTATCATTGATGCAACCGAACGTACACCTTTTGCAAGGTCTTTGGAAACTACCGTTATCATAAATTGCTAGCGGAAATTGCTAACTTCATACGCGTGTCTGTCGTTATGTACCACAGCCACAGAATAAGTTTAATCTATTCTGTGCCACAGCTGCTTGTACTGTATTATTATGACGATTATGAAGATGTAATCACAAAATTGATTAAATTTAACTTATTCTGTGATTCAATTATGTTATAAAATACTAAATAGTAATATTTTATTATGTTCACATGATTTTAATTATTATATCGTGGACCGTGGTTATCAAGTTATAAACTATCAATATCAATATTTACATTCTAATTTCTATGATTTTACTTTCGAATAAAGTTATAAGTTTATAACGTCTAGTGTCTACACTCCACTGAGTGCTTTTGTATATTGTTATATTGAATACTGTGACCATGACATTTTGATTTACAATGAAAAGGATATTATGTGTGGTTTGTCATAAATTTTATACCTACAAAGGGTTCAGATAAATATTTTCATTCGTAAGTAGAATATTTATATTACAGCTTAAATTTTTTAATTTGCATTGCATGTTTAATGTGTTGTTATTTGGTTTTTTTTTTTAAATTAATATTCTGAGCAATTATGATTATTAAATGAAATTCTACTTGCTATCTTACAAGATATGCGAAGATCATTTTTTGCCTGAACTTACTTGTTAAGCGGGTAGGTACCCAAGAAATTATGCTTTCATTCCTGGCATTTAGTATTTACAAGTACAAAATGTATCAATATACCTATTTATAATCCATCAATAATAATAACATGTCAGCCTAAATGTATAATATAAATTATATCATTTTAGATTTAGAACTGCCAATGTACTTCCAGCCCTGACGTTCATATGTCAATCCTAGCTTCTACAAGTTCTAGTATGTATCAATATATATATTAATTATCCTACATTATTTGCTTAAATGTTTATGTCATTTTAGATATTGACCTTACATAACATCCCATGATCACTAGTTACCATTAATTACAGCCTTTGTCAATGTCCAATGAAATGAAAATTATTAAATGCTAACTCAATTGGTGCTTTATTACAAATTATTTTTGGAAATCCAAGAAAGGCTTAGACATTTGGGAATGGATTATGAAAAAAAGCAATTCAAAATAAAAATCTAAAAATTCAAGTTTAAAAACATAAAGAAAAATTCAGTACTTATGAAGATTTTGTCTAAAACTACAGTGAAAATAATACTTAACCCGTCCACTTGTAGGTAAAGTTCAAACCTATTGTATAATTTTATAAATTGTGATAATTTATCTGCATATAATCAATTTCATATAACAGTTAATGAATGTTCTTTGCTGTAAGTTTGATAAAAGGTAAATTAATTCTAATATTTTAATAGCCATACGTAGTTGTAACCTAATAGTACAGACAATTTAAATGATATACAATAAATAAAACAATTATCATATTTTCATATTTTAGCAGATTTCCACACCACCTTAGTTCTATTAATCAAAACCTGAGGTACTGCTTCAGCGCATTTTTTTTTAAGTGGTTTCCCATCGTAGGTCTAGTCCACTTAAACTTGGATTATTTTTTCCACAAATTACTAGTGACATATTATAAATGTTTAAATAAGAGAATAGTAGTTACAATTTGAACCTTCCTTAGTATTATTGTGTTTATTTCCATTTTAACAGCAATAGTCAGAAAAAAATTTAATTTTACTAATAAAAATTTATTATCTTAATAGATCAGAGACTTGTTCAATAATGCTTATTCCATAATCCTATTCAAATGTAAAGTCAGTGTCAATCATGGTTGTTATTGACAATAGCGCTGTAGAGGGATATTGTGTAAACTTATTCAATACACATTGATTAGTAAGTTTTACATATTTGTCATAAATAATTTGAATAAGTTTTACCGTATTCATATGCCTCATATTTATCATATAATATAATGTCATATGAAAAATCACAATTATTTTTCATTAGTTCACAATTTGTCAAACACTTTTTACGAAAACATATACCTTTATTAGGTTTTATTCAATTTAGTTACTTTTTACAGAGTAAACAAAAAAAATCATTAGCCTCATAATTTTCAATTCTATCTTCTACAGGAATGCATTTGATTGCAGCCCACCTACAACAAGAAGTGCAAGATACCCATTCTACACATAGATCATTTATGTGAGGGCGATGCTTGTCAGAATGATGGCTACAGTAGAGACATATATTTGTCATGTCTTCAGAATTAGCTAGAAGATATTTTTTTAAGTAATCTCTATAACCAATTTTGTCAAACTGTAAACTGAAATTAGACTTGTTCATTATTGTAAAGGCGTAATATAATACAAACACACCACAATTAAATCCATCTGCTTGTTTTGGTACATTAACAAAAGGACATGCAATAAATTCTAAAAGAAAATCCCTTTCATTATCAAAGTTGACATTTGATTTCAATGCATCTGTTAATTCTTTAAAACGGTTTTTTGATATCCGTCCATCGATATCATATGGGTCTAATGGATCCATGATGTAACACTGTCTAGCTCTGAAATCAATGAATGCAATAATCCAATGAGAACAACCAACCAGCCATGGCAGTATCACCATACAATCATGTTTCAAAGTAATTAGTTTGTCATGTTTTTCACTAATTTCTTTTTTTTCTCTTTGAAACTGAATCATAGTATTGCAGGATAGAATTTGTATGTCTTTTAGACCGTCTATTTGTGCTTTTGATGCTAAACAAATATCTATTAGAAAGTTACTCAACCAACCTTCTCCAGATAATGTGTCAAAATCAGAAAAGTATAATTCTTTCATAACTCTATTGGTCTCATCAGTGGGTATAAAACCATAAGATCCTACCACGTAATCTTTAAGTTTTCTAGGTCTTTTGTAGTAAGTCAGATCTTTTGGTTGTTTACTTTTTTCATAAAGTTCCATCATAGCTGTCTGTAGGCTGATTGGAGATTTATGACTGCCTGGTGTTGAAACCGATTTTTTTGAATCTTTATCATTAAAAGACTGAAGTGGACCATTGGTTTTATCTTTTTGTTCCCCATTATGTAAAGACTCATTATTAAGATTGAACTTCATCGACTTATTGTCAGTTACAAAATTTTCTATTTGTTCATCATAATAAGGAGAAATGGTTTTTTCCTCAACTATCTTGTTAACGGATTTTGGAACTTTTAAAGACAGTTTAGTGAACGGACGGTATAGAACTGGTTGTAAATGCTTAGGTTGTTTCTCTTTTTTACCCCAATTTTCTTGAACCTCAAGATGATTTTCATTTAAAGATTCCATTCTTGGTTTCAGGCTCAGTTGCTTAGATTTGCTTTCAAAATCTAGTACTCGCGTAAACCTTTTTCTCCTTATTGTATATTTTGTTTGTTTGTGAACATTAAGGTTGTAGTGTCTCGTTGTTTTTACCAATCTACTGCATTTCAGTCTGCAATCACCATTTAGCATGTCCTTTTTTAATTTTTTAAAGTAAGCTTCAACTGTAGCATTACTCTGGCGATGTTCAACCCCATTGCCTACTTTGGTATTCATAATGGGTGTCCATAATGCTATAAATGGTATAAACTTATTTGTAAACTCTTGTAAATATGACTCTTCTAGATAGCTATTCATTTTGTATTCACTCTTTGTATCATCTAGTTGAATTTTGGATTTAACCTTTTCTTTTATTAACTGAAATTTACAGTACATCCTAGAGTTACTTGTTAAAGATTCACATAAGAATTTATTTATCTCATCTAAAAAGTTTTGGTCATCATTGTACAATTCATTTTTCAATTGATAATCGACATTACAATTTGCTCTCATCAACCTAATTGCAAATGTGCATTCGTCGGTCACAGTGGGCGACAGTAATATAATTGAAAATAATCTGAACCATTTATCAATATCTTCCAAATTTTTCATGTTGAAAAGCAAACATATCCAATCAATAATATCATTTCTTTTATTTTTTTCTTGCAATGTATTATTGTTTGTTGTTGACTGGAAATATGTGTATACATGATTTACAATGATTTTAGTGTAATGATTCACACAAATGTTTATGATTGTTACACCTGATCCATCATGGTTTTCTACCAATACTTTATAACACCAGTTCAGATAATCGATTATAGAAATAAATCCATTCCATCCTATACATAAGGCATTCATTTGTGCATAACTGAAATCGGTGACTATATTTGAAAACACAGGCCAAATTAACTTGTGTTTTAATACGAATGCTTTATAAGCATTTAGCCATTGTGAAATCGCCACTATGTCATGAGCTGAACTAATCATTTCAAGTACAGGACATGTAACACTAGTGTTTCTAGGTAATGGGGCATTTACAACTAAAGCATAATACAAAACCCTCTTACTACATTTATCAACTTTTCTTACTATTGAACCAGTGGCATCCAAATATCCAGTTGCTGTTTGTCTAGTTTTTATGACTTTTTTTAATATATTCAGCTGCTCTGAACTGTAACAGTGAATAGATGGTAAACCGACATGCTTTACATAATTGTCTTCTTTGTCATTGAACATTAATAACATATCAAGAAAATCATCTTTATCATAATCATCTGCAGTTATGGATTCTGATTTCATTTTTCTAACTACTTCGTCGGACTTGATGTCCTGCAAATTACCACATTTCAATTGAGTAGGTGATGCCATATCAATGGTGCCCGATTTATAGGCAAATGCTTTAGTTGTTTTCAGTGTTTCTTTTACCAAATCGCGTTGGAATCCTTTAACATGGTTTGTGAGACCATCATCTGCAGGATTGTGATAATAATTCAAACCTGAACTATACACAGTCCCTAAGGTTGTATCATTCGTCAATGTCTGTACTTTAATTTTAAAAGTTTTACATCCCGGATGGCTACAGTACATGTAAACGTTGCAATGATGTTTGAAATATTTTACCATTTTAGCATTAATTACACATGTATTGTTTACTGTTTTCATGCGCTTTCTGAACATTATTGGATATCTAGCAGTTTGCAATCGCGTTTTACCTTTTTCATTTTGGTATACCATACGTATTAGACCACTCTCTTTTAGTAAACCTTAATTTACCTTCCAAAAATGAAAACTCTTTGAAGTCATTCTCTTTACGGTTATACCTAATATTCAGTAAATAATTATTTTTTGTATTCAATGGTAGTATCACACCACCCTTGACAGGGGTTCTTTTGAAATAAGCATCTCTTAGAGGACTAGGTATTACATTTGGTGATTTGTTTAACCTTTTGCACGGAGAATTATTTTCACTGCCTATACTTTTTGGTCTTTTTGGAGTACTATGAAGCTGTACATCTCCAGTCGTCCATATATATTCACTTTCATTTGATATGTTTGCATACTGTTCAGAAGTGTGTTTTGGCACAAATTCTGTGTGTACAGTACGAGAAAGGTCAGAACTATTTGTATCAAAATTAGAATTAACAATTGTTGTTACTTTTTTCAAATCTGTATTATCTTTTAATAAAAAATCTAATTCACCACAGCTACTGTTTTGAATACTGTTATTATTACTCACACTAAAGGTGTTAATAGTAACATAGTTAAAATGAGGGTTATTTGTGTCATTTGACTTACTACATATTAAAATGTCATTTTCAAGTTGTTCAACGTCCATTTCATTTTCACGTGTAACATTACATATGATCTCCTTTCCAGGTTCACTAATAACAGAGTACAAATCTTCACCTTCTGGTAAAGAAGCAGTCTTACATGTTTCATTTAATGTGACTTTTTTACATTGCCTCCGTAAACGCATTACATTTTTTGGATTTTTAGCACATTTTCTAACATTACATATTTCAGCTACAACCTCTGAGGAACACCTAGAGTTCTCAACACAATCATTTTGTATGATCATATTGTTTGTAATTTCACTACTATTGCCTCTTATTAATTTACACAGTGTCGACGTGTCTCTTGATAATGCCTTTGCAATGCTATTTCGTAATTTATAAGTTTCTACCTTAAATACCTGATTGCAAATATCAAAAATTCTCAGGTCAGAAACTTTTACATTATCGTCTAATATAGAAGGGTATTTTGAAATAATATAATCAGCTACAGATTGTAGATTGTCTTGCAAATTAGCTTTTTTTATACATAGTGGGTTATTCTTTTGTGAAAATATTTTCACGTTTTCTTCACTGTCTACAAAATTATTAGCAGAAAATTCTATTATTGATTGATCAATAGGAAAATCTTTGTTCTGAGACATTTTACAGTGAAATTTAAGAATATTTGTCTAATGTAATGTATTTATAAATTCTTTGAATATTATATAAAAATATCAAATAAATGTATAAATGAACAACACTAAATTGAATAAATAATTAATTCAATACAATTACTGAGTAAATATATTAAATTTATAAGAATAAAAGTTTTATCAACTTCTTTTTTTACTTTTTGTTTATTGTAATAAATGAGTAATAAAATGTACTAAAACGTATAGTACTAAAAATCAGTTAAAAGTTCACAATACTTTCGTATACACTCTGGATCTGGTTTTACCATTAATAAAAGGAAAGAGTTTAATAATGACTAGAGTTCACAATACTTTCGTATACACTCTGGTGGTACTATAGGACTATAAAGTCTATATCTATATAAATACCAACTTTAAAAAATATTAGAGTTCACAATACTTTTGTATACACTCTGGTGTGGTATTATCACTATAACTATATCACTGCTAACTTGTAATGATATAGCCAATGACGCCAACTAATGAAAGGAAAATAAAGGAAACAAGGTAAATACTACAAAACACTACAGAAGCTTAAAAAAAAAAGAACACACTTAAAATAAAAAATAAAACACTCAAACTGTTAAAAACTTAATCATCAAATTTATTTAAAATTAAAACTAATTATTTAGTATCATTATATTATTTAGTATTTATTATTATATATATATAACAATAAAATCAGATTAAATGTTCCTTGAGGCTCGCGAATTAGTAACTCAAACTGAAAAAAAAATATACATCATTAAAATATAAACTTTATTTTGTTATATAAGACTGTAAATTTAGGGCCTGAACTATATTAATACATTTTAAAATATATATCCTAATAAGTGTGGAATATGGTTAACACACACACACACACACACACACACACACACACACACACACACACACACACACACACACACACACACACACACACACACACACACACACACACACACACGTTCAATAGATTACAAAAATTTATAAATGTAAATATCTTAACAAAAATCAGTTCATCCAAAGCTTATTTTCTATTTCTTAAAAGTTTATAATCATTGTCTTAAAATTTAATTCAATTCAATCGTACCTACAATTCATTATACCCTGTTAAAATATTTTATGATATACACATGTTCAATAAAATGGACCATTATTTTGGAAATTTAATGTTCTAAATGTATTTTGAGTAAGTTAGTGCATTATACAAATTATATATGTTTTTAAATTATCCAATTATTAACTTATTTACAATAAAAACAAATTAATAATTCATTTAATATATTATTTAATAATTTTTTTTTTAAAAGAACATAATTGGCAAAATGTAAAAAACATATAAATATTTTTTGAAATAAAAACTATTATTATAATTCATTCAATATGTTTTTATATAAAATGCTATGTCAATATAAAAATAAAATAAGCAAAATAAGCTAGAAATAATGTTATACAAATTATTCATAAAGAGGTCAAGGATGTACAGCTTATAAATTATTTAAAATTAATGCTAAAGAATATATTTTATTTGTTAATTTTTGATACTTCTATTTTCTAAATACATATTAATACTACTTTATATTCTAAGGAATAATATCATTTTATTAAAAGAAGAAATTAATTCAACTTAAAACAATAATTCTTTAAAAATATATATATATATATATATATATATATATATATATATATATATATATATATATATATATGAATAATAAGAAAAAATTATATCCTATACTACCATAAAATTCACAGTCTAATATAACACTGAAAACTAATATACATGTTATCCTTATAACTATCGAGAAAGCGTAATAAAGTATTGAGCAAATCTGTAGACAATACTGTAATAGATATGGTTCATTATGACCAGCCCATGTTCGATAAATATGTGTGACATTCACATAATACCAGACCAAGCAGATATGGAAATTGAAAAAAATTTGAAATTTGAAATGTTCATCAGTCATTCGCTGTAGTGTTGTACATAATTATTATATAAAATAATTTGTAAAAGATTTCCATTTCTGCTACTTGTCTATGATTTAAGGTTTTTGGTACAAATATGTCAGTTGTTAACAGCGCTTAAAATGATTAAAAGGATATTGATGACTTGTTTCCGTAGACTTTATCACTGCTTCAATACACACAACAGTCACAACAGTTGACCACAATGTCATCCAATTAATTTTCATCCATTGATAAGGTCCAATTGTTATTTTAAGATCCAAGAACACATAATTGGGCCTAAAATATAAAAATGTAGTATACGTTAAGTATATAGGTAATAGGTACATAATAACTGTAGGGTAAAATTATAATTAGGGCCTGGATTTACATGCATTTGCATATTTCTTTTTCATCACTTATAAATATTAACCTTACGACTCATAATTAAAGATCTACTTAGTTTTAGTCGTTTGTTGACTCGTTGACCAATCTGTAAATTGGTTAGACTCAATGAATAATTGTTTATAAATATAAAAAGATATATTCAGGTAACCTATTTATACAAGTATTTATAATTTTAATATTTCAAATTATGGAAAACTGTTTTAAATGTAAAGAAAGCATTATTGCATGCTTTTACAAGGCTGTTTGATATGTATATATATCATCTTTCCCAAACACTTATACACTAAATATTATAATTACCTCATTAAAATGTATGGATATTAATCTAATAGTAATCACAATCAATTGTAATCTCCCAAACTACTGTTCGACTGTTATTGGGTATTATATCGCACACTAAAACACATATATTCAGATATTTAACTATAATAATTACTATATACAAAGTGATAGTTATAATACAGTAGTAATAGTCACATCATTATAAAAAAATATACTATTGCATAACAAGAACAATTGTGTATACATAAAAATCGGTATCATTTGATCACAAACATAATAACCAAATAACTCTACAGTGATAAATGATAATATCTTATTGAACAATTTTCTAATAAATCAATTTCAAAATAAAAAACAGCAAGTTCATCAATTAAATACCATATTTAAAGACCTTAATTGCAATAATTTTAATTTCATACATATGAACATTACAAGTGTATAAAAAACATATAGATCTCCAATATCTTCTTTCTGAAATTAATAATAAGACTCATTTAATATCACTTTCGGAAGCTTGGTTAGGCACCCAAATAGACCTAAAATATATGTTTCTAAATAGATATAGTTTAATACACACAGTTAATAATAACAAACAAAAAATGGAATAGTAGTTTTTATTAGAGACGATTGATTGTACATCATCTTATGTTGAACATATTTTCACTGATGCTAATTGATTAATTACACCGGTATATTTGAATAATTTAAATTACTGTATCATGTCCTTGTACAGATCTCCTAATGGTAATAGTACTCCATAGAAATAATTTAAATAATATTCTAAACAATGCTAAATACCTTTACTATAGCAATAAAATAAAACAATATAATAATAACCCTAAACGTATATGGAGCACAACCAATGTAGCAACCCAAGGGCCAACTAATAAATTAAAATTTAACATTCTATTATATAGCAGAACATTTTAATAAATATTTTTCGCAAACAACTAGTAATGTACCTAATTAATCTAGAGAACAAACAAACAGATACCAAATTAAAAGACCCTAAAATAAAATATGTACAGTCACTATTCATGAGAAAAACTAATACAAAAGAACATAAAATTTAATATGTTCCTTATCAGGAGGTACAGCACCTGGACATGATAAAATATTCACTAAGATTAATAAATTGTTTTATGAATCTGCACTCTACCCATTACTACATATTATTAATAATATTAAAGACACCAGTGAAATACTTGACAGTTTCAAACTATCAGTAATAATTCAAGTCTATAAAAAAGGAAACAAAAAATGTTGGTGCATTTTTTTTCTACAAGTAATATTTAGCCTACATTAATTTGTCATAGATCATTTTCTATAATAGAGGCATAAAGTATTATGTATCGTATATTTATTGTCTACTCACTATATTATGGGAAATACTTTCATCAGTACACCATTATGAACGGTAATCTTGGAGCAGATAGGATCAAAATCCCTATCGGCTATCCTTGGCTATGTAATAGTGGCAGCAGATGAGATTTAACCAGCAATCGTACGAAGCATCTTCGACTACATGAAAATGGATAAAATGGAATCGAAAATTAAGTCAAGATTACAATGTAATAAACAATAGCAAGATACTCATAAAAACAGTTTATAAAAGTTAACCACGTGACTGTGACATTTGGTACACGAATCACAAAACAGGTAAAAGATATAAGTAGCACAAACTACACACTGATGATACAATTATAAAATATTAATAATGAGTACGGCATTACACCTTACCACTTGCGTATAGCAACTTAGTACTTACCACAATAAACTATGGTATACACAACAGTTCAGAAGGAAAATACTGAATAGTGAATAAAATCATGTAATGACACGTCGTTATAAATTATAATAGTATAATACTATAGTTTTGTATAAACTCGCAACAAAATTTAAGAAAAAATGGCAGCAGGCAGAGCTCTTGTACTTTATATTTAAGGTTGCGCCGTATGGCAATTTATTCTGAAAATAGTCAAATTTCAGAAACTTGGAAAAATCGAAAAATCCAATTAATTAAACCTATTTATATAAACCCATAAAATAACACCAAATTGATCAAACCATTCCAATGACGTTACCAACATAATTCATTATGCTTATATTTATTTTAATCGTCTTATATTTAGTCGATTTTAATAATATTAAGTACACGGACAGTTGTTTTTTCCACTGACAAACCTGAAACCACCATAAATATTAAATATTAGAAAGATACCATAGATATATCATTTTTATATATTTATGTAAGATATATACAGATTACAGACTACAGTCTACAGAGATTAATTTAATCTATATTCTATACAACAGAATGACCTCATCTCAAAATCCATACCGAAAGTCACTTATTTCATGATTAACCATTTTTGTTACGTTCCAAAAAAGTTCGAAAATCGTAAATTTGACTCAACAACTGCATCCATATTGTTCTTTGTACATGCACCACATACCCAACACAGCAAATTATTTTTAAATATATTAATATTTATATTCTATTGTACCTATTCATTTGAAATTATTATGATGTGAATATAAAACACATTGTTTTCAATATGTGGTACCACAACACCATGATATTGTTATTTAAATTATTCCATCAGAATGAAGTTTTTGAGATTAAAAATATACTCACTAGATAGCATTCATGTAAGATGACTTTAAAAACCAGTAAATCTCAACAAAAGTTTTTAGACTCGTGAAGACTTTCTTAATGCAATTTCATATTTTTTAACTAGCATTTGGTTAGTAGCTGCAATTCAATATTGCATCTTGGGAAAAAAATGTGTAGGTACACATCTACTTGTATTAAATTACCAACATTAAAAATACCCTCTAATATAATTTGATGGAATATTTATATATAATATTAACTGATATCATGTATTCAATTGTAGTTCGACGTAAGTGTAATCTTAAATATTAGGTGTATTAGTATAGTAGGTTAGGTAGTCGACTGCCCATGTTCACCAATTTTTGATTTAAGGCCTCCTCTTTTGGAGGCCAATAACGCAATAACCATAGACATATAATATATTCATAAATTGCATACAATACATTTAAACATAACTTCCTAGTTCCTACTGAATTGATGATCACATATTCACATTATCTTTAGGTATCTCCACTGGCACGTAATGTCTCTTCATGTTACTATGCCAATTTTAGCATAGTTTGCTTTTTATTCAGAAAATAATATCTACATCTGTACAATTTTTGTACAATAAATTAGATTTGATAATAAAAGAAGAGAATTTAAAATTGACGGCGATTAATATGAGTTTAGAAGTTATCCATTGATCACACCCAGCAAAATATACTACCTACCTAAGAGCAGAGATATGTTTCACCTGTTCACCATATATTTTTTTTCCAAAAAATAGCTGAGTAAATGAATGTTAACTTTCAATGGTGTAGTGAGACAGTAACAAATAATGGACTACAATTATTTGTGAAAGTTAAAAAGTCAATATATTTTTATTTGTATAATTAAAACGAACTCCCTACAATAGAATCATAGACATATATCTAATTACGAATTAAATATTGAATGACGTATTAAAATGTAGTGCTTTTCCATTTGAAAATAATTTTCAAACCATTAAAACAAAGCTTAAAAGTAATTCTCAGCCTTTTGTACAACTTCGAAATAGAGAAGTGATTCACATAAAAAAATTAAAACTGAAAAATGTATTTTAACTACTTCAGCTCCTAATAATTGTTGCATGTCTGATGATGAATCAATTTTAATTGTAGAATATATTGTTCAACATAATGAAAGCATTATCTAATATTGTTTGTAGAAAATTTCTTAATGTTGATGATTTGTTTTGTGTTCCACCAAATAATTTGGAGTATTTTTGCGTAGGTAGGTAGTCAATTGTCTGATTTTTCAATAATTTGTTTGAATTATGTCATGAGCAAAGCAATAAGTATGCAAGACACAACAACCATGATACCTCACAACATTATGATAGATGAATGTGTATTAAATTATAATACAAAGGGAGGAATTCAAACAATGCTTTCAAGCAATTGACATTACACAATTTATTTTAGGTAATAAGATATTAATTTAGTTACCTACTCAAAGTATTGATTTTATAATTAGTTAGTATATAATATAGTAACCTACTAATTAGTATTACTTATTATTTTAAATGTTATAATTGCAACTCATAATAATACTACCGAACAAGAAATAAAGTAGATAAAAAGCTGGGTACGATTGGCCAGCACTTGTATTGAGAACAGAAGTGGCAAATACATTATACAAATTAACTTAATTTTAAAAAATTTAAGTGATCCGATCAAAAATCCTCACTCATAACTAATGCTCCTTATATCTCATATCACACCCTTCACACAGATCTCCACATTCCCTTAATATAATTTTCTACATTTTTTAAAAAAAAACTTAATTTTTACCATAATTTTTTATTTATTAAGTGTTATTTTTATTTTGTATAATTTGACTTATGAACAAACAATTTGAGAACTGCATACTGGTGTAATTATTATTCATAAGTATAGTAAACACATAGTATAAACTAAGTTATATCAGTGCACTGATTTGTTTCATATTTCAAACTAAGATTAAAATTCAAGTATAAATTACTATAAAAAAAATTAAATAAATATTGTACATTGATTAACATTAATTATTAGTGTTAAAATGACCATTTTTTTTTTTTATATGACATGTATTCATCATTGATCTTAATATTCGTGTTTATAATTTGTTTGAAATTAATTATTTATTTGTATAATTATATTATTATTAAATATTTTTTTGGTTTATAAAATAGACCTAAAATAGATATCTATTACTTTTATTATGATCGATCAAAAAAAAAAAAAAATGTATACTAGATATTATATATTAGACTATAACAATTGACCTACAATAGTGTACATAAGTATAATACGATAAAATATTGTATATTAACAATTTTTTAATGTGACAATATTTTTTTCTAGTAATCCACTGTTTGACAATAAATGATATATAGCAGACTATTACAATCAGTGACAGATCTAGGGGAAGATTGAAAGCTGAAGTCACACCAATCTGTGTATTTTTATTAAAAATTATAAATGATTAATACATTTAACAGATAATTTGCATCAAAATTGTACTTTTCTCCATAATTATTACCTAAGAACTATTATTATAGTAAACTAGTACTAACCATAAAAAATCCTAGATCCAGCCAAGATTACCCTCCTAGTAACCTCCCAGTATATAACACTGGAAATTTACTCAGAATTATATTAATGGAGAAATAATTTATAATTTCTACAAAATTTAATACAATAAACAAGAGTATCCTCGGTACTTGGTGATGCTAGCAATGACAGTATAGTCAAAAAAGGTTCTAATACTTACTTTTATTTAGTGTACCTACTATAAGGACAATATATCAAACAATTTACCATGATAAGGTTCTACATATAGAAGATTTTCAAAGAAAAATAAATAATTATTGTGTACATATGTTATTTTCATTTAATTCCAAGCAATCTTTTCCTTAAATTCAATCAAAACTTCATGTAATTAATGTTTATAATTTTGAATTAATAATCTATCAAAATAGTAGATATCAAATTATGAATTTTTGAACATGAAACTAAGTTTCTGAATAGTTTAAAACTAACAACAGACAGAACCTTGCAAGCAAATTGGTCAACCCTCATGATACAATAGGGTTTGACTTACATGTTCAAATTTAACAAAAATTGTACCAAATAAAATTATAAGTTCATATACGTGTGTAATCAGAACCGAATGATTGCAACACTAATGAAAAGGAATAAAGAATAGAATAAATCAAATTTAATAATAACATTTTTTATTTTTTTTTTATTTTTTTTCATTTTTTTCTTTTTTTTGGCGCCGCCACTTGACGGGGCGGGGGGGCTGCCTCCCACCAGAAGTTGCCACCAGCAGCCGGAGCAACTCCCTATGACTTTCAAACATCTAAAACAAAACATTTTTATATTATATCATCATGACTTTATATGTTAGGTAATTTGAAAGTTTACTATTAAAGCAATAGGTAATAAGTAAGGCAGAACGACATGTATAAATTGAAATTTTTTTTAGATTAAATTGTAAAAATAGCAGTGAAGGAACAAATATGTTTCATGGTAAAGCAAATTTTTGTTTGGCATATAAATGCTTTTTTAGGTTTTTAGGACAATGTATAAGATAAGAATAAATATTAATGTTATCTTATATTTTTAATTCTCTTATATATATATTGTCCTCAATTTGAAGTATTTTGAAATGAATTATGAAGTATAAAAATTTGATACTCAATATTATTTTATACGTAGATAGTATATTATAGACAGTCTAAGTATTTGTTGACTACTTATAAAAAATCATATTAATTTAGGCAGAGCAATACCAGATATACTATGTATGTAACAGTTGTAACGCTATTAAGTAACCTTTAGGTTTGGTCTTGAAATCTCATGTTACATTTTAGATGATTTTTTAATATTGTTATAACTTATAAGTATTTTATATATTTAAAGTTTTACTACAAACTGTTATAAAAAAATAATTTTTTCTATAGGTACCTATGTATTGTTATTTACCTAAATATTACTAATATTGTGTATAACATATTTTATAAAAGAATCATTTGTTGTCAAAATTCAGGCGCGGATCCAGAACATATTTACGGGGGGCATGCATATCTTGAATAAAATGTCAACCTAACTACCTAAGTCTGATAAAACAATGTAAATATAATATGTAATAAACTAATGGGTAAATACCTATTTTTATTAAAATTTCAATTTTTTAGTACAATTAGATTAATTAAATAAAATGTGAATAATTCTTAGGTTTAATTAATTTTACATGCAATATAATAATTAAAAACAAAACATTTTATACAAAATATTAAAACATTAAAAAATCATTTCATTTTTTTCGGTTCATATTTGTCAGGTTAATAATTAGAATAGTAAAATTAATGGAAATAAAATAATAAACTACTATAGGTATACATGATTAACGACGGCCACAGCGACTGTGTGCGTATCGTATCGTACCTATAATATATCTACTAAATGTATATTTTTACTAATAAATTATCACTACATACAATATCGTCAATAATAAAATAAGTAGGTAAGTACTAAGTACTACAAGACGTAACTAGATATTCTTATTGTGCCAAACAAGTTTAAATGTTCAATTAGCGCTTTGACAGCGACCGATAAAAACGGACACGTACCAAACGTAATCAACCAGATAATGCATTTTATCGGCTGCCAAAAACAGACATTCTAGAATTTACCAGAGTCTACGGGCGGGGCTATCGCCCCTTGGATCCGCGCCTGTCGAAATTAGATACTAAGTACAAGAAGTGATCATAATATGATCCAAAATCCCAATATTATTTGGATTTGACAATTTTCATATTAGTCTTATTTGTTTGGAAGTACATACTATTTGTGCCTGGCTGCTGGTGGCGTCTAATCGAATCCCACCCCGACCACGGCCACGACCACGGTTGTGGCCACGGCTATTGCCACGACCACGGCCACGACTGCGGCTAGCGGCGCCTGCGACCACTTCGGCCGCCGCCACTTCTTCGGCCGCCGCCACCTCTTCGGCCGCCGCCACCTCTTCGGCCGCCGCCACCTCTTCGGCCACCGCCACCACCTCTTTGACCACCGCCGCCACCTCATCGGCCGCCGCCGCCACCTCGCTTTTTTGATTCATCTAAAAATAAAATTAAAATGTTTATATTAAACCTTATGTTTCATTCTGTATGGAAACAAATTTCAAACCAAAGTTTAAGACAAACAACATTTTGGAAATAAGATTCTGAGTAAACCAAAAAGCATTAAAACCTTTTTTTTATGACTAATATGAATAGTAGTGTCGAGTATATACTAATATTATATAGATTTAGATTTGTCATATTTTATAAATCACTGATTAATATTATATATTCATAGTTGAACAATTTCACAATACTTTCATGTGCTTTGAACTAAAGAATATACAATTAATAATTAGGTATACATTTAGTTATTTTTATACCACGAACAAAAACTTTCATTTATGGGTAAAAGTAATTTTCTTAGAAAATTCTTCAGATATAAATTATATTTTACTTTTTGATGAATTATTAACTTAAAATGACTTTTTAAAAACAGAAATATACTTTTCTCAAAAGTTCTTCAACTAAATTTTGTATTTTTTTAAGTTCAATTGGGTATGTATGATATAAATATATATTCGGAAATACTTAAATTTGAAAACATTTTTTTGTCAACCAACTCGGTCGCAACGCAAATACTGAAAGAATATTTCTAAAGATGAAAATTGACTAAATATAGAATTAGTTGACAATATAATAACATAGCGATTTAATTTCTAATGCCCAATACGCCCCGACTAGTTTGCATTTCTATAAATATTGATTAAATCCAGAAAATAAAAATGTATAACTAAGTATTGAAAAATTTAAACAGTATTTATAAGGAGAAACTGTATTATGATATAGCATGTTTATTGTTTATAATTAATAGTTAATACCAATACCAATGTAACAATTATATAGAAAGTTTATTAATAACATAAATATATTTAAAAAAATTATATAAAATAATATAGGTACATTTTAACTTTAAGCTTATTAAAAATATTTGGTGGGATAAGTTGTATTAAATTGAGCATCTACATAGGAAAATGCGGTGAATAAATACTAAATACATAAATTATAACTTAAGTGTATTTTCTAAAAAATTATTGTTAATAAATCGAATAACCAAAATTATAAAATATTATAATATTATTTTAATTAATACAAAACAATTAACGTGCAATCAAGTAAATTAAAAATTATAAACATCATTCAACGATCATAAAATAATATTTAGTACTTACGGTGAGCAGGTGAGATGTAGACGTGGTGGACGGTGGTATAAGAATGAGCATTGAGCACAAGTCGACATAGCGGAATCGCCACCCATCATATCGAGCCCTAATAGGCAAAAGGGCGTAAGCGACATTTGGACAACTTTTCAGGAACACAAAAAAACGTTTTAAAAATTTAATATTTGATGAAATTTCATGGAAATACTTGTAAACTTGTAAATTTTGATCAGAAATGAGTTAAAATTAGCAAATTTATTAAAATCGTAATACTGAATTAGTTATGGCGCTTACACTAAAAAAAAATATCGATAATTAAACAAATGTCACTTACCCTTTACACCAATGTCGTTTACTATTTAAATGATTTTCTAAATGTCGCTTACACTTCTCAACACTTTTGCTTACTACACCATAATTCTCCAAAAGATACTTCCCCGTTATAATTTTATACCTGGATCTTTTAAAATTATTCAATCAATAAATTGGAAATAATGTATAAGATTAATCACGCATTCCTTGCTTTTTTATTAGTCTTATTAGTAACAAAGTAGGTAACTTAAAATAATTGTATATTAATATAAATAATAAAACAATTTAATTTTAAACAACTTTGTTTTAAAAATAATATCAAAATAACAATAAAACTTTGGTTTTCTTAATAATATTAATTAACAATTTAAAATCATATAAAACAGTCTTTTTAGTAACAATATAGGCAACTTATTTGAATCACTGTAAATTACTTAATACATCACTGTGTAAAAAATATAAATAAAAAACAAATTAATTAAAATTAGTTAAAATACAATATAAAAATAAGACTAAAACATTTATATAAATTTTAATTGAACAAATATTCTTTAGTCTTCTTCCTCTCCGTCTTCTTTGTCGGTATCAGGTAATGTATCAGCAATTTTATGGTTATACTTCAAATTTTTATATTCTTCATGGTATCTTGTTGGTATTACACCTTGGGAACATAGTTTGAGCAAATCAAGGTACTTTAATGATGAAATTTCTCTTGGACCTGTATAAAGGTTCTTGGGTTCAGCAATTTCTGGCAATAATATTTCAACTGGAGTGATAATATTTTTCGATCTTCTTGTTTTATTTCTAATGTTATTTTTTTTTTTTAAATCTGTAGTTTCAAAACAATTTGTATAGTCAAAAAAGAATTTGGTTTTTTCTCCTCGACAAAATTCAATACTCTTGATTTTAGTTATTTTTACAATAGTGCCATGATCAGTCACAATTTGTTTCGGTAGATTTGAAACTGAAAATGATTTCCAGTCAAAAAAATCATTATATTTCATAGTTATTACTTCTAAAGGCCCTGGATTTTTTCTTGAACATGCAATAATGGTAGGCCACTCAGACGGGGCCCAGATTGTTTTGTGTTTTAAAAAGTTGTCTATCGTCGCATGAATTGCATCCACTGGCATATATGTGTGTCCAGGGACTAAATAAGTTATTTTCACAGTAGTAATGTGTTTTGATTTTTCAATAAAATGGTGCAACATTCCAATCATGGCATGATTTTTATTTTGTCCGCAACACGAATCACAGAAAAGAGACACAGTTTTAATAGTTTTTTTTTCGTCAATATCCATTAAATAGTTTTGAATACAAGTAGCAATCTCATTACAACCTCGGTTGGCGTCACCTTCACCCCATAAATAGCACAACGCTCTTCTTGTAGTGGATTCATAAATAGTCAAGTTGTATTGCGAGTATTTGCGGCTGTAATAAAAGTTCATATTGTCACCCATTGGTGTATTTAGAACTTTTTCCAAATCAAAGCTAGCACATAAAAATGTTGGATCTGATTCTCTCTTTTTTTGTTCTTCTAAAAAATATGCCTTGGCATTGTTTTTTGATAAAATATGGTTTTGATAAATTTCCTTTTGTTTTTCTGTTGAACTTACAATATCTTTTTCTTTTTCACATACTCGGCATTTATCTTTTTTTGGCAGATGGAAACCAATTGAATACTTAGTGTTAAAGTGACGTCGAAAACCAGAATGAGATACAGGTGTTTTATTTTTTTTTTTACAATAGTCTTGGTATACATTATACAAATTAGCAATATTACGGAATTCCGCTGGTAAATATTTTTTATTGGATTTGTTACGGCAATAATGCGATGGCACTGCAGGTAAGTGTGAAATAAAAGTATCAATTATTTTGATATCATCAGTAGGTGTTTTATTTTTTGGATTTTTTCGACCACGGTTATCTCCTGTAGAAGTATTTTGTGAGGACCTATTGTCTATTGTATACCTAAGAAGTTTCTGGGAAATATCCAAAGTTTTCAATAAGAACTGTTGACATACTTTTAATACAATCGAGTTGTGACAAATATAATAATCATAACTAATAGATCGTCTAGTTGAACCAATTACTCTTTTTCTTTTTATTGGTTTCTGTTTAACACAAGAAAGCAAGTAATCTCTTTTACGTTTGAAATCCAAGCTCCAAAAACATTTGAAAATAACTAATCTGTCTTCTTCATTCAACTTTGTTGGACACTTATTTTGACATTTAGTATTTATGCACGGATTAGGTTTAACACATTTACCTTTTCCATTTGATAAATCATTTTTTTTCATTTGTCTTTTTGATCCACGTTTTTGTTTTTTTTTTCCACTACTCCCAACAATTTCTTCATCTCCAAAAAATTCACATTCAGACTCAGAATTCATATCACGCAAATTAAGTACCTCAGAACTATTATTATCATTTTCAACTTCGATATCTTTGATCACAGAAGTGCTATTATCAACAACTGTTTCTAGAATGGGCAACTCATTAACTATATTACCACAGAATAGATGAAATCAGAATGGACACTTTGATAACATAACACGGGTAGTATAGGAAATTAAGTAAATGGACCGGCGGCCATTTTCTCAGTGGTCCTTAAACAGCTGTTCTTTTATCAGTCAAGTCATATCAGTGCTTGTGATATATTTTTAGATATTATGTAACTCATAACTAATTATTAACGTAATAAACTTCTCAAAAAAGTACCACTGAACAGAATTTAACTCTGAAGTTTCTTCGGACACAAGTATCAATAGCATGCAAATATTATATACGAGAAATGTCTTAAGCTATGTACAGATTTTAAAATAATAGGTATGTAATTTTCAATTTATTGTTAATCTCATGTTTAGTTCATAGCTAATAATGCCTATGTGTGTATTATTATTTTAGGATTTGATTCAGTTTGGTGGGAAATTAAACTAGATTTCTATTTACCATCAAAAGAAGTAATTTGAGCAATAGCAATGTACATATTTCATCATAATAGCAGCCGAACAGACTTAACAATTGGAAACAATACATTCAAACCCACTTTTTCCCATTTCGATTTTTTTTAATTAAATGTATAAAATAAAATATAGAAATGCCAAAGCAAAAAGCATGCACTACAAAATATGACACAAACCTAAACAACCTGTGGAATGTTGTGCTTTCAAAAGTCATAACATAGATATCATCTACTCTATGATATAGCACTGATAACGCATAAAAATGATAAGAGGGACCACTGAAAAAATGGCTGCCGTTTTTTTGTTTACATCGAGAGTGTCCATTCTGATTTCACCTATTCTGTGATATTACCAAGAACAGTATTATCGAAATTCATTTCAGGGGTGGTCTGGTTTAAATTAATGTAGTCATCTGTTTCCAAATTCAAATCAATATAATCGGTTTCAAATTGGAATTCAAAATCCATGTTTTCGATATCAAGAACCTCATTATTATTAAAAGTTTGAATAGTTTCACTTGTAGTAATGATATTGTCATGTTGAGTACTTACAGTATTTAAAACAGGCACTTTTTCATTTAGAGCTGCTGACAGCATTCGATTTACACGAGATCTTGAAGTCATTTTATTTATTCCTACAAGTACGAAACATACATAGATAATAGTTGAATAATAATAATTATACAGGAAATATAGGAATATAGGAAATAAAAAATAGTCTAAATGAGTATTATTAATGTATTTAACAATAATAATTATTTACTTACGTGATTTACGACAAATAATTATTCACAATTTATTCACATAATCACATTTTGTTTTAACTTTATGGTAGATGATAATAAAAGCGAATAAAATAATGATTATTATCAATACGAATATTTGATATTTAAAACACAATTATTATTCTCCTTGGAAATTGTATACGTGATTACCTACTTGAATACGGGATATTCAACATACCTTATTTCTTTCAACAACGACGATTAATATTATACATTGTTTACTTTGAAAAATATAAAAAAAGAAATAAAAATAGACGTTAGATACGACAGTTTGATACGGCGTAAACAAAATATAACTGTCGCTTACAACTTTTTCTGCTCTATATTGTCGTTTACGTCAATTAACAGTGTCGCTTACACCATTTATGATATTACAAATTTATTTCATGGCGCTTATACCTAAATTTACAGAGCAAAAATTACCCGTTTCGAATGAGAAAGTCGCTTACACCTTTTGAACGTCAATAAAGCTGAATTTTCTGAATTTTTTGATATAAAAATGTCATTTTGGCCAAAAATGTCGCTTACGCCCTTTTACCTATTAGGGCTCGATATACCAACGGACATGGTTTTTCCTCCAAACCACACAACACGATAAAAATGACTCAACGATCAAAATAGCATTGATTATGTACAAACATAATACGTGTATTCAAAATAGGTACCCCGAAATAACATTGGGAAAAAAACGTCTATTAAATAATACATCCATAATTCATATAAACAAAAAAACCAATGTAATATGAAAATAAACAGTGGCGCCGCATGAAAAATTTTATAGGACAGACACCTAAGGGAATTATATAACATAATATTTATTTAAAAAATGGATTATCATTAAAAATAAAGTAAACTGCATAGAATATCTATATTTGAATATAATTTTCATCAATTCAAAGTTTTGGTTTTGTTGTGAGCACTATGTTAGTACTTAGTACTAAACTACAAACATAATACATATTAAGTTTTAAATGTATATCACGTCGTTAAGGAAAAAATAATAATCATTACATGTAAGGCCGTGGACCACAGTTTATGTGCAACATAATTCTTAAAATATTGCATTGAGACTTGTCTCCTCCGTGTATATGATTTTGGTAATACCTCTCTCAACCACACATGGTACACACTACACCGTGTTTTATACTGTTATGACGTTTCGACTACTCAATTTCAAAATGCGATATCTCGAAATCTGTTCGCGTGTTATCTTAGATACTTTAGGGACAGCTTCCTTGTGTGGTTCACTATTAGATTGTATCAAGTCCGGGCGTGGACACCCTCCGGATCATGTCTCAAAATCGGTGTCAAAAACTCAGTTTTACCGCGTATCGTGCCCCGTGTTTTATACAGTTATGACGTTTCGACTACTCAATTTCAAAATGCGATATCTCGAAATCTGTTCGCGTGTTATCTTAGATACTTTAGGGACAGCTTCCTTGTGTGGTTTACTATTAGATTGTATCAAGTCCGGGCGTGGACACCCTCCGGATCATGTCTCAAAATCGGTTTCAAAAACTCAGTTTTACCGCGTATCGACTACGGACCTTACAATTTATAGCGCCATCTGGTATCGGAATGTAGTTCCATACATTTTGTACGCCAGCTGATCGTTTTGCCTCTTGAGTCGAACGTAATGCAACCCAAATCCCCCATTTCCTTATCACTTATTTTGGCCAGCTAACTTTGGCCAGCTAACTTCACGCTCGTAAATAGTTTTGTAAAATCAATGGAAAATAATGTAAAAACACACGCAGGACTTTGTTCAGCTATGGAGACTTTTGGGAAGTACTCTGGGTTAAACCCTAAATTGAAAAATTCAAAATTAATTAGTAACAAAAGAATTGGAACTCAGCCCACTGCAAGGGCTAGACGAAGAACACAAATAGGAGGAAGAAACAATTTGACAGCAGGCAGAACTCCGAAATGGAGACGAGTACCAGAACACGGTTACACAAATAAAATAAGTTCAGGTAGATTACCTACAAAGAAACATAAAACTCCACATTCTTTAACACGCTGTGTAGAAATAAATAAAGCATTAGGCTCAACACATAGCTCAAAGTAATATTAAATAAAACAGCTAGTCAACATTTGTAATATTGTTCTAATTAGGTTTTTAAGTGAAGTTTTTAGTTAAGTAAAGAGTAGGTTACCTACTTAATTGTTAACACACTTATTACACGTATTTTTTATTTATATAGTATTTACTTTTGTTTGTAAGTTATAGGCAACAAAATGAATATTTTTAACATAGAAAAAAAATTAATAATTATTATTAGCCATTAGGCAAAAGCACAAATTATAATATAATAAACACCAACCAGCATGAACAAATTTTAAATTAATTAATCTTTAATACATATTCCATAGACCAGCGTTTCTTAAACTTTTTTATCCATGGAACCCTTTTTGGTGTTCACTATTATCGTGGAACCCCTACTTTTTTTTAGCTTTTTAGCTTTTTTTAGGATTATTTGTAAATAAATTATAATCGTATAATAATATTAAGTTAAAGGTATTTAATTAAAAAAAAAAAATAATGTTAAAATGAAAATAAAAATAATAATAATAATTGTATGCATATATAATAATACTTCAATAATAATTACATTAATTAGATTAAGTATACATTTTAATGAGACGAATGAAATTACTTTTTCTATCCTTTTTTTTACAAAATATTCTTAAAATTATACTCAATTGATTAAAGTTGTATGATTATATTAGGTTCAGCATCAAGTATGTTGCGGTATTTTGTTTTTGTTGATATATTGGTGGAGAACCCCGTTTCACACGTAATATAAGTACTCGTAGTTGCAAAAGGCAAAAGTGCCAACACGACCTTTTGTGACAGTTGAGGATATTCATCTTTGAAACAGCACCAAAATTCAACTAGTGGTATCGATTTAAATTTTTCTTGCAACGATGAATCTAATGTCATTTCAATAAAAGTTTCATATTCATTTACTGACATGGCTGGAGTTCATGTATTGACTATAAATGGATTTTTAATCCACAATTCATTTTTATATTTCACCGATTGGTCATTTGGAAAATCTGGAATTTTGAAATTTGGAAATAAATCACTAAAGCTTCGCGGAACCCTGAAGTGATCTTTGTGGAACCCCAGGGTTCCGTGGAACACAGTTTAAGAAACGCTGCCATAGACCTATAAACTAAGTTTATAACTATGCTTTAATCATATTATTATCAAATATAAATTATCAATTATTATCTTGTGTATGGTTCTATAACACAAATTATCTTTTAAAATTAAAATAATAATCAAATTCTACAAGTTTTACCAACAATCTAACTCATAGGTTGACCTATGTTTAGCTATGAACAAACATAATGTTACTATTTACTAAACCAATATTTTAAATTAAATTTTTTTTACAAATTATTAATAGTGATTGTTAATTATTATACTTTATTATTTAACAATTACATGGTGTGTTATATAGCACTTATTATAATTACACTAATCATCCATATTCAAATTATACAATTCTAATGTTTAATTGTTGTATAAACAAATTTTTAATCGCGTCGTTTATTTTTATATAATCATCATCTATACGGCGACTAAGAGTTCTTCGAGAGTATATTGTAAGATCACAATCTAAATCTATGAAATAAAAAAATTAATAATATCGTAATTAACTATTATTTTTGGGTACATCGTATACTGCTAAAAAAATTATATTTTTAATTTTATGAAGTTACCTTTAAATATTTTTATGAAATTTTCATCTTCCACTGTAGACAATGGTTTCATACCAAGAATAATATAACGCATAATGTTTTCGTCTAATTTTTTTTGTTTATGATCAATAATACTTTTATATTCAGTTAGTTTCCTTTGTTTTGTTGGAATTTGAGAATTATCATTTAACGTACTTGCTCTTTTACGTCCTGCGACTTTTAAATATGCGTCATATGCTTCCAATTCTGACATATGCAATCTCTAAAAAATATTATTAATTGTACAATATTACAAATTATGAATTTTAATAACTCAACATTGTATTATATAGATATTTAGGTAGTTATAAATGTTGTGGTACATAAGTAGGTACCTACATTATATATTTATACAAATTATAATGTATAGTTATAAACATAAAGTTTCCATATTTTAAATAGATACTTACTTTCTTATGAAGTCGAAAATTAGATGTGGAATTTATTGCTCCCGAAATAATTCTGTTTTCTAATAAAAATAATTCTCTTCACATGTTACGCACTTAGCTTTTACATTAGAATTCACATTTATTATTTCATCAAAATTTAAAATTGTATAAAATTTGCCATCTAAGCATTTTGGAATATTAACTATTACATTATTTTGGTTATCCATGTTTTTTCATAATAGATATTTATATATTAAATTAATATTTACAAAAAATGTTAAAACAATGCACAAAATATAATTTTTTCGTCACTTGTCAGAGCCAATTACACAAACACCGAGCAGATGTATAATACGTATGAGACAGACAGAGAATGTGAATCGATAATCGTCAATCAGCGACCGGTGATCAACGAAATCTTATCGCTGATATAATATTATCGCCAGACACCAAAGTTACTTTAATCTAATCTTAAAATATATTATTACTTATTGGGAAATTAAGAAAAATGTTATATAAATGAAATATGAAACATATTTTTTGCATGTATCTAGTATCTTAATCATAAAAAGATACTAGATACAAGTCAATAAAGTATTTAAATACGCGATACAAGATACATTAAAATTATGTATCTCGATACAAGATACAAGATACATTTGTATCTAAGATACGTATCTTAAATACTAGTATCTAAGATACTGCCCAGCCCTGCTTGTAGACACCGTTAAATATCGCCCCACACGGATCACTACCTCATTAACGGATAGCTATATATTTGTATATATATATAGGATGCAGAGGATGCAGAGTCAGATCTATTTGACAAACTCATAAAACTTTTTTTCATACGAATACTATTATTGTAGGTAGTGCACTACGACAAAAAATCGTATTGCAATATTTTTTTTGATTTTTAGAACTTGAATTTTAAAATTCAAAATTTAATTTTACCATTTACGAAAAAAAATCAAAGTAGCCATTTTGTAAACCGGATTTTTAGAAACATTATGGCGTTAAAATATCTTATTAAATTTTGGTCATTAATTTTTTGAAAATGCGAATTTATTAACTTCTTGATATAAAATTCTGAAATGTAATAGTATTATACTCATATACCATCAATCACTAACATATAACAGAAAAAGTTTTAAAAATTGTTTTTCAGGTGTTTCAGGTTAGGTAAAAATGAGAAGGTACTTAAATAATAATACTTTCGATTGTTAGATATTTACTAATAATTTGTTTATTCGTTTAAAAATTGCACGTATGTATCGCACTGAAATATTAACGCGTGCAGATTGAAATTGTACAATAGTCTTATAAAACGAATTTAATATCGCTAGTGAAAATGTCCTGGTTTACCGATAATTTTCAACGACTCGTCGAAATAATGTGTCAACCCATCTTAAGACCGCGATGGTTGGAAAATACTGATCCAGGCCGTCACAAAGGTATATTATGCCTATTTGATCGATCGACCGGTCGGGAACGACGAAAAACTATGACTTATCGAAATATATAACCTATATTCGGCAGCGAAATTTCGTTGGGCCTTTTCCAGATCAACCGAGCTCGTCTTGTGTCTCGTTTTTTCACATACGGCGCGATAATAGTTCGGGTGGAGGGGAATCGGTCGTGAGACAAAGTGATGACTACAGTAATAGTGTCGGCAAACGGCTCTCTCGACGTATCCTCGTCGCCAGGGAATTTGAATAAAAGCACTCGGACGTGGAAAAATACTGCCCCCCCCCATTCCCGAATACACCGAATCTGCAGAAATTCTACAACGAACTGATATATACAATATATTATTATGTACACTTAATTATACTAACTCCGGACTGTATTGTGTGTGTGTGTGTGTGTGTGTGTGTGTGTTTCGCGAGTGTGTGTTTATTTGTTGATGCACTTTGTACGTTAACATACGTATATGCTCGTACGTGATCGGAATCGTTTTCAGGGCGTAGGTACAATGACAATAATATAGTTTTTTCAATGAATGAATCACGTGCGTTGGATATAACAAAGTTAACAAGATATTAAATTGCCCGGCTAATTTGTATGGCGCACGAGTGTTGTGTCGTCTGAATCAAATATACGTTCGTTTCGTTTATTTTTATTTTATCTATTAATTTTATTTGTCGAGTTCGAAATAGTGTTGACGTTTTTTTTCTTTTCTTTTTTTTTTTTTTGTTAAGTTGAATCGAAAGTTTATGACTCTTGTGGTCTTATACAATCTATCATATTTGTGAAAAAAAAAAATGGTCGTAAGATTGTTTTAGGATCGATCGGGAGAAAACCTCCATACAATAATAAAGAAATCGTAGAAGCTCTTAATGTTCTCAAGAGAGCAGTGTTCAACACTAAGCAGATGAAAAAGGCTTTGAGTCGCATTACTCTTGTATTCTTACGAAGGCATAAACATAATGTCACACGACAGAGCAAAAACAGACGTCACTCAATTGTTTTTTTGTCGACAAAGCCTTGACGCGGCTAATTTTAATATTTATCGATTAATTATAATAATAATAGGTAATATGTAATAAATATGCATATTGGTCTCGTATTTATATTTACGAAAATACAGTAGGTACATGTATACACCCTCGATCATTTTGAGATTTTCGTGACCAATCAGTTAATTCAAACTCTTCACCTCGATTCAAGAGTGTTCCTCAATCCTCATAAGAAGCGATTTCTACTGTATTAGTACAACAACAACAACAAATGTATGTGAGGCGTATTCAATACCTAGGTCATTGCTCATCTTTGCACGTATACCAGGATAGTTATTGTTTTCAACGTTTTCCGCGAATCATCGACACTGATTAATTTGTAAATACGGTTCAGTGAAAATTCTAGCGCGACGAATAATCAACCATTTCATACATACGTTATAACGTATTTGTAATTATGCCATGCGCATTTCGTAACCGTGATTAAATTGTTTTCTTGTGAACGAGATGATTCGAAGTGATAATAATTGAAAATGCATAGAATTCGTATGATTATTATAATAACATATGATTACTTTGAATAATTGTACTTTGTATTACGTACTGTGTTGTGTTTTGAGAAAATATGAAAACACTAAAGTTCGATTGCTGCTGAATGGAATATTTCAGATTTTATCAAGATAAATATAAATTGAACGTGGAAAATAAGCCCATAAATATTTTAAAGGGACATTTTTCACTCTTACGATGCGGTATTGTTTACCTTTTGTTTTGATTTTAAAGATCCATATGATCAATCAGACGCTTGTATTGCTTTTTTGTATTGTTTCGAAGTTTCATGCTGGTTATTAAATAGTAAAATGTAGTTCAAACTCTAAAATCAAAATTAAAAAAAAAAAAAAAAAAAATTAAAAAAAATATCTATTAAAATATAAAGTTAAGAAAACATTTAAAATAATATTTGATTAAACTGTGATATTTGCATTATTTTCGTTGTTTTTATTGTCAGTGTTGTGTACTGATAAACAAGATTAATGATAATAATAAATTATTATTCATTTATTATTTATAATACCTACTTCAATGACGCTTAGACGAAAACTCGTGGTGTTAGAGGATAATACAATATGATACTTTGTAGTCGAAACAAATTAACATGCTGATTAAAACATAAAATTAAGTTTTTGAAACTCTTTGATCGCAGTCGTTGTTTTGGGGACAATCAAATTAGTTTTAAAATTAATAGTGTAAATGCTCGTACAATAAAGTTTAAAAACGTCATACCATTTTCGTTCAAAAATAATTAAATTTTACTTATGACTGCATTGGATTAGGTAAAATGTATCAAGTGTAAAATTTATTTATTTAAAGATTATCACTACTAGACGTAAAAAAAAAAAAAAATTATCAAAATCCAAAAGTTAGCGTGTTTCGACTGGTGTCGACAGAATACAATTTTATGATTTATTTTAATACGATATCGGTGTTTTGTAAATCTGTTTTTATTACAAAACGTGGCCGACTATACTCAGGGCCGTATTTAAACTTTTGACGCCCCGGATCAACGACATTATTACGCCCCCTCCTCATTTAATAAAAACATTTTTTTCAAAAATAACTTGTCAAAAAAATTTGTTTTATTTATTTATGAATTATAACATGACATTTTATATTATACATATACACTATTAAACTAAATTTTTTTTCTTGATTGTACACTGGCAAAATCTTCAATTATATCAATATAATCCAATTGTTTTGTAAGCTGTGCTTCAATATTGAGTACAGCTAATGAATTAAGTCGATCTTCACTCATGGTTGACCTCAAATAAGTTTTGACTCTCTTCAGTGTTGAAAAAGATCGTTCAGATGAACAATTTGTTGCATGAGTGCACAACATCATCCTTAAGGCAATGTCAATATAGGGATATACTTCAATGAGACTTTGATTTCGTAAATAAACACTCATTTCTAAAACAGTTTTTGGAAAATATACCTTTTGATTCTTTAAGCTTTTCAGGTGAGATTGAAAATGAATACATTCAGTAGGAAATGATGGTGCTAAGTCATTTTTATAAACATTATGAAGTAGTTGAGCATATTTTTTAACTTCTGTTGGTGTCAGTTCTGTTAGATGGAAAAAAAAAATTATACTTCATAAATCATCATACGCCATTTTTCTTTTTTCTAGTTCAGTTTTTATCTGATCTATAATTAAAAAGTAAGTATTCACCTTGAATTTTTCAGATTCATCCAAAATTTGTTCTTCATTGTGACCATCATCAAAAAATAATTTTTTTTTTCTTACGTTGAGTAGTATTTTTGAAATGGGAAATGCCACATTTTTCAAGTGCACGAACTTCGTAGTCAACAAACATTTCATCAGTCCGAATATCACTTATATAAGTTACTAACGACTGATAAATTTCAATAACCATACCTAAATCAATTTGTATGGATTGCAATTTTTTACTACATGCATTAAAGCGATCTAAAATATCTCCCCAAAAAATTGACATAAATGATGATTCCAAACTTTTAATTTTTTTTTAAATACCTTCAGCTTCACAACGAGTAGATGAATTTTCTGCTGTATCAACAGCTATTTTAGATAAGGCATTTATAATTGATGACCAATTTTTGTTGAGAGATTTGCAAGCATCATCTCTTGCTGACCACCGTGTAGCAGAAATACTTTTAATTGAAGCATTTAAAATGTTCCATCGTTGTGTAGAGATAGAAAAAAAGTTATAAAGATTTTGAATTAATCCAAAAAATGCATTAGCTTCATAGCAACAACTAGCTGCATTTTTCCCAACTAAGTTGAGTGAATGTGCTGAACATGGCACAAAATCAGCAAGTGCATTTATTGACTTTATTCTAGCTTGTACGCCTGAGTATATATCAGACATATTTGAGGCATTATCATATGACTGTCCTCTTAAATAATTTATATTTAAGTCATATTTGTTGAACATCAAAATAACGGCTTCGGTCATTTGTTGTGATTTATGTCCAATTTTATCAATAAAGCACACAAAACGCTCAACAGGTTCCCTTGATCATTAACATAGCGAATTATAAATGAGAATTGGTCAATGTGTGAGATATCTGGTGTGGAATCAATTGAAATAGAAAAATACCTGGCCTTTTTAACTTCTTGAATAATTGTTTGAACTACATTTTCTGCCATTAAAGAAATAAATTGCTCATATGTGTGAAATGATAAATAAGATGTGTAGCCTTTATCTGGGTTACCATATTTTTTAATGTGTTCTGAAAAAACTGCATCAAACTCAGCAATCAATTCAATTGCCATCAAAAAATTTCCATTATTTGGGCTACCAATTTGAGTTGTGTCGCCTCTAAAAGATAAATCTCTTGATGACAATGATTTTACCACAGCAACTACCCGTCTCAAATGGACTTCCAATAATTTGTTTCGAATTCCATTTGTCTGATAAGACGTTGGTCAATTCGTTCTAGAATTACGCCTCGTTGTTTCACAGCCAACATGTTGGACCTATGTTTTTGAGAATTTTCATGGGCGGATAATTTTTCCTCGGCTTTTTTCCAATTTGAAAACCCATAAGAAGCAAATGACTTTGAGCCACCAAATAACACACAGGGATAACAATAAATAGCACCTTTACTTTCAGAATATAAGAAATAATTTCGTTTTATGATTTCTCCATTGATTAAAGTTGAATCCAAAAATGTTTTTTTGAAATATCTATTAATTATCTTTTTTGTACCTCGATTATTTACAGTATACGATCTCTTTGATTTTGAAAAATTTAATTCAGATAAGTCTTGAGAAATGCCATGGATAGAAATGTAATCTCTTAAGGTATCATTTATATTCCATAAAGCTGGATCATTTCTAAAACAAATATTTTTTTCAAAAATCAGAATTTTAAATATTAACTACAGTTTGTTTAAGTGCTAATTATTGGGATGCATTATGAATATTCATTATGATACTCCATTAATGCTAATATTAATAGAAAAATATAAATAAAAAAAATATTATAAATGAAATTTCCAAATCCTCAGTGGAATTAAAAAGGCTATGTTATTTCAACAGTTTTGTAATTTATATACTAGTATAGTAGTATGTATTTTATTATTTAACATTATTTATTTGATAATATATCAACGAAAAAAGTGAGTTTTTATAAAGATAAATTTAAATATTTTTAAGAATTCAATTAATTAATAAAATAATTAGGTACCTAGCATTACTTATTGAGGGTATAAATTAAAACAAAATATTTCTGTATACTAACAAATATGTTTTTGTAAATCCAAGTTTTGATTTTGTATTTTGTAAACTTTTTATAATTGAATCGTTACTTTCTTTATTTTGAACAGAATCATTGATAATTATTTCATCTTCAACTTTATTTTCAGCAAATGAATGAGTTACAATAAATTACAAAAAAATAATAGTTATAATTATTTATTTCATAATAGACAATAGTAAGTTTTAAATCAAACTATTGTAGTACCTTGTGATGTCAAGTAATTTGTTTCACCAACAGCTATAGAACACACTAAAGTTTTTTCTTTTTTAAATGGATGGTCGACAATTATATTTTCCTCATTAAATACCTCAGCAGGATTGACTATGAAAAAAAAAAAAAAATTAAAAACTGTTTTGAAGTTGATGCTTATAAATAACTGAAAACACATACATTTATGTAAATAATTATGACTTTATTTAATTTTAGTTGGTGCATAAAAACTTTGACTTAAGAAAAAATCATCTATGTGATGAAGTATGTATATTATTAAAATAAAAATTAATTTAAAGCTAATATAAAAAATATAATAATAAAATCTTTTCTTTGAAAATTATTATTGATATTGTTTACAACAGGTTTTGGTTAAAACCAATATCAGGCAGTATTAAGTAAAACCTATCATTTATCTTACCTTCTGATTCTGATTCACACAATATTTGTTTTGTCATAGGATTATCTAATGTAGAAAACAAATCATTGACATTTTCATCATTATTAACCTCAACAGTATTGGCTAAAACAAGAGTAAAACAGTTATAAAATAATGATCAACAATTAGAGCATTTGCGCACAATATTATTGGAAGAATTATTCAAATAACTATCATAGAAGCATAGAACATAATGTTCTATGTAGTCATTCTACAGATTATTTCTTCATAGTTCTAACCTGTAGTTAATTTTTTGAAATATGATGTTAAATTTCCAGTTTTTGAAATAACAGAAGCAATTTTTAAAGCTCTTTCTTTGGCTTTCTTGCGATAAGCAGCTTCACTTAATATTTTTTTACCATCCATTTTAAATTAGCAAGCAAAGCAATAATGCTACAAACTACAAGCACAAATAGCTGTAAATTTACTTATCGTTAGTTTTACGTGCAAATGCATAAGTAGTCGGTAGATAGTTAATATTAGATACTTACAAAAATACTTTTTAGATACTTACACAGTTGCAGTTAACACATTCGACACGAAACACAATATGGCAAAATTACTTTGAAGAGTGAAGACGGATCACGCGTTATTACGTAAATAACATTATGATAACGTTATCAAATCATGGTTGGTTAGAACCATCTATAACCACAGAATAAGTAAATTTTATTTATTCTGTGCTATAAGCACGAATTAAGATATACAGGATACGGAACGAAACGTCGCTATCAATGATAATTTGAAGTTGGAATGTTCTCAATTTCCAAATTGGACTACTAGCGCTCTCACAGTTTTCTATTGGCCAATAGTCACCCGCCAATTTTCAAACTAACCGTACAACTGTATAAATGTACAATTAACATTATAAATCTTTCTTTTTTTTATTAAAGTTATGAGTAATTAATATTTATATAGGAGGATGTATATTATAACTTTTTATACTTTTCAAAAATAAGTTTAAATATTAGATTTTAATTATTAGATTTCCATGATCTTCCGTTTAATTTGTTGACCTCTTCAAACATATATTTATGTGAACAAACATAAAAACATACAAATGTACAAATATAATGTACATAAATATTAAAACAATAAACACAATACAAAAATATAAGTTGTTGCTTTATTTTGTAACTAATTTTGATAATTTTTTTTTTAATCTATTACTACCTTTATTTTGTTGGTTGCATAAATAGGTATGCTGTCTCATACGCATTGTTATATATGATGTAAAAATATATTGTACCATTTCTACTTTGTGTTCATTGCAAGGAAATGGTATAACATGGTTATCATTAAAAAAATCTTCAATAGTGTCTTCAAATACATTTTGACTATTACAGTGTTTTAAGAAAGACTCTTCAATTTGTCTAAGAAGTATAAAAAATGAATGGTCTGGATGAGTGAGGTAACCATATGATTTTATATTGACAAGCTTGGCTGCAGATAAGTTTGAAGTCTTAGTATGATTTCTGATACCAGATAAACACATTTCACAATCAGTTTTTTTAGATATACGTCTAGCTAGGTATCTACAAAAATAAAAAATAACATTGACTATGAACACAACTTTGAAGTATTAAATTTAATGTGGAAACTAAATTATTTACCCAGCTAAGTAGTATACAACACATTGAAAAGTAGTGTTGTCGGTGAAGTCTTCATCCCTAAAAACATCATCTATATCCCAACACCCTTCTTCCACAATATTATCTATACTATTTCTAAGCTTGGTAAGTTTTTCGTCTCTAACTTCCAAACTATTTTCAGTGATTGCTTTTTTGAGGTCTGCTATATTAATACATGGTACATAGTCCAAATCTAAAAATTAAATATATTTTATTAATAAACAGTTTTAAAAATTTATACTTAATTTATGAACCTCCAGAAATAGTACAATTTCCAGTCTTTGGTGGCTTGATCAAGGAGTATACTGATAACAGCCTATAAAGTTGTAAAAATGTAGTCGTCGATGGGTGGTCATTGGGACCTGTCGCCTGACGAATGATTCCAAAAAATTTCTAAAAAGTAAATTAATTTCTAAAAACTATTCAAGAAATTAAAAAATAAAATAACTACATTACATACTTCAAGTGAATCTTGATTAAATTTAGCTGATAAAACATATTTAAATTCACATTCTTCTAATAAATATACAGTTAAATCAATTGATGAGGTTAATGTGATTCTTAGCGATTCAGCTGTATTATTAGTTAAAAATTGTTGTTTTGTTATGTGTCCTTCTGATAAATGATTTTCCCAGTCATCCAACCAAACCAGACTTTGTTTCAACACCTAAATTAATAATTATAACAGTTGTACTCTGTCCATTTATAATTAATATTTTAATACAAGTACTTTAAAAACAAATCACATGTTATATTAATTGATACAAACTAAAAAATACCCAAAATATAAATTACTATTATTAAAATCAAAAACCTATACTATTTAGTAACAACAAATTAATTAAGACACAAAAGTTAGTAACACAAACAAAAAGGTCATCATGCAACACATAAGAAACCTCCAAATCATTGCTATGTCTCTTTATGCCTTCTGCAGGATACTTTCGATTTAGTGCATCAAACATATCATTCATTTGCAATGTAAAGTTTTCAGTTTCAATAGAATTTTCTAAGCCAGGACAATTATTTTCTCGATAAAATTGAATACCTACTGCCACTGACTTACTAAATAGCTGTGACAAAGTAATACATTAAGTGAACACAACTTTTATATATTTAATTTGATCAAAAAGACTAATGTAAATTTCATTTTAAATATTTTTCAAAATGTATTTAATTAATAATTATGTAATACTTATAAATTATTGATTATTATATAATATCATTAAATATAATCATACATAATATGTATTATGTAAGTTTTATTTATATTATAAAACTTGTTATACTAAAGAATGTTTTAGTTTACCTGTGTAGCATACTTAACCTTCATTTTAGAAAGACTGTTAAGTTCTATATGATGCTTAGTTAATTTTGGACAAATTTTTAGATGACACTTTGAATCATTTTCAAATACTCTACAGTAATGTTCCCATTTTATTGGATCTTTAAATGGATCAAACTTAAACAAAAAATTTTAGTTTTAAGATATAAGTTTTAGGTTCCAAATAATTACTTTGAGATTATTTTGTTGAACTAAACGATTCCTTATATTTTTCAGTGTATGCGGAGCATCACAAAACACAAATACTCGACGATTTTCATCATAGGGATTTGAAAAATAAGTTTTAACATCTTTTTTAGTCCCATTAATACCCAAAAGTCGAAACATAGTTTTATTTGTTGAAGCACCATCACACGTTAGACCTGAAGTCTAGCATCTTCTAATAACAGTATGGCCTTCAAAACTAATTGTGATAAGTCAACACCTACATTTAAAATCAACTATTTAATTAAAATGTATCAAAATAAAGTAGGTATTTTTTAAAAAAAGTTATAAACACAATATGAAATAACCTTTTACTGGTCCCTTAGAGGCAAACACAGCAATTGGTTGTGTAATATTATCAGCTAAACTTTGCCACATCAGTACCAACCCATGGTCAGCAAGTTCTGAACTGGATTTTTTAGATTCAATTTCATTACCAAAATCTTCCAAACCTTGGTAAGTGAGATTCTTACTATTTACAGTTATGCTAGTACGTAAACATATTTCGTCAAGTAAAAGTATTCTTTTTCTTTGATTAATGGTTTTGCAAAGAAATTTTTTTTTCAATAATTTAAAAAAACTCAAATCAAATCCACATTCCCCTTTAACAGCTAATAAATATTTTCTAACTGTTTCTACACAAGGTAATGGTAATATATTTTGACATCTAAGAAATTTATAACCAGCAGGTGAACTGAAAACAAATATTAAATTTAAATATTAATTAAGAAAACTTATTTGAAAAGTATTCAAGTACATTACCGAATTTGAAACAAAAGGCATAATAACATCCAATTTTCTGTATACCGACGATTTTTCGGATTTTTTACTTTGGCTGCTGCAAATATTTGTTCTATTAACTCAGATTGCAGTTGGGACAATCCAGAATTTTCCATTAAAGTTGTAAGTGAAGTATTTGAAATTGTATTCATTTTTTGTTTAATTTCAAACAAATGAGATTGTAAATTTTGTATCTTTACTCTTGCCCTAGCAGCTTGTTGCAAACATTTCTGTTTTTGTTGCTTTAAATTCATTAAACAAACTCTTTTTGATGGCGAAAAGAACAATATAATAGGTTTTCCAGCAGATAATCTCTGTTTTTTTTTCTTGAGCGAATATAAAAGTCTTTGGCATAATAAACAAGATATAGTGCTGAAAAACAAAATTATGATTATAATTATTATTAATCCTGAAGAACTAATATTTTTATACAAATACACATTGTTTATAATACCTTTGAGAACTGATTATTTTATGACAATTTGTATGTTTCCAGTAGCCATGATGAATTTCATACTGGCTTCCAAATGAAGTTTTTGTGTCTGGATACTTTGAAACAGGGGCAGCACCATAACATACATTTATAGAATCAAATTTTTCAATTATTTTTGTAACAATTTCAATATTAATTATAGGGAGTGGAATTAATGGATAAAATTGTTCTTGTTCATCAGCACTTAATTTTTTATGTTACTCTATGGTCTGCCGCGAGAAAGCTTGTAGCCTTGTTATCATTTTATCAATATTAATTACTAAATATGTTTTTATGTTTTTGATTTAAATTTAAATTTTGGTATACATAAAAGAGGTGATGGGTGGCCGCCCCCTCAAAAATATCATAATTTGGCCGCCCGGGGCAAATGTTCCCGTTGCCCCCCCTAAATACGGCCCTGCTCGTAACGTCATAAATTTATGTTAAATTGGCCTTCTTGGGGCCTTTTTACATTTAATGGATGTACCCAATAATGCCTTTTTTTATCTTATGAGTTTGTTTTTTTTTGTGCTGTTTACTCAGTACATATGCGACGCATACTGCTTCGACATCGTCTAATGTATCTAATATATTAAAAAAATTCTTGTAGAGTGGGATATTACGGGGGGTACGCGTTTTTTCCATTTTATTCCCCTTTTCTTTTTACGCTTATTTTATATTTTTCCCCTTTTCTCTCGATCGTTTTATATTCAATTCGCCTTTTTTCCCGATTTTTCTCCGTTCCGTTTTCCCAATTCGACGGGATGAAAATCTTTTTAGGTTAAAGAATAGTGGCTCCAATCGCGTTCGTCCAAATTCCCTCCACCTTTTTTCTCCCCTCGCCTACCGATCGGCTTATCATTCCCGCCGACCGCTCTCTCCATTTGTTTGCTCGTACTCATAATAGTACGCGTCGTCGTATCACGAACCGTTTAACAGCTCGAGTTTTCGACTATATTTCCAACTCGAGTAGGTGGCTAGGTAGATTTAGGCGTTAGGTAGGAAATGAGTAATCAGTACACTACGATGCACACCGGTTTCGATACCGGACGGCGGTTACTTAATTTCTGCTTTTTTTTTTGCTTTTTTCTTTCGTTTATCGTCTCCCGTGCATCATCATATATTAGACTTTTAGTAAAATTATTGTGATTTGTTGTAGAATTTTCATTTTTGATCTAGCGTATATTAAAAGTAATATTTTTTTTATCTCAAGTCATAATTGAACTAAAAAACCAGCATTTAACACTTCATGAAAATTAAAATACACGTTTTTGCATATTTTGGTTAATAAAATATTACAATTTTTTATTGCATACAAATCTTAGCCCAGGTGATGAGCTTTAATAAATGAATAAATAAATAATTCGTTGATTTTTATTATATCGTTAAAAATCAATGATTTCAATTATTATTTTTTGTGTGTATCTTATAAAAATCAAATGCATATTTTGGTAAATAAATTTTTTATTAGCCTAGGTGATGAGTCATAGTTAAAAGAATTTATAATTACCATCTACATAAAATATTACATTTTCTAACAAACACAAATTTCAAACAGATAAATTCATAGAGTGATGAGTGTCTGCTAGACAGCGAACGCCATTTGCCGCCATAGGCGGCATCTCCCACGAATCCGATACTGTATTATCAATATAAAATTGATTACAATCTCAGTCTGCCACCACCAGTATCTCATGAACCAAGTGATTTTCTTAAATTATTTTTTTTAAAGTCTCTCCATAGTCACTTGGTTTTTTTAACGATTCTCGCATTTTAATACTTCACAATTAAAATACTCCACGATTCACCTGTATCCCACCGGGCAGCTAGTCCATTATTAAAAAAAAAATTTACAATACGCATATAACTTTACACAAGCGTCTAGAGCAGTGGTCGGCAAGTGATTTCTACTGGAGTCCGGAAAACTAAAATAATACGTGAGCGGGGTCCGTAGAAAAAAAATTAATTTTATTGCACTATTCAATAGTTATTACTAAATTGTTAAAATTATTTGAAGAGTAAACATGCCTTGTGATTTTATATGAGAAATCGAATTTATTGTCTTTGGCTAGTAACTTAAATCGGGAACTCTTGTAGAACATCTAATACGAAATAATATGTCCTGAAGGCTCAAGGTGAGAATCCGTTAACTTTGTTCTGTACTTGTTTAAAAAAAAAATTGTTTTACAAAACAACGCCTTTTTTTATAATCACGATGGAATTTGAAATAACGTACTTATTGAATTTGTATCAAAGAAGGATGTGTCGACGGTCCAGATCACTGACTCCCGCGGTCCGGATATGGACCGCGGTCCGCCAGTTGCCGACCGTTGGTCTAGAGACAGAAAACGCCGAATGGCTGCAAGATGGCCGCTTTATGCTCTTATCAGTCTACGTTACAAACATTTTTGATTTTGGCATCGAATAAATATCATAAAGATTTAAGAAAAATATATAAAAAATAAAATTTAAAAACATTTATTATTCATATTGCACAATACAGTTAAATATCAAATTGGTAAGTATTAATAATTAATAAATAAAATTTAATAATATCTATAATTCATAATGCATGATAAAAATATAAAAATAAATAAATAAGTGAAATTAATTGTCATAATAATAATTAGGTAAAATAATAAATAGGTAAATAAAATTGTTTAGCAATAAAATATGTTCTGCAAAATAGGCAGTTGTCATTTTTAAAGTTTAACACTTATCTCAAGTGTCAAACTTACTTTCTTTCATTCATCAACATTAAGGATGCACTTATATTATTTTGTTCAATTTTGCTCAGTTCTAAACTAGTTGATATTTTTTAGTCTTTTTGGTAGAAAAAAATCGACGCTGATATATAATTTTTTTATTTGTTGGTGAAATATTTAATGACATTTTTTAAAAGGCTTTTTATTAATATTATTTCTCAATGCTAATAATGTAGGTTGTGCAGATGACAAACATTTCTTCAGTAAATCAAGTTCTTCTAAACTTGATACATTATTTAACATTGTATCAAATTTGTTTTTAAGTTTTTGTTTTTCGTATTCTAAATTGTCTACTTCAGGTTTTACTTCTGTATTAATTAGTTGAGATACAATACTTACAGTCTCATTTTTTTTATTATTGTCTTCCAAAATTAGGTTTTTTGTATAACTATTAATATTTATTTTTTTGATATTTCAGATAGGCAAACCAAATGGATATGTTTGCAAAAATTCCATTTTATTGCACTATCTATACATGTACATGAATAACAATGAATACAAGTTTTGCATACATCACAAGCAATTTGGCAATTACAGAAGTCTTTCAATTTATTTACAGTGTACATATCATCATGACCACTTGCTATCACATTCCAACAATCTTCTCCATCTTTAAGCACATTATTAGTTGACATTTCTAGACTATTCTTGTGCCTCTTTCTTAATTCTTTAATTTTAGAAGTAAGTTTTCCTTTATGAAGTACAATAAGTCTGTCTATAGATTTGTCTCTAAGAAATTTCAATAATGCATACAAAGACTTATCAAGTCGTTTAACTTTCTTACTTTCTAAATAAATATGTTTCAGAGTCCGGTGCATTCTTTCTATATGCATATTAGTATTTATTCCTGCATGAAGACGATGACAGTAAGCCCATGATTCAACACATGTACCATAATTATTAACAAAATAATTAGCAAAAAAAGGGTGTCATCATTAGATGATAATTGGTTTACAGCTTCTTCAAAAATTCTTTCAAAAGCCTTAGGATCTTGTTCATGAAGTAAAGTCCTCAAAAGTTTGTATGTTTCACATTGCTTATCTTTAGATTTGATTTTAACTAAATTTTTTCTCCAGGCACGATCAACATGCCAAGTGCAGTACAATCTATGTTTTGGATGTTTCATTTCAACAATCCATGCATTAAAAAAACTTTCAGCCATATCAGACATGAATACATTGGGCTCCCATTGTCCTGTTAATGATTTTATTTTAGAATAAAATATTGTCAGTATTGCCTCATCAGTACGATTACTAATCATAAAGGCACATGGAAAACCTTCTCTCATATCGTCAAGTATTAAGAGTGTTATTAAATTAAAGTGATAAGAATTCATACCATGAGTTTCATCTATACAAATTACATCAAGTCCATATTTTTCTAACATAGACTGTTGATAATTATTCATTATAATAATTAATAAGAAATCATCTTTTTTTAAGTTCAAAAATTGTTGATCTAACTCGTCTTGTTGTTTATAGTATATTAGGCTAAATTTGTCATCTTTTTTTAAATTTTGAACCCAATTTTCAACACTTATTGCATCATTTGCATGTAGTATAGCTTTATTATTTAGATTATAGGAAGTTTGAATATTATGTAAATCTTTTTTTGTTAAGAGATGTATTCTTTCTAATGAATTATTTGAAATATTATCACGAATTTTATCTAAAATATGTTCAAAAGGTATATGCTGAGACATCTTACTCGCTATCTTATCTCGAATACCCTTATTTAATGGTAAATGCCCTAAATCATTATTGTGGCCTGTATGATTCGCAATAAACTGAACTGTACATTGTTTACTTAATTTACATATTGTGACATCAATGCGAGATGGGCAGTGTCCATTAATTTTATTTGACCATTGTGTTTTTAAATGCCTCAAGCCTGTACCTTTTGAAATATAATTTCCATTCATATGGCATTTATAGTATATACATGTTTTATTACTATGATCATTATCAATAGATCCACAATTTTTTATGTAACATGATTTGGTTTTATGTTCAATTTCATTTTTCCATACATTAAAATTTTCAATATTTTCAAATTCAAGATATTCTATGGGGTACTTCAAATCAGGTTTAACAATTTCAATTGAATGGGCAATTGCTTTATGTTCATTGAGATTTTTCAGATGGCAAAATGATTTGTCACATTCGCTACATAAGAACACATATAAATCCTTGTTTTTTATTTTTTTGGTTGGTGCTATACTGTCAATATTAGTAAAGGGATGTTTCTTTTTAATATGAGCTCTGAGATTTTTTAAGAACTTAAATGGTCTTCCACATGCAGTGCATGTAACTGTATTTTCAGACATATTTGATAAAATCTAGTAAAATTAAAATTTTATTTTACTTATTTACACATTTTTTCTGTAATATATTTTAACTTACTATTAAATATTCCGTTTTATGGCAACCCAAAATGTATACTTCAATTGAATAAAAACATGTATGTTTAACTATAATAAAGTAGTATTTAAGTGTCAAATTGAAATCGTGATTAATAGTGAGCTCGAACGAGAATTTAAATATTGCTCGTAGTGAACAATATTTGAAATCATATAACCACATCATGAAATATTTCCAAAAAAGCCATTTTTAAGCTATCTGTAGTTTCAAATAAGCTAAATTTAGCTATAAAATAGCTAACTTGGCAACACTATGACTTCCTATTTTGGCTTCATTTTATATTAAATAATATTAATATTTATTATTATAATAATGTAATCTTTATTCGATGCCAAAATCAAAAATGTTTGTAACGTAGATTGATAAGAGATACGATTGATAAGAGCCTACGGCGGCCATCTTGCAGCCATTCGGCGTTTTCTGTCTCTAGACGCTTGTTAACTTTGCTGACGCGGATAGTATAGTCTAGCGTATAGTAACGTCGTGTTTCAACCACGTTCTAAGCTCAGCTGATTGTGTTCTACCTTTGTTACAAATTAGCGCAAATTCAAATCATGATAAATTGGCGCGAAATATCTTAAAATATAAATAAACCGCATTCATAATCCACTTCGTGTGTAAGCAAACCGCGGATGCGGTCGCGGTCGTGATAGCGGTCGAAATTCACGGCCGCGCGCGGTCAATCCGCCTCGTGTGTAAATAAGGCGCGGATGCGGTCGCGGACGCAGTCTCAAAAAGAATCCGCGACCGCGCGCGGCTAAACCGCTCCGTGTGTAACCAGCTTTACGTAAAACATTATTTTTATATAAATTTGGCGGGGATATTTGTCCGAATTCCATTTGAGATACATTATTTCGTCTCCAATTACATGCTAAATCGGTTGAAATCTGTTCACCAATTTTTTCACGTTTGGTTCCTTTCAGAGGCATTTTAGTTACATGTTGTAGTTCTTGGCCCCGTGTATCTTCTGCTAGAATACTAAAAAATAGAGGTTGTCCTGGTTGAGGTTGTTTTTCAGCCCATCCAAATAACTTACAGCCTTTATCTTTACATGTAGCATAAAACTTAATGAAATATGTACTACGAATTTTGTCAGAACTTTAGACCTTTTATAAATGAAATTACAAGGAAGCTTATACTAATCCAATAATGCGTCATTAATAATATCAGCCCATGTATTTTGTTTTAACACGTTATGAGTACGAAATTTATTTCCTCGTTTATAAGAAACAGCCATTGGTTCAAATTCAAGATATTTTTCATATGGAATCGATAAATCAAATTGTTTATTTTTATTTTCTCCTTCATTAAACTCATCATTCTCATCACTATCAGTTGTATGCTCTGAATTCTCACTGTTTTCAATAGAATCTATAGTTGGTGTTAAAATATTTAATGCTTTTTTAAATTTAGATTGGTAACTGTGGCGATCTTGAAACACAGAAATGTATAAAGTTTTTGGATTAACTCTATTATCTAGCTGCTGACAAATGGTCGTCCATACTTTATTTGTATATGGTTTCAATACACCTTCTTCAAAAATATTAATTTTGTTATCGTCTAATATTTTATACACATGATCAGAATCCATCAAAGGTTTACGACCTCTGGTATTTTTAGCCTATTAACAAAAATCGTATTTAAAATCCACATTTAGCTAGTTGAAAGTAACCTAGGTACTTAAATTAATATAAATTATAAATAAAAGGATAAAATATGAATTCATTTAATTAGGTATTTATTTTTTATACGTTTGTATTCACGAAAATTCACGACTTATTAGCTTCAAATAGACGCATATACACAGTGAAACATATAAAACAAAGTATCGTAATTCAATGCAACTCTTAATAAAAATTATTTTTTATGTATGTTTAATGTCACTAGATTAAAAAACATTTATAAATTATAAAATGACAAAATATAATAAATAATAATTTATATAATGAGCTCAAAATAAGTAAGTACTCAATTTATTTATATGCTCTTATAAATAAATTTGTCTCTATATTTATTGCATAACTTTTGTCCGTATTTCTTTATTTTTTAATGCATATTTAGTTTTTTTTAGTACATAAATGCATACATATTTATACATTATTAAGTGCATAACATCCTAACCCTACTAAAGGCGCGTCCACATAGTATGCAAACACGACACAGCACACGCACATACACAGCATTCATTAAAAACGGTGATAGTGTGGACGCGTTTGCAAACATCACATACAGCGCATACGTGTGTATTTCGTGTTTGCCGGATTGTCGGTACATCAAAGAAAATTATGACTACTACTGGACGGGGTTTTTCATGATTTTGATGTATTTACTGTTTGAATCAAAGTCGGAACGCGACAAAAATAGAATGATCATTGTCACTTTGTCATTGTACAAGTACAGTGTAGGTCGGGGTTCTTCAACTATTTTATGGAGAGGGCCACACATTATTTTATACAAATCTCGCGGGCCGCATCCGTAGTAAAAACATGTGTTTTATAATAAAATACAGTTTTACAATTTATTACAATTTTCATGATTAAATTTTAAATTATAAACTATAATTAATACCATTAAAACAACCAACATTTACAACATGTAAGTAGGTAATTTAATTTGTTTTATCGCACTTTTCCTAATTTTTTCAATATCGATGGCTCATGGCCGTCTTAATTTTATCGAAATAGAAAATATGCATGTTATTTTTCAAATGTGATCGCGGGCCGCAAATAATGACAAAATGGGCCACATGCGGCCCGCGGGCCGCGGGTTGAAGACCCCTGGTGTAGGTTATAAATTATAGTAGAGTTTTTTCAAATTACATTATTTAAAATGGACTTTACTGACGACCAAATATTACAATTAATCAATGAATATATCAAATACTACTTCATTTCCGTCAACACACACTTCGCAATCTACCACGTCGTATACATCTGGGAGTACACCATCAAATGCACTTGAGTATTACAGCAACTTTTCTGGGACAGTCGAAAACTACGATGAGGAGTGCGAGTCCAGTTTCACACCATTATAGTTATTTTAATAATCATTATTAATTTCTTAATTTAGTTATTTATTGATATTATGTTATTATTACGATTAAAATATAAGAAATTCAGAACCTTATAATTCAATAAAGACTAATAACACTTACCTCAGAGTTATCAATATTCTTTCTTCGGCAGACACACATTCTCTCATATTTGTGTTCATTTTATGTATATTAGGAGTAACCAACTTTAACAATTCCCGGTATGAATCTTTTGACATTCTGTAGAACGCTATAAACTTGGTATCAGTTTGATTCAGTTGTTCTGCTGCTATAAACAGCCTGCATTTCATATTTTTCTCTATATATGGATGGGTCCAATATTCCCTTCGTACTAATTTTCGTTGTCTACGGTACTGATAGTAGTCAATTATATCATCTTCATCAGAACTACTCGACATATTGCAAAAGTTTAATGTTTAACTATAAAAAAACTTTGAAAAACTTTAAAAAAACGCACGTTCTTTCCCAACATCGATTCGCATACAACTGCGTACACTGGTCGAAATTCGATCGCACTCGTGTGCGGAGTAAATACATAAATTGATTGCAAACCAAATTGCACAACAATCGCTCACGCAACTGATTTGAGATTCTCGTTGCAAAACAGTTGCACCGTGTGCGGAGGGCCTTACTCGCGAACAGTTCGAGACATTTTTCAGTCTCATCTGCCATATTATATAATATTAATAATAAGGCACATTCTTTTAGGTTATGTTTATATTATGATAACGCTCTTATCACCAATTGGTGGTCCATTTACGTATAGTATTTAGTTAGATTTTTCCGATTAATTTATCTTTTTATGAGTTAACGTTCTTATGGCACTTGAAAAAAAGGAAAAATATTGATGTTGTACTCAGTAATGTAAAAATAAAGAAAAAAACGTACAATGTTGAAATTAAATTTGTAATATAATATAAAATTTATAAGAACATATTTAAGTTCAAATCAATATGAACAACATAAATAAATTTGAATAAACTTATATCAAAAGTCATAACATATTAATAAAACAGTGTACAGTAAAAATATTTACATTGAATAAAAAATACAACACATTATATAGTGTTGAGCGAAGATAATGAAATACTCATCTAGATAAATGTAATGATGATTTTCATTCGATTTCATTGATTTATAATTACAAAAGTCAACATCTTACACCTTATAGTAAATCAATAAAAAACATAAAATAAAAAAATAAAAAAAACTCACACATAAAATAAAAAATATGCCACCAAACTTTGTATATTACAATACGTTATATAAGTTACGTGTTTATCCTAAAAATTTAATTTTACATTTTTTTTACATAAATGATTTCATAAAAAAGATGAAATTAAGTTATTTATCTCAATAAATTCATCTTATATTATAGTAAAAATGTTACTTTATTATACACGTAGTTTAGACGAACTTGTTAATTTCTCATATCTTTATGGACAATACTCAACACAATATTATAATACAATGAATTCACATTTAAACCATACAACTTTATCAATCTACTCTGTCCAGTTAAAAAAAAGTTAATTGAAGTCAACATCTTACACTTTATAATAATAAATCGATAAAAAACAAAATAAAAAATATACCACCTAACTTTGAACATTACTATAATAATCTGTATAAGTTGAGTCCTTCGTAAAAAAAAAAAAATTTTACATTTTTTTGCACAATTGATTTAATGAATTCACATTTAAATCATACAACTTTATCATTCTACTCTGTCCAGTTTAAAAAATAACAAAAACACATAATATCATTACTTCCGAAAGACAACATTTAAACATAAAGTTTGAAATAAAGAAGAGAACATAAAACAAAAAAGCACATAAGATTTTTATGTGGTATTGAACAAACATAAAACAGATCACAAATCACTAAAGCAGTACATCTTTAAAAACACATATAAAGTTAAGTGTAAGTTTATGAGATCCAAAAAAAAGTGACATAATAACATTTAAATATATGAGGGCTTTAAAAAAAAAAAATCGGTTCAGTCAACGTAAAAATACATACGAGGTTAGACCAATAAGTAATGAGACTAATTCAATAAAATACGTATATTTAAATATTAAGATACATCGATGTGATCCCTTTCAAAGTACTCCCCTCCCACCCCTATACACTGGTTCCAACGTTTTTTCCAGTTCTCATAACATTTCTGGAAGGCTTCGACTGGAATGTCCTGAAGTACCCTCGTCACGGCGTTCTGGATGTCAGTTATGGACTCAAAATGCGTTCCTTTCATGACCAATTTTGTTTGAGGGAACAAAAAGAAGTCGCAGGGTGACATATCCGGCGAATAGGGCGCTTGTGGCAACACTGCGATGTTCTTAGAGGTCAAAAATCGCAACACACTGAAGGCACGATGGCATGGAGCATTGTCATGATGAAGGATCCACGTTTTGGCAATCTCTGGACGGACTCAAATCATCAGTTAAAATTTTTCTGACGGTTTCTCGTTTCAAATTAAGTTCATCAGCCAACATTCGAACGGTTAAACGTCGATCTTGACGCACGAGAGTGCGCACACGTTGAACATTGTTGTCAGTTCGAGCTTCAACCGGTCTCCCACTTCGCGGTTCATCCCCGACGCTTTCACGACCATTTTTAAAATTTGTATGCCATCGAAACACCTGAGCACGACTCAGGGCTTCATCACCGAACACTTTCACCAATTTATCGTACGTTTCCATAACGGAATCGCCGAGTTTAACGCAAAATTTAATCGCGTACCGCTGTTCAATATTACGTTGTTCCATATTTGTGACACGCCTTACAAACACGTTGTCGAAAACATAACACAACTGGAAAACTAATTATCGTACGAAAATCACGAGCACATGTATCGATAGAGGAGGGGTGAGAGATTAACCGAACGAAGTTTCAGATTCGCAGTGTTACCACAAGCGTGGCAAAAAAAACAGTCTCATTACTTATTGGTCAGACCTCGTACAACCATATTTTACACTTGTTAGTATTCAAGTTGAAAGAACAATGCGATCCGTATGAGGTCTTCTGTCACCTGTGTACGCGTAGTCTGTGGAAACAAAATTTGTTCGAAATGGTTTTTATTGCAAAAAGCAAGTCTGTGTCGGGCACACCTGAAAAATCACGTCTGTTAAAACACGATCCGTTCAAACGGTTTATGTAGAGATACTCACCCAGAAATGCCGGATTCCAAGACATCCTAAAATCGAGACATCTGAAAAAATTCTGAAGAGACATACCTAATAGTGAAAATATGTAATCTTCGTACACGGTTTTGATAAAAAAAAAAATAAAAATAGGATAAACTTACCGTCAAAACAAAATTTGTTCGAAATGGTTTTTATTGCAAAAAGTCGTTGTCAGGACCACCTGAAAAATCATGTCTGTTAAAACTCGATCCATCCGAACGGTTTACGCGGAGATACTCACCCCGAAATGCCGGAGTCCGAGAAAATCTAAAAAATTCTGAAGAGACAAACAATTGTGTAATCTCCGTACACGGTTTTGAAGTTTTGATCAAAAAATTCACACGCGAATGCGTTGAAAGTTGAAGCACATTATGGCGAATTCGAAAAACAAACGAATTTTTTTTATCACTTTAGCGTTATCACGGGGAGGATAAACGAAAGAAAAAAGCAAAAAAAAAGCAAAAATTAAGTATCCGCTGCCCGGTATCGAAACCGGTGTGCATCGCCTTGCAACGATTAGTATTAGTTTCTAACTAACGCCTAAACTAGGGCTGGCGGTATTTTCGGTATACCTATAATTACCGGTATTTAAATTATACCGGTATCTGGTATTTTCGATATTTTAGTATACCGGTATACCGTGATTCGGTAATTACCGAAAATACCGTGTCACGGTAATTACCGAAAATACCTACATTTATATTTAAATATTTATTATTTTTATAAAACCATAAATATTAATGATACGATATTATAATATATTATTGTCATTTTCGTTATCTGTTATTTAATATCATATCACTCGGGACCATAGAGTTACTCGATTATAGGGTTAAAACAACTATTTTTAGAATTCCCATTTGCTGATGATTATGATATTATAATATTATTATGATTATTTTTAAATGGTCAATACTCAATAGTATATCGATATGTTAGGAACTGCATCTTGCATGTTATACTGTTATAGTACCTTGTCATTGATATCACGTCACATTATATTGTTATAGTTATAGTGTCATACTGTTTAACTGTTATACTGTAATACATGTTATTACTTCTGTAATATACTAATAAATAATACCTAATTAATATCGGTACCGTGGCTGTGTATCTGTCGGCCTGAGATTCTAACGTCGTAGGTAACAGGTAAGTTACATTACTTAGTACTTCTAATATGAATAACTACATAATACGTGTCAACAATTTTATTTTTAATATGTTTTGTAGGAAGTTTAATGTGTAGAGTAAAATCTAAAGTGTGGTTATTTTTCAATAAATCAAAAGATGAAGGAGTTTGTAAAACATATTGTGGTCAGACTAAGACTTGTAAAGGCGGAAATACAAGTAATCTTATAGCTCATTTACGGTTTATGCATCCTGGAATTTATAATGAATTCATTAAAATGAACAATTTGATTAATAGGTAAGTTTTTAAATTTTTTTATTATATATTAATTTATAATGTAGGTATAAAATAAGTAGATGAAAATTAATACAAAAATACAATTATAGTTAGGTACAAACTTGAAAGTGATACAATACTGCCCTCCTAGTGGAACAAGCAGTATCTCCAATAATTGAATTGTTGGGAAAATGAGTTTTTCAATTTCTTGGTTTTTTACCATAAAATCATTATTTTTACACACTTTTTTTTTAAATTAATTATTAGTGATAGGCATCCTTAATTTTTTGAATATTTTTTTTTATACTTAGATCATTCTTTTTGTTTTTTTTTTCATTTTTAAGGAGATACTGCATTTTTATCTAGTATTATCGTGTATTAAAAGAAAGATAAACTTTAAAAAATGCAGTATCTCCATAAGGAAACTTTTTATTATAAATGGTACACATTCATATGAATTAAAATTTAAGACTATTACCTGGTTTAGTGTACAATGCACATTCCACCTATTGAAATATCATACAAATAAATAAAATAAAATAATGTTCATTGCATTTGTATGTTTATTTTAGTAAATTTAAATATTCAAATTAAAAAAAAAACAAATATAATATCTATAAATATTATAAAACAGCAAATACATAGTTATTCCAAACTTTTGTATAGACATCACATAAAAACAATTAAATAATTATAAAATAAAAAAAAAAATGTAACTTCTTGTTTACAATAAATGTTTTGAATAAATAACCATTTCAGTCTTTTGAATGGACTTAGAAAATAACTTAACAAGTATGAAATAAAAAAAAACAAATATAAAATCTAAATATTATAAAAATAACATTTTAAATAAATAGATAACCATTTCAGTCTTTTGAATGGACCTATTATATCACATAATATACACTATTTAATAGTTATACAATAAAACAAATGAATATCTTTTTTGTAATAAATAATCATTTCAGACTTTTGAATAGACTTAAATCACATTAAAACAACTTGGTAGTTATACATAAAAAAAAAGGAACATCTTATTTATAATAAACATTTTGAGTAAATAACAATTTCAGGCTTTGAATTGACCAGATACTTAAAAATTAATTACTTATATACAATTAATTAAAAATGATTAGGTAATTGCCTAACTAATATAATTTTTTAATAAAACAATTTAATATATTTTGTTTAAGAATTACATATTTATTTTAAATGACAGTCTAATGATGTTTTACAGTCAAATTCTTCCAGAATGTTTTTCGGTTCTCTGGAAGAACCTCTTTTAATTTTACAAGAATGTCATTCTTCTTATCAAACTCAATACCACATGGAACAGTCTTGGCAAGTGGCAATTTAGTTTTTGCTAGATGAGTTTTCTTTAGAAAGTCTAATACCTTGTATTGTTCATCAGTAATATCTGTCTTATAAAATAAATTAAAATTGCCTCTTTCAGCTCTAATTGCAACAATATCTTTCAGTAAGACTCTATTTGCTTTTTCGTTAATTTTTGATACCATTTTATTGTCTTCCCATAAAAAAAAGTCATTTATTTCCATTTGTTTTACTATTATATTACCAGTTTTTTTGGCACTTTTAATGGAGTCAGCAAAGTCTTTAAAATCATAAGTTTTCTTTTGTTTTTTCAATGATGATTCCACTTGGTGGTGGAAATTATCAGCACTCATAAAGGTATGCTCTGGCTCAAAAAAGTATAAATCAATTATATTTGTTGATGTTTCATCAGAATTAATTAAAAATATCAAGAAGCTCAATAATGTCCAATTTTTGTTTTGGCTTGAACAATTGTCAAGCCATATCACAATGTGTGGAACATCTCTTAGTTGTGTAAAAAATGCAAAATATGTGCTAATTATGTCTTCTTTATTTCTTCCAGTGATGGCCTCATGCCAAATACAAGAAACTGTGTTTTGTTTACATTTTTCACCAAGAGGTACAAAACTCTCATGATAAGCTGTCAGTCTACGAACAAATATTACCTTTTTAAAACAATCTACTCTAGGCAACATAATTATTTTCTGCAAATCAGCAGAGTAATATACTGTATCAGAATCATGAGTTGGTTTTGAAGATTTTTCTGCATGTTGTTGATACAATGCTCTTGAGTTCTTATAACGAAGAGTGTGTTCTTTTTTGGTTGTACATATTTCACAATTTGATTGCATATTTTCCTCAGTATGGTCGTGTAATTTAAATGATTCGCATACTTCACACTCTTCATGGCCGAGGGTTGCGAATGAAATATTTTTTTCTTTCACCTTTAACCTATAGAACTCATAAGATATTTGAATATTTGGATATTTTTCTATGAAATCTGCGTGCATAAGTGTTATGTTTATGTCACTAGGAAGATATCGTACATTTGGGGCATGTTCTCTGCGGTAATGTGAAATAGTTGGATGGAAAAGTTCGATATGAGTATTAACTAAATCATGTGTTTCAATACTGTAGTAGTACTGAGAACTTGGTCTATTATATTTGCGTTTATCTGATGGTGGAGTTAATGCACCATCATATGTGTTGTGCAATATATCAAATATCACTCTGTCATTATTTTTTTTATAACCTAAAGTCGTAAGGAAAAAAACTTTACAAACTTTTGTAACAGTTGAATTATTATCAGTTAAATGATATTCAAACGAATTATTTCTTTTTATTTCAGTCCCTTTTCCACGTCTTCTCTTTACATCAACACGTTTGCAAGAATTATAAACAACTAGTCTTCTTTCTTTCCAACTAAGGCTCCAAAACATTTTATTAATCTCCTGTCTTCTTTCTTCTGGTATATTCTGTGTACATTTTTTTTTACAATTTGCATTGCATGGTAATAGAACTTTATGTTTTAATAGAAGTTTAGTATGTTTTATTAAATTTCTCTCTTTTAAAGAAGTGTTATATTTTTTTCTTTTTCTTAAATTACCATCTTGAGTGAACATATTTTCCTCATTTTCCACATTTTCCTCAGTTTCCACATTTTCCTCAATTTCCTCAATTTCTCTAACTATAACAAACCGAAATCGCTCAATGTAGAAAATTCTAATATATATTTTAATTCTAAACTAACTTTTACTAAAAAACTAAAACATTAAAAACAGTATATTGATTTATTTATAATTTTCCATATTGGACATTGATATTATATCAATATTTTTTTATTAACTTTGTTTTATTAGTTCCTATAAAAATAGCATAAAGTGATACACTTTAGTTTGGTTATTATTTATGCAACATCCCTTTCATTTAGTTTGAATTAATGTTATATAATAATGTTTATGAAGCTTATATACAATAATATATAAAATGTGAATGTTTTATAAATCATATACATTATTATTATTACCTTGATCTGACACTTCAAAATCATTTTCTTCAATTTCAATGGGCATCAAATCCAAATATTCTAAAAATGTTTTATGGTATATTTTAGATATTTACATTCCTCATGTAATACACAATGTTATAAGGGATTAATATTTACCTAAGTTTTCTAACTGTTGAAATTCAATTGCAGTTGCTAATTCGGATTCTACAATGTCAGGTATTGTAAGATAATCTACCACATCTTTAATAATAGCAGGTACTATTTCTTTTTGATTTTCAAACTGTTCTTGTTCAGCGTTTGTTTCAGTAAATATTATTTTTTTCTTAGCTGTTGTAGTGGTGGCAGTTACAAAATTTTGATCTAAATAAAAAAATTCCGATAGTAGGTACGTTATAATAAATATACCTACAATGTTTGGCTTATATTTTATTTCAAATACTTTTAAGTTTTAACATACCTGCAAGTTTGACATTTTTCATCAACTTTGCGATTCGTTGCTTTGAAGTCATTGTACTAAAGTTGAGCTAATTGTTTAAAAATTTGTATATTTGAAAAAATGCATTTAAAAATTTGTGTTTACTGACTAAGTGATAGTAATACAAATATTAAAATAATGATAACCACATAATAATTGAAGTTAGTACCAAGGTACCTATCTGACAAATCTCAATAAATGCTTTTGACCAAAACATTTGGTAAATGGCGTGTGGACAGTCACACTATCTAGACACGACCATTCACTGATTAAAAAATAAAGTGGACATACTGCAAATCCGTTTTAGATAAGATCACTAGGTAAATATGCAGTATTTACATTGATAAATTATTATACTAGTAAAATAAGCAGTATATCCATTGGATATACTGCTTTATTCTCTAGGAAATGGTATATGCATGTACATGCTGCGTATTTCCCTAGTATTTGACTATAATTTGTTCGATACGACATTTTATAATGCGTTTTAAAGGCATTTCTAGTGGAGTTACGTTGTTTTTCATAAGTAAAAAAGTAAGTTCCGCAAAAAAGAAGCGGAATTATGCAATTATGCCGAATATGAAATAACCTAAAATTTGGAAATTTGGCACTTACTGCTTATTCCACTAGGAGGGCAGAATAGTACACACTACATAGTACACCTAAACTCTAAAGTATATACTACATCTCTAATACCTATGTACAGTTTACACATAATATTAAATTAAAATGGGTACATAGTATTAAGTGAAGTAAATATATATACCTACATATATTTAATCTTTAAATGTTTCTTTAAAGTTTGTCAAAATATTAAGAACAATTTTTTAATTATTAGGTAATATGAATTTAAATATACCTACACCTATAAGATAAGTTTTATTAAATAATAAAATATCATGGTCATTACACATATTTGATAATAACAAAGGTGGGTATTAACTTAATTGTTAATTATTTTTGTTTTTAACTTATTAACTTTTTTTATTAAGTTAATAGTATTTTTGTTTCATGCAAAACCCTTATACAATACATATTTGCTGACTCTTTTTCAATTTTCTAATAATATAAATTTATCATAATAATCTGACGTTTTCACAATGTTGAATACTTTATTATTTTGTTAAATGTATGTGTAAATCAAAAATAGTGCATTTAATGACTTAAAAATATTGTAGGTAGCTTGAATTAGTAGTTGAACTTATTTTTAACTACCTAAGTTGGGTTAATTTTGTTTACTATCTTAACTTCAAACTTATAATAATAATTTATTGATTTCCAACAATATTATATAATTATTAAGATGATATACATATAACTTACAACTTATTGAGTTAAATGTTTTCTTTGTTAACTTTTAAATTTCAACTAAAGACATTAACTTGCTCTTTGCCCAACATTGGATAATAATAATGCCTTATTATTTATTAAAATAGCAATTATAATATTTTATATATATATATATATATATATATTATATATGTGTGTATTTTTACAGTGATAGTACTGATGAAATGATACAAGAGGAATCTAACCTAACTACAGAAACATTATCAACTACGTCTAGTATAGTGAGTCCTGTTCTAAAGCTAGAACAAAAATCTATATCATCAAATTTTATTAGTAAGCCTAAAGTACAATCTACACTTAGAATTATAAGACCCCTGGACAAACAAACAGAAGAAAAATATAAAAATGCTATAGCAACTTGGGTGTGTATGGATATGCAACCTTATAGGTCTGTTGAGAAGCCAGGTTTTAAACAACTTATGAATACTTTATGTCCAAGTTTTAAGATACCAAGTCGGAAGTATTTTTCAGATCATAAAATACCGAAAATGTATGGTGAGATAAAGCTTATAATACAAACTAAACTTTCTTCAGTAAAATTCATAGCTCTTACAACAGACTGCTGGACATCTAACAATGGGCATCCTTTTATTGGTTTGACAGCACATGCAATTTCTAATGAGTGGAAATTGGAAACTTTTTGTTTAGCCTGTACTTCATTAGATGTTGACCATACGGCCCAGAATCTTCAACGATCAATAAAAGAGATACTACTTGAATGGAAAATTGACAATGAAAAAATTACAGCAATTACAACAGATTGTGGCGCAAATATTGTAAAAGCAGTCGGTTTAATGAATTTTAATCATGTTGCTTGCTTTGGTCATGCGTTAAACACAGGAGTTACTCGTGCATTTAATATCCAACCTATAAAAGTTTGCATTACAAATGCAACAAGAATACGTTCAATTTTCCATTATAGTAATAAAATGAAGAGATTGTTGTTAGAAGCCCAAAATGAGTTGAAACTTCCCACATTGGTTGCACCGTCATCATCAGAAACTAGGTGGTGGAGTGTTATGCCTTGCCTTTATTTTGTCAAGACTCAATATTCGGCTCTTTTACAAATTTTTACCATACCAAAGCATTATAATTTATTGCCAACACGTAATCAAATGAAGCTTATAAACCATTTATTAAAAATAATTGAACCATTGAAAATGTTGGGTGAATCAATGGCATCTGAAAAGAACATAACAATTTCTGATTTATGGCCAATATATCAAAAATTGAACTTAATGTATAAGCCACTTAGTCAAAGAAATGATGTTGATTGTAATAATCTCAGTGATAATGAATACTCGGCTCCATTATTTCCAAATAGTGATGACAGTGACTATACAGAAATATTCACACAACCAAGAAATCAAGATGATTCAGGTGGTGAAGATAATGAAGAAGAAACTTCAGAAAAAAATTCATTATCTCAAGCTCTTAAACATGTTGAACAATTAGTTGTTTCAGAAATTTTAGAAACTTTGTCAAAAGGATACTATTATAACGAACATACCATGCAATTATTACAAAAGGCTTCATTTTTAGATCCTCGGTACAGAAAAAAACATCTTGGAGACCAAAACCAAATAAGTGTTATTCATGACAAAATAAAATTAGAAATGGGACAAATTAATAATTTGGAACCAGTGAATGAAAATTTCTTGAAAAAAAATCTTCAATATACAGGTAAAAATCATTAAAATGGATTAAAAATAAAAGTTTTAAAAAACATATTAAAATTGAATGTTATGTTAAAAATATATAACATTAGGAAACATTTAAAACATTTACTTTTATCTTATCTTCAATTTATTTTAATAAATATTAATTTAACACAATAATATACTAAGACTAAACATTATCACTAGTTTTGTAATTTATTTAATTTTTGTATTATTATATTTGTTTTTAAGGTATAGCAGCATTTTTAGACAACTCAACTTCTTTACCAACGTCACATGAAGTTTCAACTGCCGAATCTGAAGTAGAAAGTATCAACAAAGAAATACAAGGATACTTGCAGATGCCAATTGTATATTTGTCTGCAAGTCCAACAAATTGGTGGGAAAAATATGGCACTGAATTCCCAAGACTTGATACTTTGGCCAAAAAATACTTATGTATACCTGGAACTAATGTACCCTGTGAACGACTTTTCAGTGCCGGTGGTAACATATGTACCGATAATCGTGCATCGCTCGCTCCAGGTCATGCAGAGCAATTGATTTTTCTATCAAAAAATTCTCAGTTTCTTTAACCTTAAAATTATTATTATTTTTAATTAAAAGTTAAGATTTCAAATTATACATATAAGTATTATGTAAAAAAAGTTTATCTAATAATGTTGAATGTTAAGTCATTTAAACAAATAAATACAATTCTTATTTGTATACCTTTAAATTTGAATCTAAAAAAAGTATTTTATAATTAAGGATTTTTAGATTATGTTAATACATGACTCCATAGCGGCATAGTCTATGACCCATGTCCCATAACAGAACATACATTGTGCCATGATTAAATCATAAATAAATATAGCTCATAAAATTATAAATTAACAGTTTCATTTAATTAGACTTTATAGTTTATTGTTACTTTCTTACTGACTTTAAAAATTAATCCAACTCAATGATAAAAGTAACTCTTATTAAAACATCTTCAGATGCAATTTTCTCCATTTTACTATTTTAATTTTTAAATATTTATATTATGTAAAATTAATTAATTTAAAATTTCTTATTTGTTTGTTTATTCATTTTTTTCTATACATGTCGGATGACTGATATCAGTCATATCATATCTACATGTGGGTCATGACGCGACATGTTATAACTTTTAGATACAAGAGTCAAAAACAATTTAAATTACCAGTTTGCGAACTGTTTGCCTGTCATCTAAATCAGCGTTTTTCAACCTTTATAACGTCATGGCCCCCAAAATAGATTAAAATAAAATCAGTCACCTCATGAACTAACGACCCCTCCCCATTGTTTGTAGATGTAGAACCATTAGAACCTCTAAAAACTCCTCCCTCCCCTTTTCACCGTATAACAAAACATTTTGAAACTTGAACAATAATGAACATGATTTTTAAAATAGATGTTAAAGGTCAATTTTCCTTGATTGGAAATTTAGGAATACTTATAAATGCACCGAGATCCGAATGATCCAATATGTATTTCGAAGTATGAAATTTTCGGTAATTACCGGGATACGATATTTTCGGTAATTACTGGGACACGGTATTTTCGGTATTTACCGGGATAAGGTAATTACGGTTATTACCGAAAATACCGTATAACCGGTAGTACCGTAGATACCGGTATCAAAATTTGAAATACCGCCAGCCCTAGCCTAAACCTACCTAGCCACCTACTCGAGTTGGTAATCGGGGTGAAAACTCGAGCTGTTAAACGGTTCGTGATACGACGACGCGTACTATTATCACTAAGAGCAAACAAATGGTGCGAGCGGTCGACGGGAAAGATAAGCCGGGGAGGAGCCGCCACCGATAACGTAAACACTAAAATCGATAACGTAAAAACTAAAAGTGATAACCCCATTATAACCTAAAAAGATTTTCATCCGGTCGAATCGGGAAAAGGGAACGGAGAAAAATCAGGAAAAAAGCCGAATTGATTATAAAACGGTCCAGAGTATGGGGGGAAAATACCATATAAGAGTAAAAAGAAAAGGGGAATAAAAAAAAAAATCGCGTACCCCCCGTAACATCCCACTCGTCAAGAATTTTTTTACTATATTAGATATCTTAAATCGTGCACATGATTGACGATTAGTTCTACTGTGATATAAGTAAACAAAAATGTATTATTTAAATTAGGTATTTGCTTGTTTCCAATCCATATTTCATTTTAGGTGGGCTTGAGAAGCTGAAGGGTGGGCTAAGCCCACCCAAGCCCCCCCCCTATTTACGTCTATGATTATCATACTAATTTAAAGAAAAACAAGTTCAGTTATTGCTAAAAATACGTAAAACATTTAATTTGTGTTAAACATGAATTTCACATATGAAAACAAGGAAATTATGTAATAATTAAATGAACAAAATTAATTATAAGTAAGTTAGTTAATAGCATATTTCCATTGCCAAGGCACAGATCCTCGTGGGGTAAGAAAATAATTAGCTAAATAATTTCTAAGTGCGGCTGGAGAAGAGATTTCGTTTATTGTCATATTTTGTGCAGTAGTTCTTACATCGATGTGGTCATTGGGCTCACAGTCCTGGGGATAGGTAGATACGTACGGAAGTCCCTATAGTTTTCGTATATAGTTATGGAGGACGCATGCGGCTTTGATGACGAAGTTCACATTTTCGGGCTCTCTAATGCGAATAGGACCATTTAAAACAGCAAACTTTTCACATACCATCCCAAAAGTACATTCAATGGTTTTCCTTGCTCTGCTAATTCTGTAGTTATATATTCTTTTTACATTATCCAAAACTTTTTGAGGGTGAGGTCTCATTAGATATATTGACAACGGAAATGCTTCATCGGCAACAAAGTAATATGGAAATGAGCTGTAGTTCTCATCATAAGTCAATGGTGAGGGGGTAGGAATATCAAGTTCACCACGATGTATCCAATATTTCATTGCTGAGGCCCTGAATATACCTCCATCGCTATTTCTTCCGGCATAACCCGTTTCAATCATTGTGAATAAACCGTCAGCATCACAGCAAGCCAATAACACAGTCGAATGATATGATTTGTAGTTAAAATTGGAAGAACCACTATTCGCAAACTTCTCAATTCTGACGTGTTTGCCATCGATTGCTCCTATGCAGTTTGGAAGATTCCAGAGAGTCTCAAAACGTTGCGCTATTGCTGTCCACTGCTCTCTATTCGGTACCTGCTTGTATTTGTCCTTCAACACTTTCCAAATCACTTTTGATGTGTCCGACACAATCTCACCAACTGTGGACTCCCCTCTAGCGAAATAAACTGCAAGTGATGCAGATGTTCCACCAGTACCTAAGTATCTGTATCATAGAGTTAAAAATACATTAGGTACGAGGGGCTCGCCAAAAGTAAGGTTCCCTACGCTAGAAAAAATAGTAGACAAATTTTTTTTTAATTTTTTATATTTTTTTCCGATTCTACAGATTGTTTTCTATTTTTCAACATAATCACCATTTCTCTCAATACATTTTTGAAAGCGTGGCACGAGTTTTTGAATGCCGTCCTGGTAGTGCTGCGTGCCCACCTTCCTCAGGTAGTTGTTGACTTCCGCCTTCAGCTCTTCGTCGTCGCGGAAGTGTTTCCCTCCCAGGTGCCCCTTCAACTTCGGGAAAAGATGAAAATCTGAGGGAGCAAGATCCGGGGAGTAGGGAGGATGTGGGAAAATGTCCCAGTTGAATTGTCCCAGCAGATCCTGAGTTTGGCGAGCCGAATGGGGGCGTGCATTATCGTGCATGAGAAGCACCCCTTTTGACAGCAAATGCGGCCTTTTGCGTTTTATGGCCGATCTCAACTTAACAAAATCAGACAACGCAATTTTCGCCTTTTTTGGGGCCGCCTCTCCGCTCAACTTCCACACTTTGCTTTGATTTTTTGTCTCTGGAGTGGTGTGGTGAACCCACGTCTCATCTCCAGTAACAATTCTGTCGAAAAGAGCATCTCCCTCAGCACTGTGAAGCTCAAAAAAAGTGGTCGCAGCGACAACCCGGTTTCTTTTGTGCTCGTCGCTCAACAGCCTGGGCACCCAGCGAGCACAAACCTTGCTGTAACCAAGATTTTCGTAGTTTAAGACAATTTCTATAGTAAATATTATAATATCAGAGCTTCTATTGAAATTTCTAATGTAAGCTGTGAAAATAAAACTTTTATGAATTTCTAATAACTGAAAAATAATTTACAATATTTCAAAAATGTTCATGGCTTTTTTTCAATTTACACTAAATTATTTTATTGGGTTTTTAAAAATACTTAAAAAGAATTTCAAACCCTGTATAATTCTTTAATAATTTTTGTTTGTGACAGTGGCTGTATGCAAAGAAAGATGGAAGAATATTCGAGCGGTTTTTGTGCAAAATATGAAACCTGCCCCAAGTGGTGCAGGAGCAAAAACAAAGAGGACATATTATTTAATGGAATCTATGCAATTCACAGTACCATATATAAAGGCATGAGGTGCACCTTCAGGAAATTTACCAAACCCACCAGAACAAAAAGAAGATAAGGAATCTGAAGAAAATGATTCGACCGCCAACGGAGAAAACGTTTTGGAACCGCAATGTTCATTTCAATAACCCCCAACCCCATCTCTACTACATCCATCTTCACCGTTACCATCACCTACACCACTACACACAACTGAAATGACTCAAAGCAAGAAGAACACTACTCACAGTCAACCTGAGCCGTTTCCATCAAATCTGCCAAACCGAAAACGTAGCTTTAAGAACCCAGTTGATAAAGCATTCCTCGAATACTTCGAAACCAAAAGAGCCAGAGCGCTACATTAATCTGATTATATGAAGCAGGATCCAAAAACAGAAGGTTTGAAAATGTTTTTACTTAGCCAGATCTTCTCAAAATGTCAGACGATGGAGTACGACTTTTCAAGAGAAGAGCCCTGCAGTCTATTGATGACATTTTATCACACAGTTTGGAGTACACACTATCAAATACATTTTCAGCCTCATCTACACCTTCGACAGGCTCTGAAATGATGTATATACCTCAGGATGCAAATGTGAATAATACTTCGCAGTTAAACAGACTAGGAACCTCAAGCAGTCAAAGCGAAGCACAGTTTTATGACGCAGTAAATGAAGCTTTGAGTGAAGATAAGCAAGAGGAATACAATACGCAATTATTTGATCAATAACATCAAACATGTCTAAAAGTTGACTGTAGTTTTTAGATTTATTTTATTTTTAAATTATTATTAAAAAGTGTTTTATAATTAAAAAGGTTGTATTTTATAATTTTTTATCATTTGAATATAATTAATTTTTTTTATTGAGTATGTGAACAGAAATTTCTTACCTGAGAGTAATTAATATCCGCACCTCAGCATTGACACACTCTCATATTCGTATTTTTTTGTGAATGGCAGGAGAAATCAGTTGTACTAATTGTAAGTAACTTTAGACATGCGATAAAAGCATAACAATTTAGCATCAGAAAGATTCAATTCTCGCGCGGCAATGAATAAGCGATGGTGAAAATTTCTTTCAATGTATGGATGAACCCAAAATCTTCTTCGTTTTCTATTTCTTTTGGTATGGTAATAATAATATGCAATCATCATTTCTTCATCACTGGAATCATCCATGGTGTTACAAAATGACGATACAGGTCCTCCTTCGATAACCGAATAGTATAAACTAGTGATTTCGATCACTTTTCAATATGCTCGTGTGCGGATCCGAGTTACTAATTCGTTAGTAACCGATAAGTAATTTGAATTACAAACGCGTTTAGTTTCTTTTGAATAGCTCCGTGTGTGGACGGCCTAAGGCCTATTATTACACTCTATTGCTAGTTGATCGTGTGAATGAACTCAAACAAATTGAAATTGTAATGATTTAATTAAAAATTGATTTTAATAAACACAAAGGAAAATTAATAAACATAAAAAACAACACAAAAACTGTAACCTTTTCAGATCATAGAGTAAGAAAATAAAAGTTATGCTTAATTAATTACATTTTCGAAGTGTTGCCCACATGATTGCAGACATGCTTGAACTCTTAATGAACCACTTTGTGTAGTTCTTTGAATTTCCACGCGATTTTGTCGAATTTCATTTGCTGCAATGGTGATACGCTCCAACAATTGGTCACGGGTCTCGATTACAACTGATTACACTTTCTGCTTCATGTATCCCCATAAATAAAAATCTAAAGGAGTTAAATCGGGTGATCGTGGTGGCCAAGATACTGTTCCACCACGCCCGATCCATTGTGTGTAATTCGTATTCAAAAATTGACGGACTGAACGGGCAAAGTGTGCAGGAGCGCCATCAAGTTGAAACCACATTACTTGACGTGTTGCAAGTGGTATGTCTTCTAATAGTAATGGCAATACCTCTTGTAAAAAGTTCGAAAAAATGTCTTGGTTTAATCGATTCGGTAAAACATATGGTCCAATAACTAAATCGTCTATCATTCCAGCCCAAACATTAATTGAAAATTGATGTTTGAATACAGTTGGCCAAATAACGTGCGGGTTTTCAACAGCCCAGACATGTGAGTTGCGATGGTTTGTAATACCTCCTCTGGTAAATGTTGCTTCGTCTGTCCAAAGAATATGTTTTACAAAATCCATATTTTTTCTGTGTTCACGATGAAACCACATACAAAAAATTGATCTTGCCACATTATCTCCGAATATTACATTTTGAGATGGGCGAAAATGGTAAGGATGAAGGCCTTCTTTTCTCAAAATGTTCCATACAGCAGTTCTTGGTATACCCACACTTGCCGATATACGACGGATACTTGTTGTTGGATCTCTTGAAATTATGTTTAAAACTTCTTCAAGTTCCACATTCAAAATTACGCCGGGTTCATTAGGTACGTCGTTGAACTAACCCAAATTCTGCCAGGCGTCTGTTAATCGCAATAAACGATTGGTACCCAAGAATCTGTCTATTTGGATATCGTACCCTATACTCTTGCACTGCAGCTCGAGCATTTCCATTGCAAAAGCCATATACAAAATGCATATCTGCAATGTGGCCAAATGGAAAATCAGATAAACGTGGCATTTTGGTTTATTAGTAGGTGTTACAAAAGAACGATTACGGGCAACTAAAATTTAACCAACACACCACACGATAAACTAACAACAAATTGTAGTAAAAGACCTTAGTGCCGGGCCTCACGATGCGTTTTTACCGGATCCGGTGTCACCGGATTACACCGGATGCGGTAAGAGTTTTTTTTAAATACATTATATTAAATCAATAATTTTATTTTGGGCTACACGACGCGTATCACCGGATCCGGCAAAAACCTGCCGCAACATGATTATAAAACGGTCCAGAGTACGGGGGAAAAATATGAAATGAGAAGAATAAGAAAAGGGGAATAAAAATGAAAAAACGCGTATCCCCCGTAATATTCCACTCTACAAGAATTTTTTTAATATATTAGACTAGCTGCCCGGTGGGTTACAGGTGAATCGGATTCGTGGGAGATGCCGCCTATGGCGGCAAATGGTGTTCGCTGTCTAGCAGACACTCATCACTCTATTCTGAAATTTGTGTTTGTTAGAAAATGTAATATTTTATGTAGATGGTAATAATAAGTTCTTTTAAATATGACTTAAAATATCACCTAGGCTAATAAAAAATTTATTTACTAAAATATGCATTTGATTTGTATAAGATACACACAAAAAATAATAATTGAAATCAGTGATTTTAAACGATACAATAAAAATCAACGAATTATTTATTTATTCATTTATTAAAGCTCATCGCCTGGGTTAAGATTTGTATGCAATAAAAAATTGTAATATATTATGCATTTTATTTTCCAAAATATGCAAAAACGTGTATTTTAATTTTCATGAAAAGTTAAATGCTGGTTTTTTAGTTAAATTATGACTTGAGATAAAAAAAATATTACTTTTAATATACGCTAGATCAAAAATGTAAATTCTACAACAAACCACAATAATTTTACTAAAATTACACTGAAGATGCACGGGAGACAATAAACGAAAGAAAAAAGCAAAAAAAAAGCAGAAATTAAGTAACCGCCCCCCGGTATCGAAACCGGTGTGCATCATAGTGTACTGATTACTATCATTCCCTACCTAACGCCTAAATCTACCTAACCACCTACTCGAGTTGGAAATATAGTCGAAAACTCGAGCTGTTAAACGGTTTGTGATACGACGACGCGTACTATTATGAGTACGAGCAAACAAATGGAGAGAGCGGTCGGCGGGAATGATAAGCCGATCGGTAGGCGAGGGGAGAAAAAAGGTGGAGGGGATTTGGACGAACGCGATTGGAGCCACTATTCTTTAACCTAAAAGATTTTCATCCCGTCGAATCGGGAAAACGGAACGGAGAAAAATCGGGAAAAAAGGCGAATTGAATATAAAACGACCGAGAGAAAAGGGGAAAAATATAAAATAAGCGTAAAAAGAAAAGGGGAATAAAATGGAAAAAACGCGTACCCCCGTAATATCCCACTCTACAAGAATTGTTTTAATATATTAGATTATTATCATTCAAACAATTAGACGTACTTCTCACCTACCCGGTGTTTATTAATCCATGAATAACATTCCGATAACATAAATCAAATAATCAATAATAAATTGTAAATATAAGAATACTCCAAGGTACTTGACGGAGTCGTCTTTCTTGTTCCATTGAATTGGTTGGTTATCAATATAAACGAGTTGGGGATCTTTGTATCGTTTTAAAGAAAATATTTTTGCTGCGCTTTTCGTTGGGTTGAGGTTTAGTTTCCATGTTTTGAACCAGGAGGTCACTGTGTTTAGGGCTGTTTGGAGACTTTGAATTGAGGATTCTAGGGAGTTGCTTTGGGTTATAATTGTTGTATCATCCGCAAACATTGCCAGTTGTGAGTTTGGAGGAGTTGGTATGTCATGGCAGTAGATGTTGAATAGGGTTGGGCCTAGAACTGAGCCTTGGGGGACTCCTGCTTGTATTTTTTGAGGTTGAGAAATTTGTGTTCCAATTCTAACTTGGAACGTTCGATCAGATATGAAAGATATTATAGTTTTTAGTAAATATTTGGGGAGAGCTAGAGAGTTCAATTTTTGTTCAAGTCCGTGGTGCCAAACTTTGTCGAAGGCTTGCGTTACATCGAGGAAGACTGCCGTTGTATATAGTTTATTTTCAAAACCACTTACGATTAACTCAGAGATTCGTTTAATTTGGTGGCATGTTGAATGGTGCGTTTTGAATCCAAATTGATGTTTCGGGATGATTTGTGTGAATGACTTTAGTCTGTTGAGTAGTATCCTTTCGTAGAGTTTTGATAGTGAAGGAAGAAGGCTAATTGGTCTATAACTTGATGGAGAGTGGGCCGGTTTCCCTGGTTTATGTATTGGAATTATAATGGCATGTTTCCAAGATGACGGGAATGTTCCGAAACGCATGGCTGAATCGTAAAGGCTAGCTAGATAAGATAGTACTTTGGGTGTTACGTTTTTTAAGATTTTGTTGGTGATGGCCTGGGCTTTTTTTATTTGCTAGCTTGACAATTATTTGTTGTATTTCAATGGGAGATGTAGGGGAAATGCTGCCGTTTGAATCGGCGTTGATATCATTTCGTAGCCGATGGTAAGTATCAGGATTCGTGATGTTTTGATCGTTACAGACGGCAACTTCATCTGTGGAGGTGAAGCAGGATGCGAAGTGGTTAGCGAGAATTTCGGTCTTTTCAGTGTTTGTTTCAAATTTAGCTGGTCCGTTTTTCAGAGGAGGAATTACGTTATGTTGCTTAAGTAGCCGTTTAGTGGCTAGCCAGAGACTCGAATCATTAGGATTTATTTTTTTAAGATATGCACTATAAGAGTTGTATCTGAGGTTGTCCAATTCCCATTTAACTCTTCTAGTGAGTTGGTTGAGCCTTGGTTTGACGGCAGGGTTTCTGGTGTTTTGCCAGATTCTTCTCGCTTTGTGTTTTTGTTTTATGAGATTTTGGATCGTGGTTGGAAGGGTCTCTGCAGGTGAGTGGTTGATGGTTTTGTTATTTTTGGTCATTGCTTGGTTGATTGAATTTTTGATTGTGTCCGTTAAGTATTCAATACTAGTGTTTATATCTTCTGGATTTTTATATTGTCTGGTGCAGCTTAGATTTGTGTTTAGTTTGTCTCTGAACGTTTGCCAATTTATTGGAGCAGTTATTAGTTTTGGAGTGCGCTGGTTCATTATTAAAGGTTCGTTAAGAGTGGTGATGACTCGGACATGGTCGGAGTCGAGCTCGTTTATGACTTGATGGTGAAGAGTGGTGGGCAGGTTTGATATTAGTGCAATATCTAGTATGTCTGGAATTCTTCCAGATCGTTGGAAGGTTGGTTTAGATGGTGGGGATATTAGTATCCTGAGTTCGGATGTGATTTGAAGAAGTTTGATTCCGTTTGGGTTTGTTTTTAAACATCCCCATATTTGGTTTTTGGAGTTTAGGTCTCCTAGGAGTATCGTTGGGTGGTTGTCAAAAATGTTCGATATGTCTTCTTTTTGGATTTTTTTTGTTAGGTGGATTGTAGGCCGAGATGATTTTTATTTGGTGTTTGTTTGTCGAAATAGTTACTGAGATGGCTTCTAAGTTGAACATATTGGGGGTAACTGATTGGTAATGCTTTATATTTTTTTTGATTAGTATGGCCACTCCTCCGGATGAATGTATGGCATCTCTGTCTTTTCTATAGATATTATAACCATTTAGCTTAAACTTATCGTGATTTTTAAGGTGTGATTCTGTAATACAGGCAATGTCTATTTTGTGTCTCGTTAAGAATTCCATAAGTGATGATTTTTTTGATTTGATGCCGTTGGCGTTCCAGTTGACTAAATTAATGTCGTTTAAATTAATTACAGACATTTAATTTTTGAAGAGACAGATTATTTGTAATCGAGTTGAAGATAGAGCTAATGATGTTTTGGATATTTTGGAGAATATTTTCAATAAATTCTGTAATTGTTTTTTGTAGGTTATCGTTTAGTAGGCCGTTTGGCATTTGTTCTGAATTGAATACATTTGTGCTGTTTATTTTTCCTTTAGTTATATCAGCATATGATGTGGAGTTTGGGGTTCTTGTGATGGGGTTATTTGCATTGTCGTTATTTGCTAGGTTTGTTATGGGTTTGCTTCTTGTTTGTGGATGTTTTTGGGAGTTGATTAGATTTTTGCTTTTGATTGTTTTGAAATAGGCGCAGCCTTTGTAGTTTGCCGGGTGCGTCTCGTTACAGTTGACACAGGTAGGAGGTATGTTTGGTAATTTTTCGCAGTTCAAGTAGTGGTGTGGTTCGTTACATTTTACGCAACGAGGCTGAAGTTTGCACGATTTGTGAATGTGGCCGTATCTCTGACAATTTGTGCACTGTGGAGGATCGTTTGATTTTCGGCGTGGTTCAGTGATAATTATGCAGTTTAGCAATTTATTTAATTTAAATATGTCTTGTGATGAAGGATTGTTTTCCAGCTGTAGTGCCATTAGTGGGGTTGGTGTCTTATTTTTGTTTTTTAGTCTTAAGGCGGATTTAACAGGAAAATTAAGTCTTTTTAGTTCTTCTATAACTTTAAACTCGGTTATTGATGTGGGTAAGTTTCTAATTATTGCGGAAATGTCTTTTTCGTTTTTTAATCTGTATGTATAGTATTCGTACTTTTTGTCATCAAGGAATTTGGTTAAGGTGCGGAAGTCGTCGACGGTTTCAACATTAACTTTTATTTTATCATTCTTGGATGTAGCAGTAAAATCATTTTTAATGACTTCTGATAATTCGAGACGAAACTGTGAGAATTTTGTTATATTGATTATGAACAGCGGTGATATTTTAGGAGCGCTATCATTTGTTTGTGATAGGATATTGTAATTGTTTTGATTATCTGTTTGTGAGATGTGTGTGTTATCGTTGTTGCAGTTGGCCATTTCTTGATCGTTAATTAAGGTTGTTGGCGCTATCAGCTCTTTATATTTTTGGTGAAGTATATAAGATGGCCTTAACGCCGGGTATAATAATAAAAAATAGTCGATTTGTGTTGTAATATATGTATAATGTAAAATGACTAGAGGTGTATAAATTAAGGAACAATGTATATATGTGCTGGCCCTACAGTGGCACAGCTTTGATTATAATAATAAATTAATAGGTAACAAAAATGTAATGCCTTAGACGGCCAATTACCACTAATATGAAAAATAATAATTTGCGTTGGCCCTACGGCGGCACAACCAATGATATAAATAAACAATATAAATATTACCAACGGCGGTATAATTAATTATATACGTTGGCCCTACGGCGGCACAACTATATGCTAATACAATAATAATCAATATAAAAATGAACTATGGCGGTACAATAATATAAGTTGGCCCTACGGCGGCACAACTATAACCAATAAATAAAATGTATTCTAAATAAATATAATATATGACACTGGCCCGTCGGCCGTACTAAGACATAAATGGTCGACCAATACTCACATGTGACTGCGTTAAGTGGCTGATTTCATCCACGCGATCCGTACCGGGGTGCGTAAGTATAGTACAACAGAATAATTAAAACAGCGAAATTATACAGCCCCGCGTACGTGCGACCACCTAACCACAGTCACCAACGAAAAATTCACTGAATATTGCTGAGCCGGACAAAACAATACACAGCAAACCACGCTATTCACAACACGAAACGATCTCTGGCAACGGATTGACCAACCTAAAGGTGAAAAACAATTAACGGAGGGCAAACAATGTGCGAAAGTTACCAGTAGACCGATTCACAAAACAAGACGAAACGTGGTTTGACAAAATGGCTGCAGACAGGAAACGGACCGGAGCTCGCTCGACGGTTGAAACGAAAAAGAGACTCGGCTGGCCTGCGGCACAGCCTTTTATAACCTTAAAGTGCCAGTGTCATCGAAGAACAATAAATACAAAAACAATAACGAAATGTTGATGACACTGGACACGTGAATTAATAATTTGAAAACGTAACTGAAAAATGTGAGACTATTACGTAACGACCAGGCTAGTGCAACTCTTATATGACAAAGTGTTCCATTGTAGTTACATATTGCAGACCCCGGGAGCGCTGTTGTCCTACCAGGTGGCGCCGTGACGGTCGGAACTTGTACCACAGAATAGATGAAATGCTTGTACATTACATTTCCCGCTCACTGTTCAGTTTACGTTTACGCCATATATTGATAAATATACCAGATATATACATATATATTGATATGTATACCAGCTTTTTATTTATTAATTTGTTTGCTGTGTAATTACTAATTATACTGTATATAAATTCTTTTTTTAATTGAAAATGAGATTTATTTTTTAAGTTTAATTGTTGACTATTTGTAATTGTATATTATTACACTGTGTTTTAAAATTTACTTGAATAAAATATTGGTCAAAATAATAAATTTGCCTACATTATTAATTTGTATGTTAATAGTTTTATTTCTGTGTTTTTTGTAAGTTCAATAAACTAAGTAACAATACTATTTATATTTTTTAACTCATTTAAATGCCATTAGTTGCATTGATTATAGTAACAACATTTGAATAAAATTAATTGTTGAAACAAATGGTAACACATTTATTTAGGAGGTTTTTTACTGTTGATATAAAATGTACATGCTACATAGGTAATAAATAAATATAATTCTAAGAATGTGACAGTCTTTGTCAAGTTCCTTATAAAAAAGAGTATTCCTTTGGAAATGAATAAGTTCCTTTTTTAGATCCAAATAAAATAAAAATTATTATTTACTCACCAATGTTTTTTTTCAAAGGTAAATAAAAATATAACTTAATTTCAATTATTTACATATCTGCGTAAATTATCGTCCAACACTGGTATGTGAGCAAAGCTATCAAAAATAATAGAGTTTAATACTTTATATAGTTAATTTTCAACAGCTAAGTTGCCACATAATGATAGGCTATAGGTTAGGGCGTTAAAGTAAATAGGGAGGAAAAACAATGATTTCTGCAATCGTAATTCGATCTCGGGTGTCCCACGTATATTTTGCATTTTTTTTTTATCAATGTCGCGGTAAACATCGATTGTTACAGAATAGTTCGTCGTGCAGACCCCGGGAGCGCTGCTCAAAGTCACAATTTTTAACCCAGGAGTTGCCCATCTATACTATATACTAATCTATGGTAACGACGGAACGCACGCGCTGGGCCGTTGGCGCACAACAGCTGATGCCATGGTTGCCGCCAGCACCGCAGCAACGCACGATACGAACCGTTACGTAACCGAATACAATGAAAACAAATAAATAAAACATGAAAATTGATAATACTAATTAACGATAAACGGCGGTAAAGATATTTTAAATTATGAAATAGAGGGCGCCAACAAAGGTGTTTTTTTCGGCTAGTATAGAGTAGCGATTTGGTGTGGGCTTGATGGGGCTTTTGGTCGGCAGGTCGAAGGCTTTTGACGTATGTCTTGGTGATCTAAATTCGTTGTCGGAGTTGGGAGTTGATGGTTCGGGACTGTCGACATCTGTGTGTATTATTTTATTTTTCCTGATAGTTATAGACTATAGAGGGTACTTTGCGTTTATGTTTAGAATCTGTTGGATTCATTTTGTTAGTGTGTGAATGGTTTCGAATGTGTGTAGCGGGCTTATCGCCCGTAGGCCCGATTTAGTTAACGATGCGGTAATTATCTAATGGACTTTATACCTAAGATGTTGATATACATTACCAGTGTGATGTCGTGCGGCGTAATTGCTGCTATTACTGCTATCGGTAGCTAACAAAAACGGTGCGCGAATGACGTGTGGCCTCTACGGTGTCCAGGCACGAACTGTTTCTATATGTTAAGGTTATATTAAGTATAGCACATGATGCTATAAAATCCGGGCCCAGTTAATAAATAACATAATAATACATTAATTCATTGACATAATAAGGTCTAGAACTGTGTCAGAAAAGTTTAATACAAAATTCAGGCAATATAATTTGGTCAATATAATAGAGACTTTGCATTTCATTTTTTTTCATTGGGAACCTATTCAAATCGATAGATAGTAACCTAACTAGTAGTGTTATAAAGTTATTTTTTTCATATATGCTAAAAATAATTAATTATTAAATTTTAAAATTTGTCGATTGTTTAAATCGATTTTCAGATTAATTTAATGTGATAATAGCGGCGGCTTTTTTGTGGTATAAACATAGAATACTTATATTATAGAAATGCTTAAAAATTCATTCTTGTGATTCATGTTTGGAATATGCTCGATCTACAACAGAACTTTCCAGTGAACACTTTTTTACCTACTTTAAGTCACATCAACAGGATTCAACTTCAATATTTTCTTCATTAATGACTCCAGATTCAAATTTTTGCCAGTATGTGTATGAATTGGACCAAATATTCACTAATAACTTTCAACATTTGTTGCCATTACCAAAAGTTGGAGAAAAAATTAAAAATTTGATGAGTTTTGTATATTTTGAGCATAATTGTCCTCAGTTTCCCAAAGATTATTTATTGAATTTATTTATTAGATTCAGAATTTATACCACTCTTAGCAAAACCAACAGATCTCTTAAAGGCCCTAAGCCTAAAAACAGAAAACTCCAAATTTTGTGTAATTTATAAATAATATTATATGTATAATGTAATGTATTTTTAAATGTGATACTTGTGTAAACCAAACTTCTTAGTCTCTAAGATCATGATTTAATATTATTATTATTTATGTGTATTTTTATTATTATTTATGTGCATATTTATTATTATTTTGTGTAAATAATTATATATTTATATTCAAAAATCTATTTCTATTTTGGATGTTTATTTTTATTATTCAACCTTGATAACTCCTTTTTCTTTATGTATTAATAAAATATTATCATAGTATTCTATGATATTATTCTTGATAAATTAACTAGGTGTGTTATAAATTAAAACATGATTTTCTTTGTAAAGCACAATGGGCCATTCTGTATATTATTTCCGCTGGGTTGCTACTGAATAATTATATCGTGTATGGCATTGTTGAAAATATAATTTTTATGTTCAATTATTAATCAATAAATAAGAAAGATTTCTTAATAATAAATAGGTAGAATGGTTAAAAACTAGTCAGCTTCTTATAGATTAAAGAAGTGTTGGCAATGTTAAGTATAAACAGAGTTAGTATTTTACAGTATTTACCATTGAGTCCAATTTAAACAGTACAAGATGTCGCTATAACATTTTGAAATCTAGTGGAGCAAATTCAATATTAATATTATATGATAATTTACATACTGTTTTAAATCAACAAAAAATAATTATACATTAAAATAGCCCTTAAAAATGTATATATATATTTTTTTTTTATTGATCAAAATAACATTGACAGTAAAGGCCATTAGTTAATAAAATTATATTTTATAATTTAAATATTTTATTGTACTTTCTTTTCTTGATATCCCATTAAATAGACAAACTAAAGTTATTCAAATTATTTTGAATGGCGGGAAATTATATAGATAGGTTTGATAATATTCTATGGTTGATGTTGTGAACACAGCGGGAGAACATGAAGTTATGCACCTTATCAAATTGATTCAGGCAGAACCATAGAGTAATATAGAGATGCCGTTCGAAAAAAAAAGTGAAGCGGAAAAGGTGTATGTTTGCCAGTGTTGCCTATCTAGTGGAAAAAAATTATGTTGTCACAAAGTGTACGATAAAATGAAATCACATTTCGTAACTTCATTGCATTTTTTTTTTTACACATTTTTGAATTTTTAAGTGTATAAATATGTGCATATTTAGCAATAACACTTTTACTCAAATACTTTACAAGACAGGCGATTGATTCTGTTATTTTTATAGAGGAGTAGCAGACTGCATTTTTAGATTCTGAGTGAAGCGAAGGATCTTATGGTTTTACAATGATGTTTATTTTTTTTTTCTGTAAACACTTTTTCGTACAGAAATCCATGTCCAAAAGTTTCGTCCAGCAACTTTTTAGATTCAAAATTGAACTGAGATGGTACTTTAGAGAGGTCATTTTTCCAGTAATCAAGAATAATGATCGAAAAACTGAGTAAAAACGGTAAAATCGGTAAAAATCCGCCGTAAACGATATTTTCACTGATCAGATTTTAGGTAATTAGTCATAAATCGAAAAGTATTGAAGCCAGAAACTTGAAAATTTTATCCAATATCAAATTCATGCTTTTTTATATTGGACAACATTTTCAGAACAATTATAGCACTTTTGACTTAAATATAGAACTTTTAATTTACCAAATTGTTTGAAAGTTTTTATGTAATATAATTTTAAATATTTGACAAAAAGTTCTGAAAATTTAATATGACCTTACTCATATACCTACCTAATTATCCTAACAAAAATTCAAAAATCGTGAGTCAGGATTTTTTTTTATACACAATTTAATAAGGTATTTTTAATTACCAGCAAAAAGAAATAAAAACAGTAAGTCAGTAACGAAACTTTACGTAAGTAAAGAGTAATACTAAACAGTAAACAGTAAACAAAAATAATGAAGTTAAGAACTAATGGCATATTAGAGGGAAACAACACACGAGATAACAAATGTATCAAAGATAACGGCATTACAGGTGAATCGTTTTACCATATATTGTACAATAATTTTTGTGTACTATCCACTTAAACTGGCAATCATACACCTTTTGCGCTTCACTTTCTTGTGCAGCTGAGATATGTAAGGCCCTCTCTATATTACTCTATGGGCAGAACAAAGGATTTTGGGAGAGTGTCGTTTCTATAGTATTCTATGGTATAAACAATGTTATCAGTTTATCATATAACATGTTTTGCTTATGCAGTATGTAAAGTATGTTGTATTTTTACGCATCCTATCAACCGTTGACCGTTAACTCACGTAATTTATTTACTTCTTATTCACATTTTTACTGTTTATTTAAACGAAAAAAAGACCAAATAAAAATGGAAGTTGGTTTCATTAAAGCGCAATCAGATAATTTACCAAAATTAATATATTTATATGTGTATAATAAATATTATAGAACTATAAACTATTAGACTGCAGAAAATAGAATATATTATGATTGTCTAATATCTATTATCTATGAGAGGTTTGTAATATTATTATAGTGATAACATTGTTTATACCCAACCAGGCCGCCGCTCTTATCATAAAAAAAACATTGAAAAATCGTTTTTAACAATCGATAGTATTTTGTTACTTAAAAGTCAAATAACTCAAAAAATAGCAACTTTTCAAAAAAAATGTTCATGAAAAATCTATTTATTTTACTAAATTACATATGTGTCCGTTGGAAAAAAAAAAGGTGTAAAGTCCTTATTGGGTTTTTTTATTTTATGTGCACTTAATTGGTTATACATTGCAAAATAGGAACAAACGCACTTTACCACGCCCCTCACGAATTTCGATTTTTTTTTTTTTTTAAAGACGTGTTTATTAACGCTGATTTCGGAACTGTTTTAATTTTTTTGCGGAAACCATTATTTTGGAAGTTATAGCCTTCCAAAGTTTGCGATTTTTTGTTTATACGCATGCGCGCCACACTACTTCCGCGCGTATAATTATATGCGGAGCGCGTATAATAATTATTATACGCGCTCCGCGTATATTACAATTACATTTACATTGTTTTTACGAGAACGATTTTAAAATTCAAATTAAATTTTTTTTTTTAATTATTGTTTACTGTACTTATACACATTACACAACATATATTAATAAACAATATAATCAGTTTCTTCATCATCATCTGTATTGCTGTTATCGGCACTTGAAACTTGTTCAACCTCAACATGTTGGACATTCACGTTGTATAAATTTCCAGCCAATTTAAAAAACTATATCAACGCATCATATCGATTTTGAATTTGTTTCAAAAACATGTGTTTGGCGAGATATCCTGCTATAAAATATTTCTTTCGATGGTATTGTGGTAGCGAAAATTTGGCATGTCTCCAGAGACCTTCAATGGTGTTAGTATGCTGATGAGTTACGGGATCTTTAAAATTAATGCTATGATTAACTTTAAAATGAATAAATCCCTCTTCATTCAAACAGTCATATGCCTAATATATTAAAGTATTTAAAAATATAGATTATCTGTTCAATTTCAAATCAGCGTTAATAAACGCGCCTTAAAAAAAAAAAAAAAAAAATTGAAATTCGTGAGGGGCGTGGTAAAGTGCACTTTAGCCATAAACTTATATCCTAATCCCACCCCAGAACCAATTCCAAATTACGCTACTGCCTAATACTAACAGTTACTAATCAGATAAATCTGTAAATATAAAACAAAACCAAATTTAAATTATTCTTTTAACCATCAATAAATTAATATTATAATTAATAAAGTGTAAACTAAATGTGTGGTCATAGTTTATTAATTCTTATATTATAGGTACACATATTCATTGTGTAATGCTTTTGCATCCTCAGTTTTTTTCATTGACAATGGGCTTTATATAAGTAAATATGTAGGTAGTATATCTGATAATTTGTATATCGAGTTCCTACTCCAAATATTTTTTTTAAATATTACAACGAATACCTAACAATACAAATAATAGTATAAATGGTACATACCTTTCAGCTTATAGATTTTATACACTGGACTACTGGAACCCGGACTCCGGAGGTTAAACAAAGTGGTTTTCGACACCAACAAATTATTAAAATTAAAAAAAAAAAATAGCGACAATATCGTACGGACGTATGGTGGACACTGACGTACGGTCAGTATGAAAATTGAAAATGAACCACACTTTTAAATAATGTACAACAGAACGATAGTCGGCAAATGCGTTCTTACTTCTTATTTTTATTCTTTGCAATTGAAAAATACATAGATACGTATCTACACCGTCGTCGTACCGGTTAAAACCAGGATAAATGCCAAAAATAGATCGGGATGTCGATATTATTAGGTATTAATTATTTCAATTTTCGTAGAATTAAAGCCGGTATTACACTGGATCGACACCAGTCGATCGACAATATACTACGTCGTGTCGAACATGATGTCGATTTGTAGATTTATTATTAAATACGTTCGACATTTTACGTTCGACATTTATAAAAACTAATTTATTTATTTTCCGGACCCACAGTTGAATTTCGTCCGTCGTGTAGTGTAGCAGAGCCGTACCGAGCCATTTTTTATCCTGAGGCAATACTTTAGAAATGCGCCCCCTAGGTGGGGGGAGGGGGGTGATACACTCGCAGTTTTTAATATGTTTCAATAAAATAATAAGATTAGGAAAATCAGTAAATTTTTCATTAGGTTTTGAGCTAAACAAGAAATAATATTGTTAGCCACAAGTTTATAATTCTCAACCTTATATTACAGGAAACAAATCAATTCGAATTTTACAAATTATAAACTGATGTATCGTACGTACATCAACTGATATAATGTAGATGTTAAGCATATACGTCGATCGATTCGTCGATTAAACAGAAAATAAAGATAATATAATATAATAGACTATTATTAACAAAATACCTATATAACTAATAATAAATACTCATTATAGTATACTATTCTTATAGGCGGTTAGTGTTACGGATTATTGTTTGGTAATGAAAAATATTATTTTGACAATAATATTTTTACATAAATTAATCATTTAATATTTTTGCGCCCCCCAGCATCAGGCGCCCAAGGCAAACGCCTCGCTCGCCTCACCCTAGTTACGGCTCTGTAGTGTAGTTCAATTTTGTAATTAATTTATTATTTGAGTGAATATAAAATATATTTTAGTATTTTTCAAAGAAATGTCTACTGATGAAGATATTATTTTAGCAGCAGCTGCTTTTATTTTAGTTAGTGAAGACGAACCAAAAAAAAACCGCCGAGTTTGGACAAGAGCAAGTTTAGATAGAAGCAAATAAAATGGAAATCGTATGCTTGCAGACTACATCCAGGATGACATAATAGGTTTTAGTCCAGGAGAAGGTATTCGTAGCACGTTTCAAAATTTTCTACGGATGACATGTACTGATTTTGAAGATATTTTAAAAATAATCGGTCCTAAAATAAAACGCCAGAACACAAATTTTCGAGTACCTATATCCATAAATGAGAGATTGGCAGTTACTCTTCGTTTCTTGGCATCGGGCGATTCGTTCATGGACCTATCTTATTTATTTCAAATATCACAACCATCCATCTCATTCATAGTACCTGAAGTGTGTGAAGCATTAATTTCATCATAACTTTCATTTCAACTTAACAATACGTAAAATTGTCAAAACAAAAACTAGTACCTACAATACGTACGGACTGTATTGTTGCGCAATACCAACTGGCTTCAGACAATTCTTATAAAATATTTCCGTTTGGATATTTGTCTATTTATTTTTACGATAAACCAAAATAGCAGAGTAAATTACACACTAATATAGTTTATAATTGTAAATATAGTTAGCATTAACAGTGAAAGGCAAAGTGGAAGAACTACCTACCTAGTTCATAATGGTAAGGATTTAAATTTAGGATTACGTTATTATCAAATGCAAATATAATGTAGGTATTAATAAATATTGTGACTAGTAAGTATTAGTCGACGTAATAATAGAAATGGCATTAAACTATTAAAGCGGCTCGATTTTGATTTGAATGTAAAATAATTTTAAGTATCTATGTTTAAATTTTTAAAACCAAATTGAATAGTGTTCAGAAAATTATAATTAAAAAAGTGGGCAAGTGGATGTCACTCTGTACAGTATACTTTACAAGTGGTTAATAATAACAGTTGCTGTAATGGATGGTATTAAATTTGAATTCAATGATTTAATATTGTACGAGTATACGAAAAAAAATTCTGAGTGGAGATGATTTATCAGTGTAGGATAAAAAATAAATTCCAAATTAATAAAATCAGATTCATTATATACCTTACACATTCAGTCATACATAGTAAGTATATACAATTTATTGGTAGTTATTCTATTTGCATAGTTATTTATAAGTATTATAAGTCATAAGCGACAACTATTAATATTAGAATATAAAGTAGGTAGGTATGCTCTAGAGTCAGAATCTAAAATTAAATGATACATTTCAAAAGGCACTATTTTCCAAAAAATCAATAAACCATCAACAGCTTTTTATAAAGCCCGATCACATTGTAGCTGGACACAATTTATTATTTACTAACGGCGTATCCAAAGTGGGGGGAGGACAAACCAAATTTAAAATTGGGGCAAAAATTCAAAAACACACTTGGATGCCCTCTGTTAGAAATTCTAGCCACGGAAATTTTGTATTTACCAATAATAAATAACAGTTATAATACCTAAATAATAATTTTACTACCTACGCAATTCGCTACCGTGCGGTTGTCGATTCAGTTTCCTTTGATGTTTACCGACTTTTTGTCGATCAGGATTTTTGTCGATCGACAAGTCAAATCGACATGAAAGTCGAACGTAATTCGGTAGCAGATGTCGAATCAACGTGTCGATCGACTGGTGTCGATCCAGTGTAATACCGGCTTAACATATAATTTGTTAAAATTATACTTTATTGTTATTGTTCAAGATGAATGATAATTTTACAACATTGTATATTGAATTATCAACTTACTATAGTTAGTTTAATCAAATCATATTTTTGAACACAATTTAACATGTAATTTCAACAAATTATTATTGAACACTACAACGAAATATGAATTGTTGAAAATACATTTCACTATCAAAATAACAATTCAGATATAGTTGATTTAACACTGAAATTAAATTGTTAAATACAAAATAAATTCATTAAATTGAACATGATATTTTTATTTCAACAACGTATTTGTTATTTTATCAAATTGAACTAAGATAAGTCTTTAACAAAATCACTTTGTTAATTTTACTCAAAATATTTCTTTCAGTGTATAATCTTCCCTTGGTTGTTTGATTCAACTGCAAAATGTATTACATCAGAACGCACATCACTCACATTTTTTTGTATAAATTCATTTATAGTGCCAGGTTCAAATTGTTCAGTATTTAGGTTTGCCCAATATTATTTAAATCTTTTAAATGGTTAATACATCTGGACCAGATGTCGTACATAATTTTGTATCAAAGACACATTTTAAAACTAACTCATAGATATGGTGACGACCAGTGGCACCCAAGACATATTTTTTAGGTGTAGCAAGAAATAATTTTACCCACCCACCCACCACCTCACAAACTCAAAATTATATTATTTTATACATTTTATTATATTTTAAATGATAATATTAGTTAATAGGTACCAACCAATGAATCAATATGATCTGTGTTTTGTCAGAATAAGGGGTATTAATTTGTAATGAGATATTATACATTCATACAAATATGTTAAATTAAAACCTTCAAAATAAAAATATTAAAAAAGTATTGCGAAACAGCTTGCTTTATTATAATCTTTATTCTTCAATGTTATTTTTATAATACATTGTGTGGTTGTGGTAATATAATATTCTCCTACTTTTAATAACCAGTTATACCATATAGCCATATAGGTACTATAATATTATTATAATACGTGTAAATAATACTGATATGACTATTTTGAGTTTTACTATTCGTTCATTTATAAATTATAAGTAATAACATATTTATTAAAATTAAAATGTAAGATTTTTAATCAACGATAAAGATTTTAGACTAAATTTATCAATTACACATGTGTAATCAATATCAATATCGATGATTAATATATTTATTCGCAGTCGCACGCTCAATAATCAATAATTAGCAAAAACATCCAATACTGTAGCACTGTCACTATGTAAAGGAAGTAAAGAATAATATTATAAATTTATAAAACTTGGGTTGATTTCGGTTATTTTTAGTCGCATCATCGTTGTTCGAAGAAGACGATGACGATAACGTCGATAACGATATTTATTATATTATAGTATGCTAGAGCTAGACACGTCCATGTCGCCAGCCCCCCCACTTTTGAATTTTTACCCAAAATGTATGTAGATATTTTGTATGTCATTTGTATGAATTTATATGACCATTTTCACAATTTGTACGATACAACTTTTCTCAATATTACGAAAATTCAGGTGGGGGGCTGGAGACATATGTCTCCAACCCCCACTCTTTAGGAAAAATAGTTATACCATTTATATTTATTCCAAAATTTAGTACTCTATTTGTATGAATTTGTATGACCATTTTTGGAATTTGTATGCAACCCCCTCCCGCTCTATAATCAAAATACCGATTTTCCCGTGTCCCCCGCCCCCCCGATTTGGAATTTTCTACTTTTTTTTCCGTGAAAATATCAAACGCTATTTGTATGAATTTGTATGACCATTTTTGGAATTTGTATGCAACCCCCTCCCGCTTTATAATCAAAATACCGATTTTCCCGTGTCCCCCGCCCCCCCGATTCGGAATTTTCTACTTTTTTTTCCGTGAAAATATCAAACGCTATTTGTATGAATTTGTATGACCATTTTTGGAATTTGTATGCAACCCCCTCCCGAGTTATAATCAAAATACCGATTTTCCCGTGTCCCCCGCCCCCCCGATTCGGAATTTTCTACTTTTTTTTCCGTGAAAATATCAAACGCTATTTGTATGAATTTGTATGACCATTTTTGGAATTTGTATGCAACCCCCTCCCGAGTTATAATCAAAATACCGATTTTCCCGTGTCCCCCGCCCCCCCGATTCGGAATTTTCTACTTTTTTTTTCCGTGAAAATATCAAACGCTATTTGTATGAATTTGTATGACCATTTTTGGAATTTGTATGCAACCCCCTCCCGAGTTATAATCAAAATACCGATTTTCCCGTGTCCCCCGCCCCCCCGATTCGGAATTTTCTACTTTTTTTTCCGTGAAAATATCAAACGCTATTTGTATGAATTTGTACGACCATTTTTGGAATTTGTATGCAACCCATGGTTACATCTTACAAATTCCAAAAATGGTCGTACAAATTCATACAAATAGCGTTTGATATTTTCACGGAAAAAAAAGTAGAAAATTCCGAATCGGGGGGGCGGGGGACACGGGAAAATCGGTATTTTGATTATAACTCGGGAGGGGGTTGCATACAAATTCCAAAAATGGTCATACAAATTCATACAAATAGTGTTTGATATTTTCACGGAAAAAAAAAGTAGAAAATTCCGAATCGGGGGGGCGGGGGACACGGGAAAATCGGTATTTTGATTATAACTCGGGAGGGGGTTGCATACAAATTCCAAAAATGGTCATACAAATTCATACAAATAGCGTTTGATATTTTCACGGAAAAAAAAGTAGAAAATTCCGAATCGGGGGGGCGGGGGACACGGGAAAATCGGTATTTTGATTATAACTCGGGAGGGGGTTGCATACAAATTCCAAAAATGGTCATACAAATTCATACAAATAGCGTTTGATATTTTCACGGAAAAAAAAGTAGAAAATTCCGAATCGGGGGGGCGGGGGACACGGGAAAATCGGTATTTTGATTATAAAGCGGGAGGGGGTTGCATACAAATTCCAAAAATGGTCATACAAATTCATACAAATAGCGTTTGATATTTTCACGGAAAAAAAAGTAGAAAATTCCAAATCGGGGGGGCGGGGGACACGGGAAAATCGGTATTTTGATTATAGAGCGGGAGGGGGTTGCATACAAATTCCAAAAATGGTCATACAAATTCATACAAATAGAGTACTAAATTTTGGAATAAATATAAATGGTATAACTATTTTTCCTAAAGAGTGGGGGTTGGAGACATATGTCTCCAGCCCCCCACCTGAATTTTCGTAATATTGAGAAAAGTTGTATCGTACAAATTGTGAAAATGGTCATATAAATTCATACAAATGACATACAAAATATCTACATACATTTTGGGTAAAAATTCAAAAGTGGGGGGGCTGGCGACATGGACGTGAGCTAGACACTAGATAGGCTGTATTTGGTCGGCCTCCTCCCGCCCGTGCGTCTGTGTGTCAGTGAGTGTCTCATACGCTGTTTTCTAATATGCAATAAAAATATAATAATTAATAATAGATTTCTGTCAGGCATCGAACACACGTTTATTTCTTTCTCACATGTACCAATAATTACTATAGTGGTTATCCCCAGTCCCAAAATATTATCTTTGGATAAATGATTTTCGAGTATGATATAAATTATAAATAGTATACACCAATGGTTCCCAACCTTTTTAGCCGGTGGTGCCCTTGTGTTTGTACAAAGTTTGTTTGGTGCCCTTCTGTGAATATCACGAGATACGTGATAAAAATAAACACTAGTTTTTATTCATAACTGATATAAATAATTTTATTGAACACATTATTAACAAATTAAAATTGTATTGCTAAAAGTAAAAAGAAAAAATATTGCTTTAAAAGCGGAAAAAAAATGTGAAAAACTAATAACTTATGAGATAATTGAGGGTGCTTATTTTTGGAAAGTTTGGTAATATCTGGTTCAATTCGAGACAACTGGATACGGAGGTCAGGTTCTACATTAAAGCGGTTGTGGTATTTGGTATTAGTAGCCGTGTGGTTAATTTGGTGGGTGTCATTTTTATCTATTATTGAATTACTCGATGCATATTTGAAACACTATAATATAGTATATTAATTCATATTAGATATTATATAGAGCAGTGGTGGGCAAACTTTTTTAATAGGAGGCCACAAAGTTTAAGAAATTCTAGAGGAGGGCCAGAATTATCGAAAAAATGCATTTTGTGTTAAAGCTTTGAATCATAATAGTATAAAAACATTACAGCATTACACACAAATGTTACAAATTACCTTTTACCTTCAATTATAATCAATTTAACTTTTATTCAAAGGCCCAACCATGGTAGGCGAGTTAGACATATGGAATTGTTTTTAATTTTTCATTAGATTTTCGAAAGCAGGTTTCAGCTGTGACGAAGCAACTTTGAGCAGTGCGAAAAGGTGTTCATCAGTCAATCGGTTTCTGATTGAGTTTTCCGCAATTTCATGATCGAAAGTCTGTTCGCACACATAAGACGACGCAAATGCCGGCATAATTTTCTGGGCGTGATCAATTATCTTTGGGAATTCAGCTTTTTGCAGTGCTCTATAAAAATCTAGTTTTGTGGAATTCAAGAACAATAATTGATTTAAATAGGCACTGCACTGCATTCCAATAATTTCCAATTGCAATTCCACAGATATATTTTCCGGATCTACATTACGGCATCGAGAGAACGTTTAGCGATGATTGAATGTTCTTAAAATCTTGAAACCTAGTTTGAAATTCTGTGTGAAGTTTTTTCAACGCCTGATTGAATTCTTTTAACTTATTCTCACTCACTCGCGACATAAATCGTTATTCGCCATGAAGTCATAAAACAGAAAAAGCTGAGTTTTAATTGATTTCAGACAACCCCAAGTCTCATCTATAAATTGGTTCTGTCCTTGCAATTTTTTATTTGATTTGTAATAGTATTCAAGAAAATCGGTAAAAAATACAAAATCAGTACGCCAATCTTTGCCTTCGAAGATTTGGAAATCATTTGTCGTGAAGTGTGGAAAACCAGAAGTGGGGAACCGCTGACCTATAGGTTATGCATCTATTATTCTAGTAAGTAGAATCTACTGTATATAACTTCTCGACCGTCAAAACGTAATTATGACGGGCCATATCATAATATACATGTCGATGGACCCTCGGTGGGCCGGATTAAATACTTTCGCGGGTCGGAATTGGCCCGCGGGCCATACTTTGCCCATCACTGATATAGAGTGTGATTAGTAATTTTGTACGTTAAACAATTTGTTGTCTTTTTTACTACAATAAATTGTAAATTTTTAATATATGATTTAGTAATTTTTTTCATTCTTGGACGAACCGTGGTGCCCACTAAACGAGCTCGCGGTGCCCTAAGGGCACCGTGGTGCACAGGTTGGGAACCGTCGGTATACAATATGTGTGAAGTTGGCCCCCCAACTTTATCGGATCGATTCGTGAAATATGTCAATATTTTGCAAACTAATTACAAATAATTGCAAATTGGTTTTCAGAATTTGCAAATAACTCGTTAACATATAATAAGCGAAAACCGTTACGTGGGGCCAACTTCACGCAGCCCCCCAACTTTGATCGACCCGATCGAACATGATGTCAATATTTTGCAAATAAATTGCAAATAATTACAAATTGGATTTTTATCATCAGTATCAGTATTATTTATCATAAAGGTATAAATGATATGTTTTTAGTAAAACAATTATTGACCAATAAGATTTTATTTTATTATTATATTTAGGAAATGCTTTCATCAACTGCTAAATTGAGTTTATTCATTTAACTTATTTTCTTCTGAGTTAATACATTAAAAAACAAAGTTAAACATATTAAAAATTAATAAAAATTAAAAAAAAACATTTTCTTCACTTAAAAATTGTTATTAAAATAATATTGTAGCTTACTTAATAAAGATAATATAATATACAAATATCGATATACGTATATCAGTATTATTTTTCTTTGCTGTACATTACTATATGTGGTTCAATGGTTATCTTTTTGGGGTTAGTTATTTTTATTATTTTTTTGGCTAGGTCGTTGTGGTGTTCCCAGCCGTAATTTGATCTCTTGACGTATGCTATATAATGATTACTTCCGTATCATAACGTATTAATTCCTATCAAATATATATTGCTCCAGGGCGACTCTGACCCTTAATCCTGCTCTGACATTGATGAAACAAGAGCCACAAATTATAGGTATATTATTATGGACCAGAATTAGTATACAGGTATACAACTAAAAAATAGTTAAATCCTATGAATCAATGATGTAAATATAATGCATAATAAAATTACAAAATATGCAACAATAGTATATGCATAAACAAATTGAAAATGTGCAGTAGGTATAGGTTTTTATTTAATATTTGATATATAATAATATTAAGCTAAAAATTAATCAGTATTCATAAAAATATTAGGTAGTAAACAGGTCTAACTAAAACTAAAGGTCCGACCCACGCTACTATTTATTTATTTTTTTATAGCAATTAGATGTTAGGGTACTGTCACACTACGACGGTTACGCCGTACGGTTCAACCGTCGAAGTCAAAACCGTCCGGTTAGTAACTGTCACACTACGACGGTTACGCCGTACGGTTCTTCAAAACCCGTGTCACACAACAACGCTAATTTTGTCCATAAAGTGTTTTATAAATATCTGTAAAGATAATTTCTGGTCAGTAGATGCTCAGTAGTCAGTTCAGTTAAGACTGTGTTCTTGAAGTGACTTGTGTGCTGTTTAGTGTTGGAAATTAAAAAATATATTTTGTGTCTAAACCTCTAAACACTATACACAACTACTACTTCTGTGCTACTCAGAGATTTTAAACAATAACCTTTATAACAATTGTTTAAAATCTCAGGTGCAACAGGTTACAGGTATACAGAGTTATAACAAAGAACAAACTAACAAAAAAAATGATAAAGTCCACTACCGGACGGCTTTGCCGTTGCAGTGTGACACCACTGATAAGAAACAATGTGTTTACAAAACCGACGGCGTGGCGGCAGCACAGAATAAATTAAATCAGAAGCGTCACCTTTGATAACGTTACATTGCTCTTATGGGAAAATGAAAAAACGGTCCGACATTTTGGATATTGAATCAGTGTGACCATGAAAAAAAATCTTAAATATCTTTAAGTTATTTACGTTTCCGAACATATTTACAAGCTGAAATGTGATATCACTCTAATCAATTATTAAATTAAGATACATTAAATAATAAATAATAATTTCTACTTTGTGAAATTCATTGTATAATTTAGATTTTATATTGTGATGATTCATTAATAAAGTTGTTTAAATTAATTTAAAGAAAACGTACAACCAGCATTTATTTTTTGTCCATGCATTTATCGAAGATTGAAGTTATAATGTTCGGAGTTCTAGATTTTTCAAAAGGCAGTAATTTTGTCTGTTGAGCAATATTTTTTACAAAAACGACTTTCCTTCGGAAGTAGCCTTTATTTTTAAATTTGTTATAAAGTGTTCATACTCTCATAATCAAACATAAACAAACAAGTGGGTAAGAATGGCTAATTTTCTATTTTTTAACTTTTTTTCTGAAATTAAAGATCTATTTAAAAATTTTATTGCTGAATAAATTCTAAATCTGATAAATAAATTAATTAAATAAGTTTTATTGAAAGATTTGCAAGGATGATTAAAAGGAACATTACTAATATCTATCTTCAATTTGGCGCCAACACCGTCATCGTAAGAAATGGAAGGGAAGTTATGGATGAATATATTGTATTATTTAATAACAAACTATATAGATATATACATAAATAATTAATGCAAAATAAAAATGTGGTAGGTAAGTATAAATTCCAAAAATGTACGAATAGCATAATATCCACGTCCAACTCGAACAAACGTCGAAAGCAGAGAACCTTTGTGTTCTATGATTTCTATGGTCTCGCCGAGAAAAAACCGTTACGAACAGTGTTTTTAAACGCAACATAAATATGAAAAACATTAATATTCGATGTTTAGTCACACTGATTCAATATCCAATATGTCGGACGATTTTTCGGGCGGCCAAGGTGACGCTTCTGATTTCATTTATTCTGTGGCGGCAGCGCCGTGAAACCGTGACACGCAACGGTTTCTAGAGTCGCCGTCCGTTCATCGACGGCGCTACCGTACAAATGAGACACGACACATTAAAACCTATGTGTTCTTGATGAACGGCAGAGACGTACGGTCACGCCGTACGGCGTAACCGTCGTAGTGTGACAGGGGCCTTAGAAATATTATTTTAGATTACAAACAATTTGTAAATAACAATCTAAACGTTCAAATTAATAAATATGTATATTGTATTCAACAAATATTTTCTCGTTTTTATAGTAAAAAATGAAAAAAAGGAAATAATTAAGTTATTTATTAAGGGTGTATACAATTTGCAAATTATAATTAAGTATTTTTAGACTTTAGTATAATAACAATGTTTTAACCTTTGCAATTATTTGCAATTGATTTGCAATTGTTTGGTGGTATTTTTAAATCGATCGGACAAGGTGGGGGGGGGGGGGTGCTGGTGAAAAAACTTGTAAAATTCGCCAAAAAAAAAAAAAATTGATTTGCAAATCTTAAAAATCAATTTGCAATTAATTTGCAAAATATTGACATCATGTTCGATCGGGTCGGTCAAAGTCGGGGGGCTGCGTGAAGTTGGCCCCACATAACGGGTTTTCGCTTATTATATTTTAACGAGTTATTTGCAAATTCTGAAAACCAATTTGCAATTATTTACAATTAATTTGCAAAATATTGACATATTTCACGAATCGATCCGATAAAGTTGAGGGGCCAACTTCACACACATCGGTATACACTATAAAGTATAGATGGTTTACTGTTCAGTGTTCAATGTTCATTGCAATCGGTTTACGAACTAGGTATGAACTATGAAGATGAACTAAACTAAATACATGATATTATATTATAATAATTAATAATAAACATATTTAAAGCTCATTATTTTATGTTATTATACCCACCCACCCCTTATTTTCAAGGTGTAGCGAATGCCACCCATAAAAATAGGGTTGGGCGCCACTGGTGACGACATGGTAAATATAAAATGTTACGCTCTAAGTAATTTTCTAATAGTACACAAGCACCTTTCATTGGGCCAGTGTTTGAAGCCGTAGTATCACAACAAAAAGCTTGAACATTTTCTGTGATGCACCAATCATTGAGCAAATGAAAAATCGCATCTGCCTGGTCAATCCCTATTCCAGTATCAAGAGCTGGGACTCCAAGTAATTGATCACAACCATTACAAGAAACTACGGTGGGAAGTCTATCAACATTATTTTTCCCCGTTAATGCAGGTAATAGCTTTCAAATCCCAGTGAAGAATAACTGCATCATCGATTGACAGTTTATATTCTTTACGGATATTCTCTGCGCGCTCTTTTCGAAAACGTAAACGTGTATTTCGAATTGATGTTCTATTTATAATTAATTTATTTGCGTCCTCACCTAATGCTTCTGCTGTTGAAATTAAAATGTGAACGGCATCTCGGTCGCTAAGCTTACATGTATCCAATACAGCTGCAAGTTTCGATGTGATAAAATTAATATTTCCTTTCTTTGGTTGTTTAAAGCACTTTGTAGATGGACCGGGCTAAAACATGTCATTATTTCTCTACATAATCGCCATTAAGATCAATACATTTTTTAAGCCTAGGCACCAGTTTTTGTATACCCTTGTCTTTTGTATACCTTCCGCTTCACCTTCCGAAGCCAATTTTTGACAGCATCCTGGACCTCCTCGTCATTTGAAAATCGTTGTCCACCTAAAAACTCCTTCAATTTATTGAAAAGATGATAATCAGATGGTGCCAGGTCCGGAGAGTAGGGTGGGTGAGTCACAATATCCCACCCAAATGAAACAAGCAGGTCCTGAGTGAGACGGGCGGTATGCGGTCTCGCGTTGTCATGAAGGAGTGACACACCACGAGTCAGCATTCCTCTCCTTTTGTCCTTGATTTTTTTTTCAACTTTTTGAGTGTCTCACAGTATGCAGCTGCATTTATGGTGGTTCCTTTAGGAGTAAAATCGACCAATAATAACCATTTCTCCGGTCCCAAAAAACAGATGCGATGATTTTTCTTTCTGAAAATTGGACTTTGAATTTTTTGGTTGATGGTGAATGGGTATGGCGCCACTGTAGAGATTGCCTTTTTGACTCGGGAGTATAGTGACACCCACGTTTCGTCACCAGTCACAATTGAGTCAAGAAAAGTTTCACCCTCGCTTTCATACCGTTCAAGAAATTCGCGTGCAGCCAAAACACGATTTTGACGATGTTCTGGAGTCAACATTTTTGGCACCCACCTTGCACACAACTTCCTATAACCAAGTTTTTCTGATATGATTTCACCTAGGAGACTACGTGAGATATGTGGGAAACTTTTACTAAGGGCGTCAAGAGTTACACGACGATCATCGCGAACTTTTTCTTCAACCTGCTGCAGAAGCTCATCTGAAATGACGGATGGTCTTCCACACCTTTCTTCGTCGTGAGTGTCAGTACGGCCTTTAAATAATCTAGTATATAATTAATCTAATATATATAAATTATATATTAATATATATTTGTGTATTATGTTATATACCTTCTGTTAAACTTGATGGTTGTGAAATAAATACGTTTTTTTTAACATTATTTGGATTTAATGTTGAAGCTGGCTGGGTACGACTGCTTGGCTGTGACATAGATACTATTGATTTGTTTCGTTTTTGAGATGGATAAGTCATAATATTATCAATAGTACATCTAGCCTTAGGAGAATCATCACCATCTGTAACTACAAACTTCCCTATAGGAGAATTAAAGATATTTGGACTTGAGCGATTTTTATGATTTTCAATGGTTGTTAGTATTCTATTTGGACTTGAATAATCTAAATGAAGTAGGTAATGGAAATAATTTATAAAGAAAAATTACAAATCACACTAATATTAAATTGAATATTTAGATTATTACTAGTATATCAGTATTAGGTAATATGAACCGTTACTTAAATAATTTAATCTATTTTACCATTTGAAACACCAGGTACAATTAGGTATTCTGGATCTTTATCTAAATCATATTATGTACTTATATCATCTTCATCCTCTTCAATAAAATCATTATAGTTCATCTTTCTTTTCTCTACAATTTTTTTAAATAGATAATATCAAATATTTTATTTTAACTACCTATAATTATTACAGTTCAACGTATTTAAGTTTAGTAGGTAAACAACTACTTTTAACAAAATAATGTAAGAAAATATGTAGTTATAAATTAATATAAAATATCAGTAATAACAAATTAATTATTAACTGATTTTAATGTATTATTGAATAACTACTTTTCTTTTTCTTGTTTTAACTACTTTAGGAGCAGATTTATTGCAAAATTATGTAGAAAGAATAATATATTAAATGCATAATATGAATTTTTTATTTTGATATATATAATCATGAAATGCAGATCAGATTAACTGATTAAACATAAATTATACATCTTACTAGATTTTAGAGTTGGAGGACTTTCTATTTGTTTATTATTTTCATATATTTTTTCTCTTTTAGTCAAATGTTCGTCATTTGCAGATAAATCTGAAAGTATAAGTGCCTTATTTGCTTTAGCACGGGCTTCTTCTAAGCTTCCTAAAAACAATATTTATTATTATTTTTTTTATTGTGACAGATGCCTCGGCAGCTATGGGCCATTGGCTACAAAAAATACATAGTATTTACATTAATAATAGATAAGTTACATTAAATATGGTATATACATTATACTTATAATATATATTAAATTAAATTTCTTTATGAAGTTCTGTGTCCCTTAGGAATTTGAGAACGTTGGTTGTATCGATGTTGAGGGTTTCAGCGAGATGGTGAGTTAGATGGCATTTTTTTCGTCGTAATTCGTATTTTCTGCAGTCGGTGATGATGTGTTTAACTGTTATGGGATCGTTACAAGTCGGGCACATGGGTGGGTCTTCTTTCTTCATTAGGTAGGCGTGGGTTAATCTAGTATGGCCTATTCTGAGCCTACTGATAACTACTTCTTCTTTTCTGGTGAATGTGTTGTTCGGCCAAGGGAGAATGTGGTTTTTAATTTCGTTTAATTTAGTGTTAGAAGTTTTCCATTCGTTTTGCCAGATATTGAGAATTATTTTTTTAATTATTTGTTTGATGTCGGTCATTGAATAAACTTGGCATGGGGTTGCGTTTTGTGACACAGTAGCCTCTTTGGCAAGTGTATCAGCTCTTTCATTTCCTGTGATATTTGTATGACTTGGTATACAGATTATTTTTATGGTGGTGTTTTCTTTTTGTAATTTATATATTTGGCTCTGTATTGTTCTTGCAGTCTCGTTTGGTCTATAGGAGTTTTGTATACTCATAAGGGTGCTAAAGGAATCACTAAAGATTATCGCTTTTTGAATATTTTTATTTTTGATGAGGTTGATGGCTTGAATTATGGCTTGTGCTTCGGCGGTATATATGGAACAGTCATTTGGCAGTTTTAACATTATTTCAGTATCTTGACATGTCACTGCTGCACCGACACCTTTGTCCGATTTAGAACAATCGGTGTATATTTCGGTATAGTCTTTAAAATTTTCTCTTATCTGTAAAAAGTGTTGTCTATATGCATGTGGTGATGTAAAATTGTTTTGAAATATATTCATTTCTGAATTTATATTTAATTCAGCTGTCCAGGGAGGGACTAAGGCATTTTCTCTAGTAATCATTCCAGCATAGGAGAAATTAATTTTTTTAAGCGTGTCTTTGATGTTTTCCATGATTTTTAGGTTGTTTAGGGCTCTTTTGGATGCTGTTGTCATAACGTTCTGTAGTCTACGAATTTGAAGAGATGGCATTCCAGCAATGTTGTAGATGCTGCTACATGGGCTTGACTTAAAGGCACCTATAGAAATACTTAGGCCTGAATTGTGGATAGTGTCGATCATTTGTAGATAGTCATGTTTGGCATTGTAAAATAAAAAAGATCCGTATTCAATTTTTGAGAAGATTAAAGCTTTGTGTATTTGCAGCAGAGGTTTAGAGTGAGCACCCCAAGATGTATGCGCTATGGATTTAATGATGTTTATCCTCGGTAATGTTTCTTTTCTAAGTGTCTTTATATGGTTTGCCCAAGTGTTTTTGGTATCGAATATAACTCCAAGGATTTTTATGAATTTTTTATTTTGAATTACTATGTCCCCAATTGTTAAGTTAATATCTGCTCTTATTTTCTTTTTTCGAGAGAAAGATATGATGAGGGATTTTTCCGCTGAAAAAGTGCATCCCGTTTTTTGAGACCAGTAATGGAGAGAATTTATTCTTTCTTGTAAAGATATTTGGGTGCTGTGTGGGTTTTTCCCGCTACAAAAAATATTGAAATTGTCTGCAAATAGGGTACATTTTACCGGGAATTTAATCACTTCAGTTATACTGTTGATAGCGATTAAAAAAAGAGTGACAGAGAGCTGGTTGATCCTTGACGAACGCCGTTTTCTTGTTGAAATTGTGGTGATTGGGCACATACTTCGTTTACGATGGGATCTAGCGGTTCCTCAGGGGTGGATTCCACGCTTCTCCATTCTACTGTGCCCATTTCGATGATGGAATTTTTCTTCTCTATCATAGTTATCAGGTCGTTAGTTAACTCTGAGATCATTTTGGTTAATGATGGAATGTCCTTTCTCGTGAGATTTCCTATTTTCCGAGAAACGCTACGCAGCAGCAATATATATGAGAGTAGAAACCCCGACGTCCATTTATTGTCAGTTCATCACCTCACCGTAGGGCTACTTTTATATCCGACCGAACGAGCCAAATACATGATTTGACTTCATCGTCAATATGGCGCCATGTTCCTACACAATATAACCCAGTTGACTGCGCGTCACGTGGATTGTATCCATCCGAATTAGTAAACCATCGATTGTGGTGGAATGGTCCAGCTTTTCTATTAGCGGCACCTCATCAATGGCCAACGCTACCCATATCTGAAGAAAAGGAAATTGACAACGCTCCCCAGAATGAATCGAGAAAATCTACCGTGTTATTAGTGACGGTAAAATCCACGATTATCGATTTACTAGAACGTTTTTCGTCATTGGACAAAGTGCTTCGCGTCATAAAATATTGTTTTCGCATGATACATCCGCGACCCTCATCGCAAATACATAAAATCATCAGTGCTGAAGAGATTACTCACGCTCTAGGGGCATTTATATACTTTACTCAGCACATGGTGTATGCTGACGATATTGAAAAATTGAATAAAGGAATGCGTCCCACTACAAACTTACGCTGTTTGGACATGTTTATGGATAAAACCGGTATAGTGAGGGTGGAGGCAGACTGAATAACGCGGACATACCATACTCACACAAGCATCCAGTGTTGCTGCCATCGTCTCATCCGTTGACCACACTCCTTATTAATCATCATCATATACGACTCAAACATCCGGGAGCGAGTGCGCTTCAATCATATTTACAGCGGGAATATTGTATACAATCAGCGAGGCGAGCAATTCGTCCGCGTTTACGGCTTTGTATATCATGCTTCCATACAAGACCTACGTCCATTGAACCGAAAATGGCTGCATTACTGAAATACCGTGTGCAACAAGTGAAGCCATTTGCGACCTCTGGAGTGGATTATGCTGGTCCAATACATACCAAACGTCCCAGAGGACGTTCTGCACATTCTCCGGTCATCTATATTTGCTTATTCACCAAAGCCCTCCATCTAGAACTAATTTTTGATCTGACAACGGAGAACTTCTTGTTAGCATTTACTCGATTCGCAGCTCGTCGAAGACCGATTCGAGATATGCATAGTGACTGTGGCACTCAATTCATTGGTGCATCACGATTATTATCACCACTAACAGCTCACGCATTCTCAGTCCTTTCAAGATCGTGTCCAGCAACACTGCGCAAAATCCCAAATAAATTGGCATTTTAACCCGCCATTTGGTGGATTGTGGGAGGCCGGTGTAAAATCCGTAAAATCACTCTAACTCCGGACCATTGGGTCTCATTCATTGACAATTGAAGAATTGAACACTTTGCTTACGCAGATAGAAGCTACTCTCAATTCTCGGCCAATCAGTGCCCCGAGTGATGATCCCAACGATTTAGAAGCGCTTACTCCAAGCCATTTTTTAACTCTCAAACCTTCTATCTCACTGCCAGAACCCAATTTAGAATCGCTCTCACTATCAAAATTGCAATGTTGGCGTCTGGTTTCGGATCTCCATAGGCATTTTTGGAAGAGGTGGACGTATCTATCAACACTCCAATGGCGGAGAAAATGGACAGACCAAAGTAAAAAAACCCCAAATATTGGTGATCTAGTCCTGATTCGTGAAGCAACACATCCATTACAATGGCGTCTGGGTCGCATTCGAGAACTCTATCCAGGTTCTGATGGGACAGCTCGGGTCGCTACCGTCGAAACCACGTTGGGGAACTTTATTCGTCCTGTCATAAAACTATGCCCACTTCCAATTTGTTGAAGGCATTCCTTCAAGGTGGGCGGTGATGTTTACGCAACTATATCTTTATTAAATTTATTATTATTATTATTATTGATATGCAAACGAGCACGACGGCGGCGACCACTTTCCTTATCTGTTTCCGTGTTACCGTCCGTTGTAATGTGAATTTTAATTATCTGTGATTGTCATTTCAAATTTATAATGTTGAATTATTACCGTTACTTTTATTAATGTCTTTGTAAAATTATATCATATGTTTAATTATTATTGTTTTTGCTCGCGGCCAACGCCCTAATTATTATTATTATTCATATATAACCACGTATATTTTGTCGTTCGTCGTTCGCCATTGAGGCAACACATTTTTTATATTCGGTCGCTATTGAAGCACCAATATTAGTTGTTTTGTTATTTATATTTCATCGTCTAATTCAGCGGTTCTCAACCTTTTTTCATTCACGTAACCCTTGACCTAACACCACTATTTCAGGTACCCCAAATATCAATTTGGAATATAAATAACAGAAAATAATAATTATATTAATTTTATTCATTATTATTTATTATTTATTATTAATATTCTTTAGAGTTCATATTATAACGATAAAATCGTATTGCATTAATCACATAATATCGTAGACTATTTGTACTGTTCCAACATTCAAAATCGGATAGACAACTGAAGAAGAAGAACTTGTAGTGTAATAAGTACACAATTATTAAATTATTAAATATTAATATTTCATTAATAGTAAACTATTTCAGTTACATTAAATTTAATTTTCCGCCATTACTCAATTTTTTTTCGCGTACCCCTTGAGATCATGTCACGTACCCCAGGTTGAGAACCGCTAGTCTAATTAATAAAGTTTTGTCATTGTGACACAAACTGTTGCTATTTTTGTATTGAGGACTTACAAGTCAAATATTATTTTAAACCTGCAGTTACCAAACAATAAACGATCATACCAAATCTACGTCTGTGAGTTATAATTTATTTAATTTAATAACTGTATGTGTCATCTTCTTTCTACGTCATTGTCTTCGTCTTCGTGTCAACTGGTCAACAATCGCGCGTAAGTCCGCCAGCACCTGGAGGTGTGAGAGAGGCCGCCCAGGTCTTCAAGAGCATCAATCTAGTCATTAAGTTACCAACCATCATCGTCGTCTACCATAGTCATAAGAGTGAATTGAGTGTTTAGGTTTAATAATTATTCTTGTCCGATTTGTGTGCGCTCTGTGGTCATTGCACCACATAGACCCGACCACAGAGATCCCCTCCCTTAAGAATTAAACTCACTTTCCTCAATTCCCATGTATAAACACTAAGTCCTTATTCCCCGTAAATTTAAGGTATTCGCCTTCCGTCCTGGTCGTCGTCGTCAAGTGTAGGTATATATATATATATATATATATATATATATATATATATATATATATATATATATATATATATATATATATGTGCGTGTGTGCGTGTGTGTGTGTGTGTGTGTGTGTGTGTGTGTGTGTGTGTGTGTGTGTGTGTACACTGTACAACGTAGGTAGGGGAAGGCGGGGCAGAACCGTACTACTAACTTCTAGGCACTGTAAAACTTACAAAATTTGAAAAATTTGAAACTGGATTGCGTAAATAAATCACAAATATTGTTAGCTTCAATAATATTGAAGCATTTTCAAAAAATCTTAACTTAAACTCAAAAAAAAATCCAAATTTTGAAAGTACTAAAAAATACGATTTTGCCCCATAGGTGGGGTAAAACCGTATTAGTCTTGGGGCAAAACCGTTTGGATGGTTTTATGATCTAAAATAGTAGAAATATAATAAGCACTATTTGCAATACATATTAATATCCCCCCTCCCCAATTAAAAATCCTGAGTAAAGTATTTTGCATTTTTACATTAGAATAAAAAAAAATAATAACTCATTTAACAACTATTACTTTCACTTTATTATGAACAAAATTTTGTAGGGTAGTTCGTTACGATCTGTAACCTTACATAACAAACTTTTTAAATAACATTTAAACCAAATATGTTTAAATATTTATGTAAGTAACAAAATAATAAAAATAAAATAAACATTTAACTTAATCAAATTAACAAAACTTAAACAAATTAACATTTAACATTTATCATTAATCACTGCTTTAATGGCTAATAACATTGAACTCTCATCCCACGATTGACGATTTGTTTTGCGTACATAATTACGAACCATCTTTAATAAAAATATAAAGTTATCAAGTAAATTATAACATGTAATAATATAGCCACGTATAAAACGCCGGGGCGATTCCGTATAGCATACGCTTTTGCCCCAACGGTTTTGCCCCACAGTAGGTGTATTCAAATTAACAGCAATTAACTAAAAAGTATAAGCAACATTCCTCCATATTATATCATTAAATAATCTGTACTTACTTTTGCGTAATTTGATGAATTTTTTTTTCACATCAAACAATTGAAAATATAAAAGTTTTTAATGACAATATATGAAAAAAAAATAGTGATTACACATATTTTGTGATAACAAGAATTTGAGCGGGAATTCGTAAAAAAAGAGCTTAATAGTTATCAATAACAATAACAATAACGGTCATGGACAAATAAACATCAATAATTTTTTTTCTATCTTGACTCATTGTTCCAAAAACCTTATCATACGGTTTTGCCTCTCGTACGGTTTGACCCCGCCTTCCCCTACATTTAGAAATATAGTACCTAGTATTTTTTATAATTTTTTAACGTTTGAGTAATTTATAAAACAGTTATAATTAAAACATATTTTGAAAAAAATAAATGAAACTGTAATCAACTTGTTAAAAATTGTCCAATGCATAGTTATAAATCTATACCTATTAAAAAATATAATGAATAAAAAAAATTAAGTAAAAATAACAATAAAAACAAAAAACAAAAATAACGGTACGATAAGAAACTCAGTTGGACACTACACTGCCTATTGTAAAAGACAAGGAGGTAATTGGGAATAGTACGATGACTTAAACAAAAAACCAAAAGCTATAAGTATAAATACTGTTGTTGCGTGTGATATGTTGTTGTACACAATCTTAAACTTCTGTAAAATTTTATAATATTATAATGAGACTATGTTCAAATAATCAATCATGAAAATTCCAGTAAAAATGTTGAACAAGGCAAAGTAATGAAAATTAATGAGTATTAAAAATCATTCAACAAGTGTTTTAATTAGTTCTCTATTAAAGTAAGTTCCTTATTTTTTCTCCATCTGTTAAGCGGATTTCCCTCTCTTTTATATTCAGAAAAAATAAGGATCACCTCTACTTAAGGTAAATAGGTTAGTGATCATATCAAACATATTAATTCAAGTATAACAAGATGTATCTTGAATATAGAGAAAGACAAAACTTATTTCCTTTTAGAAAAAATTTTGAAACAAACTTGGGATATTGACAAACCAAGATATTCAATTCATTACATATCATGCGGAAAGTATCAATACTATATATCGACTAGGATGCCTAGACGTTACACTCATTCAGTTATTTGTTACATATTAGAATGGGTGCATTTTATGTATACATTACTACAATATTTACAATGTAATCAGCATCTATAATTTCTGTTATTATATAAAATATATACAGGCTATATAAGAAAGAACAATTAGAGTAGCTTGGGGTACAAGTGCGCGTTTTCTATTTATTTAGTTTTTATAATGTGATAACAATTTTAATATGATCTCAAGTGATATTTTTTCAAAAGATAAACTTGTAAAGAAAGTCAATTTATTGATTAAACTTTTTTATTATATACCTTTAAATAATTATTTACAAAAATTAAAAAAAATAAATATTGGGAATCTTACCCCATGCATGGGGTAAAATTCCGTATAGCTCAGGGTAAAAGTCCTTATGGGAAATTAATATAGACTTAGTTGTATAGAATATCTCTTTATTTTTTATTATTATTTAGTAGTCAAACATTTAATATTTGACAATATTCATAACAATCCTTAAAATACACAAGGAACTTGGTTACATTACAGTCCAACATTATTATTATAGGTACTTAATTGCATAATAAAAATAGTAAAAAAAATAATAACCATATTCCCATGACTAGTTTGACAATTTGTTTCATTTAACTTATAATAAAAACTTGAACAATATCTATCTCTGATTCCTGAATGGAAAAATAAATTATTTAACACTTACAATATTAATTAATAATTATAAAAATAAAAATAAAACATTATAAGCTTAAATTACATAATTAAAAAGATGAAATAAATAATCTCTTTTTCATGACTACCTTGTCAATTTTAAGTTTCAACACAAACTTAAAATAAAAATTTGAAAAAAAATAAAAATAATAATCTCTTTTTCATGACTACCTTGTCAATTTTAACAAAAACTTAAAATAGGTACACATTTAAAAAAAAAACTGTCATTACAATATAATTTTTATAGACAGAAATCACATATAAAGTCTTTATGGACATCCTCATAGTATGAACATGCTTCGTGCCACCAAATTTTACACTTACAACACATAATCCACTCTTCGGTTGGCGGATCTACATATTTTTCATTACATGCTGGACAATTTTCTTTGTAAGTTACTGTTGTAGCAGATTCAGAGTCAATAGTTGTGCTCACTTGTTCAAAGATATCAGCTTTTTCAAGTACATTTTTCTTGTTTGGTTTTGATTTAGTTTCAAATAATTTTTTTCTTGCTTGTTTATCTGCTTTATTTTTTTCAGAAATTAGTTTTGCATTTTCTTTATCTTTTTCTAAAGTTTCAAGTTGCATTTTATAAGGACTAGAAGACAAAATTTCAGATTTTTTACCTTTGGTGCGACGCTTTCTTTTTAGTGATATTTTAGGAAGAGGTATTATATCTGCAGGTGACACTGGGGATTTTGTAACTTTTGAACTTGAGGCTGGAAGTACATTATTTACTAGTGACTCTGTAGATATATTAGAAGGAATAACTATAAGTGATGTAGATGGCTTTTCAACTGTTTGATTTAATGGGACTTCATTATTAACAAATTCAATTGGCATATTTATAATGTCTAATGGCTGATTATTTTGAAGATCTTCAGAAATCGTTTGATCTGTCACTGTAGAAGGTAGAAAATCATCATCACTAAAAATATTTGGGTTAAGTGGCCAAATCCCACACATTTGAAATGCATTTAAGGCTTTGTTCATTGATGCAGTTTGTCCATATGCATAACCAAAAATTTCTGCAAGTTGATATAAAGTGACCACTCTTCCAGGATGTGTGGTTGTCCATATATCATAGTGGTGGGCATAGTAGTCTTTTAATGGCTTGAAGAAACATCTATCTAATGGTTGAGTTCGATGACTCGAATGTGGTGGTATACTTACCAAATGTATAAAGTTTGTTCGGCAATATGTAATTGTATTTATATTAATATGCGAGGTGTGATTGTCCAAAATAAGTAAAACTGGGGAGTCTTCAGATGGTTTCACATGATGTTTAAAATGTTCTAACCACTTTAAAAACAACTCTGAATTGATGTAACCACTATCAGATAATAAACCTAAAGTTTCTGGGGGTGCCCCGTTCAAATATTCGTCTTTCATTCTTTTTCTCGGAAAAACTAAAATAGGGGGTACATAAATACCACTCGCACTGAAGCAACAAACTGCAGTAACTAATTCACCACGTTCGGCAGCAACAGATTTTCCCACTATTTTTTTACCTTTACAAGAAATTACTTTGGGGACTTTATTTGGCACTGTAAGTATTCCTGTTTCGTCCATATTAAATATACGACTTGGTGGTACTTTCAATTTTTGATACACTGTTTTTAGATTATCATAAAATCTATTTATTTGATAACGATTAAATCCCATAATTCTCGCAACACTTGTTTTTTGAGGAGTTCTTAATGATAAATTATGTCTTACAATAAAAGAATTTGCCCAGTCATATCCCGCTAATTGTTTTTCTTCATTAAATCGATGTTTGATATTATTTTTTAATGCAAATTGATATGCTAATTGTTGAAATTTTTTAAAAGATAGCCCATAAAATCTATTGTCTAAGTCTTTACAATGTTCCGATAACTCTTTTTCTTGTTCATCATTAAATGTTCTTTTAAAACGACCCAATGATGAAACACCATGCCCAACTTTTAATCTTTTTCTTAATGCTGACTCTCCTATCCCTAACTGCACTGCTGCACTACGAATCGATACTCCAGTATCAATTAAATTTTTTGCAGCATTATATATTACTCCAGTAATTGGGACACGATTCGTTTTTCTTACATGAGTTCTAAAATGAAAAATTATAAAGGGCAAATATTTAATAAAAGAAAGATATTTAAAAATTTAATTTTTCATGGGCCGGGGTAAGAGTACGTACTGCGAATTTTTACCCCAAATTAATTTCGTACTCTTACCCCACATCAACATTTTTAACTTAATCATTATTATCTTTTTATCTGTGTAGATATCGATACTATTATACGACACTTGCAATGTGAAGTTTACAACAAATTAAATTTTATTAACAGTACTATTTCTATTACAAGTGGTACTTAGTTTACAAAATTAACTTTATAAAATACTGAAATATCACATCAGAAGATTAAATAACTTAACTTACCTCATATTTAATAAAATAATGTCCCAACAATGTGCAAACGTGTGGACGAACGTGGAGAAATGATAAAATAATCATTGATAATGAACAGTTTGACCATATATAAAAAATTAAATTTATAATAGCGGAATTGGACTCTTACCTCATGCGCACTTTTACCCCAAGCTACTCTAGGCATTAGGAAGTAATGTAATTCATGTAAACATGATTTTCATCCATTCTACTTTTTCTCCATCAGCATTAACTTTTCTATTGCATATATCTTTTTCGAGAATTACAGTTGATTTAAAATCTTCCTGTCTCATCTGAATAACTTAAAATTGATTTTTTTTTCAAGCACTTATTATAACTTTTAACCAGTCATTTGGTACATAAATTTCTGGGTGATACCTTTTTTCTTTTTCAATTACTCCAAAATCCCTATCGCAGGCCAATTATGAGTGTCCTGAAACTAGAAACTTATGATGTATTTCAGTGGTTAAATAGTCATTTGAGCCAACTACAAAATTCCAAATTAAGGCCATTTTGATATTGCGATTTTGTCCTCCACACTGATCACTGATCACTATACATAATTAGTTGTTCTGTATGTACATAGTTTTTTATGAAATGTAACAAGCATGATCCAATTTCTTGTGGTCCTCGCGATGCCATGGATTCATTCCAGACATACATATAAGCATCGTTTGTGGTAAAATTAGGTATTCCTAAATAGTATGTACTTAAAATTTCAATTACAACATTTGAACTTCAATATTCGCTACCGAATAAAAACCCCTGAAGTTCAAAATTGAAGCATTATTACGACACGTTATTATGTACACAAACGCAAAAAAAAGAAAAAAACACATCATAGTAAAATCAATACATTCTTCACTTCGTTTAGAACCTAAAATTATTAAAATTTTAGGCGATTTAGTTTTATTTTCTACCTAGTTAATTACTTATAATTTCATAAATTGACTTGAAAAATTTTTTACTTCGTAAACTTGCAAAATTTGCATTTAATAATTTATATAATAATATTATTATCATCACTTACTTTTTTCGCCGTTAACTTCGGTTATAACCCAGTCTTTAAATTTAAGTATTGTGTTTATAATTTCATCAGGACAGATTTTTGGTTTTCGGCCTCTCATGATAAATTTTAAAAAATCACTAAAAACCATTAATAAAAAAAATTATGTCAATTGTTCCGATTACCTACACAATATTACTCACGAGAGTACGACGTTTATGTGTCATAGACCATAGTCGGGATTATAATGGAAAATAGTTTGGAAATAAAGTAATTAATTTTATATAAAATCAAACATATTTCATGTGATATTTATATCGATGAATTTAATGTAAATATAATACGGTATTCACTAGAATATGATCGAAATCAATTTATTTTTAGAAACTAATATACAATATTACGTACGCCAGTACGACGTTCATGTCTCATTATAGTCGGGGTTATAAAATGGAAAATGTGTTTGGAAAAAAGAGTAATTATTTCTATAAATATAAAATAACATCTAAAGATGTTATAACACTAAATAACACTATTGTATTATGTATATAATTATATTATTATATAATATAATATAATATAATAAATATATATGTAATATTATATAGAAGCTAATATACAAAAGTACAATATTAACATTTCGCCATTGGGTAGAGCTGGAGTGACAACGTTTAGGAAACGTAATTATTGTCTCCGAACAATAATCGTACGAATTTTAAAAACAATCGTACAAATTCATACAAATTACGTACTAAATATTGGTGTGGTAAAAAATGTGAAAATTCAATTTTTAACCATGAGTAGGGCTGGAATCGCACCACCCCAGCCCCACCCACGATGTTTTGTTTACAGCGGAAAATCTAAGGTCGTACACATTAGAAAATCGCGATTTAAATGACGAAGGAGGAGTACAATTTTCGGGGGTAGTACAAATTTCGTACTAAATAAGTGTAAAGAAAAAATTGCAAAAAAAGCATTTTTTGTCTTTTGGGGGGTGCTGGGGAAATGCCGAAATTGGAAAATCGCGATTTAAATGACGAAGGGGGGTGGGGGGAGTAAAATTTTCGGGGTTTGTCGTACAAATTCGTACAAATTCCGTACTGAATAACTGCAAAAAAAAAATTTGTGAAAAAACCATATTTTGTTTTTGGGAGTGCTGGAGAAACGTTTCCCCAGCACCGCCCCGATTTTTTTGGTTTTGACCCTGAACCACGGTCGTACAAATTTTTTTTTAGGTCATACAAATTCCATACTCGTCTATATATTTTATTACTGGCTTCTTGTGCCTCTTCTGACATCATACCAATAGGTAATATTATAGATTTGGAAACTACAGCTCCGTGAATTAAAATTTTATGCACGCTTACAGGCATTCTATACCAAGAATATTTTTTTACATATAGTTCAGCCGTTTCACGTGCAAACGAATCAAAGTTTTTAATATGTATTTGATAACCACTCGATAATGCTATCATTATTACACCAAACTTACGTATGAGGTCCTCATCTACACCAGTAATTTTGTATGATTCGTGGTAATTTTTAAGAAAAATACGACCGACTTTCCTGTATTTGAGGTACCTTTCCCTTGAACCATTTTATCTACTTCGATATCTAATGTTGTATGCAATTTGTTATGCACCATTTTTCGTCGTTTTTCGATAACTTCCGCTTGCTCAGTACTTATATTTGTAATCAGTGGAGGCTATCCTCAAATTAATATGTGTTGCTGAAAATATTTCTGAGGACCCACCCACCTTCATATATTTATTAGAAAATATAATTACCAATTATCAAAATATAACTTGTAATAGCTAAAAAAAAAAACATTATCCTCTATTTTATAAATTAGTCACAAAATTCCTAGGCGGCCTGAACCAGAAAAGTGCTTCCGATGCCACGGATTTGGACACCAAAGTGGTAATTGCTCCGGGCCCGACCTATCGTCCAATTGCAAACGCTGTGGAGAACCAGGGCACGAGCTAAAACAATGCCTGGCAGACAAAGACTTATGCGTAGCGTGTGAGAGAGCTGGCTTTGAGCGTTACGAGCATAAGCCAGGCTCAGGTATGTGCAAAGCCAGGAAGGAGGCAATCAAGAAGCCAACCGGGCGCAATCCACAAACCCAGTCTCGGCAGGTAGGCAGTGGAGATAGAGTAAGCACGCTGCAATGATTCGCTGCCTACAGATCAATCTTCAACGGAGTTCCATACCACAGAGCTTGCTCCAACAGACTTCCGCTGCCACAGGCGCTCAAATTCTCATAGTATCTGAACAGAACTGGAACCCGACTCATGACGACCGATGGGTAGCCAGCACCGACGGAACTTGTGCAGTTGCCCTCACGGCCACCGCTGACTTTGTACCTGACTCGATCGGAGCGGGTCGCGGCTTCGCCTGGATTCAGTCACGGGGCATAAGGATATACAGCTGCTACATCTCCCGGAACGACACGGATGCCAACTTCGCCAACTTCCTGGGTGACGTCGAGCAGTCTGTTCACTTGGTAGACATGCACTGCTCGGTTATCATCGGAGGCGATTTCAATGCCTGGTCACAGGAGTGGGGCTCAGCGCGGAATGATGCTAGAGGCGACCAATTAGCTGACCTAGCTGCTAGTTTGGACCTGTTGGTCGGCAACGTTGGCACCAAGCCTACGTACCGTAGAATAAACGCTGAGTCGGTGATTGACGTCACGTTCCACCGCTGCCGACCTTGCCTCGCCCTCACCCATTGGAGAGTCATGGACTCGGCGAGTGACCACAGATACATCCAGTTCCGGTTAGAATGGCTCCGACGGACTCCTTACCAGGACGATCCCCCGGAACGCCTCAGGGGATGGGCCTACAGACAGCTCAATTTAGACGCACTAACTTCTCACCTGGCAATAGCACCTCTGTCCGCTACTGATGAAAACACGCCCACTGATCAGGCTGCTGACCAGTACATTTCATACTTGACATCTGCTTGCGACGCATGTATGCCGCCCAGGGCACCACCGCCTCGTGGTAGAAGGCAAGCCCACTGGTGGAACCAAGAAATTGCCACGCTACGCGACGAATACGGTCGACTGCGTAGGAGCTACCACAGGGCAGCTAGAAGGCGAGAGTCACACGAACAGCTGGATGTTCATCGAATTGCATATAAGGCCAAGAGAAAGTTATTACGGCAGGCAATAAGATCCTCCCAGGCTAAATGCTGGTCCGACCTATGCAGATCCGTTGACTCTGACCCGTGGGGTCTTCCCTACAAAGTTGTCACCAAACGCATCGGTCGTCGACGTCCAGGAATTGAAGCCCGCGGCATGGAGTTGGAGATCGCCGATCACCTCTTCCCGAACCCCCCAGCGACGGACTGGGCACTCGAGCCCTACCCACCAGAAACCGCAGAAGACGAAACCGTTGAAGACTTCACCCTGGCCGAACTGGCCCAAGCCTGCAAAAGACTTCCCCCCGGTAAGGCAACCGGCCCCGATGGTATCCCCAACGAGGTTCTAGCCAAGGTGTTCCTCCGGAAGCCTAACATCCTACTCAGCGGCTACAACAACTGCTTGGCCAACACCACCTTCCCTTCCCGATGGAAGGAATCCAGACTAGTACTATTGCACAAAGGCCCCGGCAAGCCAATAACCGAACCGTCCAGCTATAGGCCGCTGTGTATGCTTGATTCCTCGGGGAAACTATTAGAGCGGCTAATTCTGGCAAGACTCGACACGCACCTCGATAGCACCGGTCATAGATCACCAAATCAATACGGGTTTCGCCAAGGCAGCTCGACCTCTGACGCAATGGAACGACTGCTGAACGCCGCACACGGCGCAGCGTTAGGCGCGGCACAGCACAGGGATATCTGCGTGGCTGTGTCTCTAGATGTGAAGAATGCATTCAACACGGCCCCTGGAAGAAGGTGGATAATGCCCTCCGGGTTAAGAATGTACCCTCGTACCTCGTGAAAATGATAAGATCCTACCTACAGGATCGATCCATATTGGTTGGCGAAACACTCCACCGTCGAAGTACGACGTGCGGCGTGCCCCAGGGCTCGGTTCTCGGACCGGCCTTGTGGAATGTCTTTTACGACGATTTATTGGACATGGAAACCCCTTCGGGTGTCCAACTCGTGGCATTTGCTGATGATGTGTGCGTCATAGGCATCGCCCGCACAGGTGAAGCAGCTGCTACCCTGCTCAATCCTGTGCTAGATAAGGTATCGGCTTGGATGGAACAAAACGGACTGAAGTTAGCCCCCACCAAAACTGAGGCTGTAGTTCTGACAAGGAAAAACAAATATGACAACCCGGAGCTTCTGGTTGAAGGACACGTAATTCCTATCAAGCAATCAATGCGGTACCTCGGTGTTGAGATCGACACTCGGCTCTCTTTCACCAAACACATACAACAGGCTTCCCGCAAGGCTACCGACTCAGCGACAGCCATAGGCAGACTGATGCCCAACATTGGCGGACCGTCGCAAAGCAAAAGAGCGCTTCTTGGCACTGTGGTAAATAGTAAGATGCTGTACGCCTCGCCGACCTGGGCCGTCCGCGGGACAAAAACGGCTAAGAATCGCGCGGAACTGGAGAGAGCGCAGAGGACCGTCGCACTCCGTATAATACGTGCCTATAGGACAGTCTCAGCCGACGCTTCGTCAGTATTGGCCTCAATGCTACCTGCAGACCTGCTAGCAACAGAAAGGGCTAGAGTTCGGGTTCGACTGGACGACCAGACTGACGTCGCTCCGAGCACCGTTAAAAACCAAGAGAGAACAAATAGCATCGCAGCTTGGCAAGCTCGGTGGGACCGGTCTGGTAAAGGCAGATGGACATACCGGCTCCTCCCTGATGTTGGGCGCTGGTTAACAAAGCCACCGCTAACTCTGACTTTCCGACTGACGCAGGTGCTCTCGGGGCACGGGTGCTTCCGGAGCTACCTGAAGAGGTTTAATCGGGCGGACGACAGCTATTGCGTATACTGCGTCGACCCCGACGACACTGTTGATCACACGGTTTTTACCTGCCCGAGATGGCTTGACGACCGCGTTCGAATGACTGAGATTATGAGGCGACCTCCGAACGCGGGTGACGTTGAGGAAATCCTGTGTGGTCCCCTGTCACATGACTTGCCAGAAGACGCCCAAGCCCGAAGGAGAATTATTAAACAGTTCGAAACTAATCGCGTGGAGTTCATCCGCATGGTCGAGACGATTCTGTCGACCAAAGAAAAGGATGAACGCGAGGAACAGGCCCTGCGAAGGGCACAAGGGAACGTGCGACCGCCCTGATGGAGAACGGAACATCCAGAGTGGTGGACTCCGGTCGGCCCGAGGTCAGGAAGAAGTCCTTCGTTAATGCTAAATAATTGTTAATGCTTAGAAAACGATAGAACGGGGTAAGTCGGGGAGCTGTCCCGTCTGCCTCGCATGTATGTGCTAAATTTGATACCGTCAATAAACGATGGCGGCGCCGCGGAAGCAATGCGAAAGCAGATCCCGCGGCGTCGTCGGTTAAAACAGAAAAAAAAAAAAAAAAAAATAGTCACAAAATTCATAAATTTTACTTATAACTATGAATTAAAACAAGAACAACCGGTTTTTAATTACAAAATATACATTGTGCAATACTCTTTGTACAATTAAATTAAATGTTTGCTTAAAACCACACTTTTTTTAGTATTGTTTCGTTTTTACTTATATTACACTTATAAGTATTAAGTAAAAGTCATCGTATTATAAATAAATACTCTAACACCTAACATCCATTTCATCACCAACCCAGGTACCCACCCACCTACCAAATTTTGTATGTGTTGCTTAAGCAACACATAGACCATAGGATAGCCGCCACTGTTTGTAATAGTTGGTTTCTTCAACTCTAATTTGTATTCCTGCGGCAGCCCGAGCGTGGTCTTTAGTTCCGGCCTCCAAATGTTGTCCACCGATTCCCATGTCGTTTTGTTGGTACTACCCACCCTCATCAGGTGGGTCACGGCGGGATAGACGAACGTTTTCACGGCGTCTATCCGCTGCCATGGCGCCAACTTCGAGCGCAGTACCTTTAGGCCGAGGTTAGTGACCTCGGCTATCGTGGACATCGGTGGCACTATTTGGAATCCGACCTGTGCGCCGAGGAAGGTTGCTGCTTCCCCGTCTCGGAGGGCTCGTACGTCGGTGTCGTAGATTTTGAATATTGTTGGTCGCACTCCGACCGGTGTAATCCCGGAGAAGTGGGCCGACACGCACTTCCCCGGGTTCAGTCTTAGGCCCATTCTGGTCAGCCGGCGGGAGGTCAGGTCCAATAGCGTCTGGAGCTCGGCCAGGCTGTCCGCGATCAAGTACAGATCGTCTGCGAACGCTAGCACGCGGTGTTCCGCAGCGTCCGCCTGGACAGCCCGGATGACGTGGTCGACCGCGAAGTTAAACAGGAGCCCACTGAGCGGGCACCCTTGTTTTATTCCAGATTTAAATTGTATGGATTCGGTGGTGCCCACTCCAGTGGACACCGTGCTGGTCGACCCGTCGTAAATATCCTTAACGAGCTCCACTAGCGGCGCGCCCGCACCCATCGTCTAAAGAGCCGCGAACAGCGCTGAGTGCGGGATCGCGCCGAACGCATTGGACATGTCGAGCCACGCCACGCACCTCTCCGTTTTTGAGCATCTAGTTTTTTCAATGAGTCTGTTTAGTGCATGGACGTGCTCGAACGCTCCGTCCGCCGGCATGAATCCCTTTTGGCAGGGGCTGAGGGCCCCGTTATCGACTGTCCACTTGGTCAGCCGGTCCGCCACACATCCCACGAGTAATTTATACATCGTACGGCACATCGCGATTGGTCTCCAGTTGGATATGAGTGCCGGATCCCCTTTCTTGGGGATCAGGATGGTGACGGCCCGCTTCCAATTGGCGGGGATCCTTCGGAACTTGGCGCATACGTCCATTATGGCCGTGAGGAGGGAGCACTCCGGGTCGAGTTGCCGCCAGTGTTTGTACGTGAGGCCGTCTTCGCCCGGGGCGGTGTTTTCGAACCTCGTCAACCGCCTCCGGACCTCTTGGGACGTGAACGGCCCGATAGAAATGGGGTCACGTCCCGTGACGGCCTCGTACACTGTTGTGTCGCAGTGCGACTCGGACCAGACTTCGCGGAAGTGGGCCTCTATTACTGCAATCGGCACCTCACATTCCGCTCCCTCCCCCTCGACTATGGCACGTATGGCCCGTCTTCTGTTCCGCCTGTAAATGGTTTGGATCCCCTGTGCGTCATTAACGTCCATCGGGGTCCTCTTTCTTGGCCCATCGGCCCGATCCGGTATTTTGGCGACGCTTCTCGCCGTCTGCGTGATGTCTTCGACGATCTTCTCGAAGCGCCGCCAATTTTCATCTGTACAAGGGCTCGATCGTAACTCGAGGAGGGGAGGGAGGTGGACGTGCACCCCGGTGGTGCCTTCGGGCGTGAGGCCCGCGTCCACCTCGCCGTCGTCGGCTGACGGGGTCTAGGTTTTTATTGTGAAATTACATTTGTGGTTTACAAGCTTAGTTTATACAATTGGTTACGGTAATAATGGTAAGTAAATTAATAATTAGTAAAAAATCAAAAAGTCATAATGGTTAGTACAAATCACAAATGGTAAAGATATACAGAAAAAAAAAGAAAGAAAAAATCACAAAATAAAAAAATGGTACATAATAGCGGTAGTAAAAAATGGTAAATAATGGTAAATCAAGTAATAATAATAAAAGAGAAAAAAAGAAAAAAAAACACATGGAATATAAAGGTTACAAAACGCAAAAGTTACAAAGCGAGGAGTCTTTATTTGGCGGTGGGGGGAAACATGTTGGGTTGGAGAGAGGGGGGCACTGTGATGGGGGTGACGGAGTTGGTAAAAAAAATCTCGGTCACCTTTGTCGTGTGTCAGTGAGGTGCTGAATATAGATATCTCTGGAAAACGAGATGACCTCACTGACACACAACTTCCGCATCATGGTAGCGTAGGACCGGCTGCACAGTTTTGAGATGAATTCATCGTTGGCCGGATCCCACGTACCCAGTGCCCCGACCACGATCGGGACTACTTCGATGGGCTGTTGTGTGGAGAGTTCCGCCCGCAGGTCCTCGTATCGGGCTCTCCTCTCATCCGCCGCCGCCTTGAATGCCGCCAGGCGGTTGTCGAACGGGACGGTAGCGTCTATGATATAGACCTTCCCGTCCGACTTCCTTTTCAAGACCAGATCCGGTCTCTGCTTTCCGGATCCAACCACTTGGTTCTCGGCCACGACGTCGAATTTCTTGCCCGCCGCAGTTTTGATTCTATTTACAATAGAGTTATGGCGGGCAAGGTAGAGGTCGGCGTACCGCATGCAGTGGTCTAGGACGTGGGCTAGGCTTTCGGTGATATACCCACATCTTCGACACCTGCGGTCGCCGGCCCTCCATGAGGCCGAGCCGTTGAGGTGGACCAGGTTCAGGCGGGCTCTATGTATAAACCGCCAGTCGGCAAACCTGGTATATTCTCCACCTCGCAGGAAGTGGTTGGCGACAGGGTGTGCTGCGGCACATTCCATCGCGCGCCCCTGGTCTGGTTTGTCGATTAAGACACGGGCGCGCGCGGTCTGTGCCGCCTGTCGCATGGTCCTGAATACCTGGCGGCGCTGCTTTTTTCTGATTGTGGTTGTGGATTTGTTGATTGTTAATTCGGCTTCTTGTCCAGTGGTTTTCCAGTTTACTTCGGCCCTCCGAGACGCGTTTCGGGCCCGCGTCCAGACGTTGGCCACTCCAGCTGCCGGGGCGCGTAGCGTATATATACGAAGGTATCAAATACATTTGATTGTATTTAAAAAAAACAATAGATGTTATATTTGTATTTCTATATTTTACAGTTGTTTTATATTTTTTGGATTTATTATTACTTTTTTTTTCATTGTATTTATATATATTGAGGAAACAAAATAAAAGCAAGTGAAAAAGTTGAATAAGATTATAATTATTACAAAGAATAATGAATATCCAATATATTGAATTGGTTTAAAACCTAGTAACTTTTCTATTATTTATAATAGAGAAGAGTTCGATAAAGCCTTACGGAGCCTGAAAAATAAAAAAGCAGCAGGAATCGATGGATTACAAGCGGAGCTTTGGAAGGAGGCGGGAGAAAAAGTTAAAAGGGAATTATTTCAAATTATCAAAGTCATATACGAAACAGGTGAATTACCGGAAGATTACGTAAAGAGCCTTATTATCCCCATCCCAAAGAAAACAGCAGCAAAGAAATGCGAAGAATACCGTACTATAAGTTTGCTATCCCATGCCTCTAAAATACTAACAAAGATTATCTTCAAACGTATCGAAGGGAAGATAGAACAATCGCTGACAGAAGACCAGTTTGGGTTCAGAAGGAATATGGGAACAAGGGAAGCAATACTGGCGTTAAGGATAATCATTCAAAAAAGGATTAGAAAAGATAAACAAACGTTTATAGCTTTTGTGGATATCGAAAAAGCTTTTGATAACGTGAACTGGAAGGTCATGTTTAAAATGATGAAAAGATTAGGGATAAAATACACAGATAGGAAACTTCTGTATAACCTATACAAGGATGAACTCGCAGTTATAAGGATCCAAGATGCAGAAGAGGAAGTAAAAATAAACAGAGGAGTGAGACAAGGTTGTACATTATCTCCAATTATATTCAACGCATATATCCAAGAAGCAGTAGATATGATAAACGAAAATGCCAAGCTAGGGATTACGATTAACGGACAAAAAATAAGTATGCTACGTTTTGCTGATGACATAGCTTTAATTGCGGACAGCAAGAAAGATCTGGCTCAACTAATTAATGCTATGGATAAAACATTTGGAAAAGAACTGGAATTGAGAATAAATATGAAGAAGACAAAAGTACTGGTATGTGAAAGGGAAAATAATACAAAAATACAGATAAAAATACGAAATCAAACAATAGAACAAGTAGATGAGTTTACATACCTGGGAAGCACAATCAGTAAGGATGGAAGAAACAGAATTGAAATTATAAAACGTATCTGTCAAGCCAAAATAGCCTTTAACAAAAAGAAAAATATATTTACATCAAGAAGCATGAGTCTGAAAATAAGAAAGAATATGTTAAAGACGTATGTATGGAGCATTGCCCTGTACGGGTGTGAAACCTGGACAATAACAGCGGAGGAAAAAAGAAGACTTGAGGCGTTTGAAATGTGGTGCTATAGAAGGATGCTAAGGATAAGCTGGGTGGATAGAGTAACCAATGTAGAAGTACTGGAAAGACTATCAGATGGAAAGTCACTATGGAATAACATAGTCAGAAGGCGGAATGAATGGATAGGCCATATCATAAGACACGAAGGATTGTTGAAATCGATAATAGAAGAAACAATAGAGGGAAATAACCGTAGGGGTAGACCAAGATTGGAATTCATTCAACAGATAATAAAGGACCAAGGATGTAAATCGTATATGGAAATGAAAAGGAAGGCAGACAGGAGAGAAGAATGGAAGATGGCTGCAAACCAATCTACGGATTGAAACCATAGAGAGAGAGTCAATGGCAAAGAAAATTTATAGAAAAATTATGATTATATCAATAAATGTTTACAATAATAATTAAAAAATATTTTAAACATTTTGATGGAATTCTCTAGAAATATTTTTAAAATATTCTTCAAATTTAAATAGTAGAATATTTTTACATGACTAAAAATAATATTTCCCATATTATTTTTAAAATATTTTTAAAATTATAATTCAGCGGCCAAAAAATGTTTTTAAAACGTTTCTAATAGTTTTGCGCAATCAATCCATAACCATTTTGAAACATTTTAAAAACATTCTTAATTTGTAAGAAAATGTTTTTAAAATATGTTTTTGCTGTGTGGGTTATGTTATTATTACCATCGTGTTTGGTAAAATCTATCAAACTGAATGACTGTCTACAACAGAAAAGTTATGTTATCATTACCAAACTTGGTTTACATAAAATATGTTGTAACTATTACAAAACATATTGTTGTCACAGGCGTAACCAAAATTTTTGGTGGTGTCTATCATATTCTGGTTATCATAACTATATATTTTTTTCCGTGTCGGTATACTAAACGCGCCGTGGGAACGCTCGTGCTCGGCTATGCGCAGTACTACTCGATCTTGCTCGTGGTTATCCAAAAATTGTCGGTAAATTATTGTTCCCGCGCCAAAGTAAACGAGCCGCGCATTTAGGCCGGGCCATAGACCTTTTAAAGTAAAAGGTCTATGGGCCGGGCGCACATTGAGACGCAGGTGACGTACAGTGGGACACATTTACCATCTAGCTGGGGAAATGTCTTAAAGTTAAGTTGTCACAACTGTATTTAGAATATATATAAATCATGAACTAAGATAATATGGACTGGAAACGAAATGGTTGGCGGGGGTCGAGGGTCCGGTCACGTTTTGGTACGTATATTGCGTAGAAGAGGAAATTGACGAACCGCCCTGAACCTGGTGGTTAATATTTGAATTATAATGTTAACATTGTTAACTATTTTAAATTTTAAAATAAATAAAATTATAAATATGTATTATGTAATAGGTAGTCTTAACTCTTAATATATTATAAGTTATAATTATAATACAATATAAAACATGAAATTCCGTATTGCATATTATAATATTATATTACTATAAGGATATAAATTTATTTATTGGTAGGTAAGTGTTAAATTTAATTTTAATGTTTCACTAATTTTGATTTTTTTTTCAAATGACAACTATTATTTTTTAGTTCCCTGTTTTTAAGTGTTGCATGTTGCCTCATTCTCATTGTTACATAGTAACTTATTATGTATGTTAATATTTCTGTTCTATGTTCCAAACATGGAAAAGATATGTGACTGTTATTGGACAAAAAGTCATCAATACAATCTTGAAATGCATGTTCATTGTCACAGCATGTTTCAAAAGAATCCTCTAAATCATAAATAAGGTTAAAAAAGCCTCGATTGGGATGTATTAAGTATCCTCTTGATTTTAAATTAGTTAGACTCGCCTCAGATGCATTTGATGAGTTTCCATCTAAATATGTAAGTAAATTTGTTATGTATTTTATTGATATTGCTTTTTAAGAATTTGTATTATAATTATAATTATTAATTATTACCTGATTGAATTGCTGATTTACAGATGATACATTTTGTGTGTTTTAATATTTGTCTACTAATATATCCACAAATATAATATATGCAGATACAACTCTTTACAGAAGTTTGGCAATAATCATGATCTAAAATTTCATCTGCTTCCCACATACCTGAGTCTGCTATTTTATCCAATCTACATGCCAAGTCTTTAATTTTTATTGACCTCACAGACTGTTTAGCATCAAAAACTTGTTTTATGTCTTCTAGAGTAATCTTAGGACGTGAGTTATCTAATATTGTACAGTTTCCTGACTTAGGAGGTTTTAAAATTGAATATGCTGTTAAAATTTTATAGACTTGTAGAAATGTTGGGGTTGTTGGAGCATCATTTGGACCAGTAGATTGACGGATCATTCCAAAAAATTGCTATAAATAAAAAATGAAAATGTTTCATGAACAAATTAATTTGTAAGTATATATTTTTCCGTTTTCATTTAATGGTACGAGTTATTACATTTTCTAGCATTATAATATTAATTTTAATAAAATTATAACCTCCAATTTATCTTGGTTCATCTTGCTTGATAGTACATAATGAAATCCTCTGTCGAGTAAATAATTAGACAATTCTATAGTTGACTTAATTGTAACTCTAAGCCCTTCTACAGTTTGCTTTGTTAAAAACTCAGACTCTTTAATTTTATTTTCCACAAGATTAAGCTCCCATTTATCAAGAAAAATAAGTGCATCTTCTAAAATCTATTATTAATAATACATTTGTTTTATTTTAAACTATAATACAATTAATTGAGGGAAATTATTTACTTTAAAATATTTTGAATTTTTTCTTATTCCCTCTGCAGGAAATTTTGTATTCAAAGCATCAAAAATATCATTAAATATCTTAGTAAAATACTCCGTTTCTTTACTATTTTCTAATTCTTTTACATTTATTACTTCTCTGTAGTACTTTAATCCATCTGCAACTGAATTACTTAATACCTATACATTTATATCACAATAAACATTTTTGAAATTAATTCTTTAGTGCTTAACCAACTTGAGTGGCGAGCTTAACATTCATTTTAGAAAAGCTATCTAAACATAAATGTCTTTTTGTTATTTTTGGACACACTCTTTTTGATACTTGTGTTAAATCACTTTTATTTAGTATGACATAGTGATCCCATTGTATTAAATTCTGCTCAGGTGATATCTAGATTTAGAATTTAATATTATTTAATTACATTATATTGTAAATACAGATATTATTTGTTGTATCAATAAGATTATGTTTACTCTTAATGTTTTATTATTATATAATCTATTTCTGACAGTTTTTATTAAGTGTGGTGCATCGGAAAAAAAATATATACGACGTTTTTCGTCCATTGGATGCTCTATATAATTCTTTAAACTTCCTAGTTTACCACACACGCCTAATTCACTCCACAATTTTCTGTTTGTTGATCCATCAAATCACTAACTATACCATCAATCATTGCTCCAGATTTTTCCAAGAGGCAAATAGCTTTAATTACTAATTGAGTGAGTACAACACCTACAAATTTTAATTAATTCTTTATGTTTACCTAAATCCAATAAGTTAAATTTGTTGTACCTTTTACAGATCCTTTTGAAGCAAAAACTCCAATTGGCTGTGTTATATTTGATCCCAAGCTTTGGAACATCATCACAAGACCCTGGTTGGCTTTCTGACCAGAATTTAAGGTGGACTCATCTTTACCATAATTTTCCAAGCCTGCATATGATAGTGTACTGCTATCGACATTTATGCTTTCTCGTAAAAATATCTCATCTAACAGTAATACGCAATGCTTTTCTGTATCTTGTAAAAGACTTATTTTTTTTTTAAATAATTTAAAAAATGTTTCATCAAAACCACAGTCTGATTTTACCATAGACAAATACCTTCGTATAGTTCTAGAACAAGGGAGTGGTAAAATCTCCTGCTCTCTCAAAAAATTGTAGGTTGATGACGACCTTAATTTACAAATATTATTCCCGGTTAATCACTATTCTCTTATTAACACAATTTATTTTTTACCTTATATGAAATAAAATACATAAAAGAATCCAGTTTTCAGTATAACGTTTATTTTTGGCTTGGACTTTACTAGTATTCAATATTTCTCTTATTAATATCTGTTGTGATTCATTGACATTGCTATTTTTAAATATATTATCAATTGAACTATCTGACATATTATACATTTCATTTTGCAAATTTGTCAAATTATTTGTTAATAGTTCAACTCTTTTCTTGTACCTATAAATTATGTTTAAAACATACAAAATGTATATAACATATCATGACAGATATTAATAAAGATATTGTCTTATTTTAATTGTACTCAAATCTCGCCTTAAATTCAATTTTTGGGTTTTATGTCTACTTCTATTAAGAGCTTTAAATGTTCTTGCACGATTTGGTGTCAATGTAGGTCCTATTTGCTTTTTTTGATTAAACACTAGTGTATGTTTCTGGCGTTGTTTTTTAGATCGATAAATATTACAAAGTCTTTCACACCAAATGCACCTTATCAAAAAAATAGAAAATTATACTTGAATCCAGCATCAATTGTTAATTTTTACCTTTTTTTATTTGACTGATGTAATACAATGACACATTTGGTATGCCTCCAAATATTATTACTGTCTTTAATGGCATACTTAACTTGAATATCTTTATGTATAAAATTAAATAAATTAACGTAAATTAATCAATTCTAACAATATTAACTATTACCAACATACCCGGATAATCCTGTGCATTTGGGCCTCCGGAGCATACATACTTTGAATTTAGTATATCTATTAAGTTTTGTAATTTAACATCTAAAGAACTCAGAATATTATTTTTTACTCCTAAACATTCTTCTGTAATGTAAAAATCTTTTATATAACATTTCACTAGTTGATCTTGTGTAACTACAATTTGTTTTTCAACAACTATTTTAACAAAATCCTCAGTTCTCTCATGCTTGGGTTTAAAGACTGTTAAAACTTCTTCATCACTAAATATGTACCAACTCTTGGGCAAATTTATTTTATTTTGTAAATTTTGTATGTTAAAATGAGTGAAATAACTATCTGTTTGTAATACCTATTGAATGGAAAATTGTTGTTATTTATTATATTAATATTTTACTCTTTGTTTTGATTTTCAAAAAGTAAAACAAATAGTGTATACAATTCATTACCTACTAGAATTATTAAAACGTGTTGAGTGAAAAACATATATATGTTTACCTGAGACCTATTTGAATCTAGATTAGAAATACCATGTTCAACAGAACTATTAATATTTAAAAACAAGTCACATTTGCTTTCAACTGGCCATAATAATTGTTTCCTACATTTATTTGGCTTAAGATCATCTAGACTGTCTTCAATAGTTCTTTTCACATTTTCCTATGTAAATTATTTTTAATTTTTAATGTTCATTAGAATTAAATATATGAACAAATATTACTATTTTAATTTATATTTTATGTTGGTTAATTACCTCTGAGGTAGAAACTAAAGTTTCATTTTGTTTTTCAATAGAATTAAAAAGTTTTGGTATAGCCCCTTTAACTAATCTGAACACTTTTCGTTTGGAAAAAGGTATATCCTAAGGTAATAATGGTTAACACTTAATATTTAATTCTAAGCATATACCTAATAATTAGTAAAATATTTCTCACTTCAATCCCAGAATAGTTTCTAATCACATCTTGTGGTAAAAAATGTTTTTCACAAATGAACTTTACATTTGTTACACTGCCATTTACTGATGACACTATATCAGTCCAAATTTTTACTGATGTTTTAGGGACACTAAAAAAAGCACATTCGCCATCAAAACTGTTACAATTTTGCACAGAGCATTTTCTTGACATTTTGGAAATAGAAAATGTAAAAGGCAATACTATTAGGTGCAAAATATAAACTATTAAATATTGACAATACTAATACACCATTTATAATGCTGACATGCTGTGTTTTGTCAAATAATGATGGGCAATGTAACTTGTTGAGACAAGGTAAAACATGTTTCTATTATTATTTATTATTGTATTTAAATTTTATCTATGATCCTACAATATATAGTTTAATTAACAAGCACCTAGATGGCGCTGTAGTCTCTCAATTTCCCCCTCTACGTAATTTCCGTACACAAACATGACCGTCGCCAACCATTTCGTTTCCAGTCCATATTATCTTAGTTCATGATATAAATGTTCTTAATATATCTAATAAATTAATATGTATGATTTGCAACTTCTAAAACATCGGTGTTTTGCCATAGATACACTATTACCTAATGGTTTTATACACAGCTGTTGTTTTTATGAAAAAAAACGTATCCCTTGAAGTATAATATAAATTGACGCAATCATCCGTTTCGTGTGATTTTTTTTCTTTGTTAGCTGAAAGCATAGGCGTGCGCACTGGGGGGGGCCAGGTGGGCCATGGCCCACCCTGCGAGCGTCACAAAAGTTATTATAATTATTAAATCATAAAACATTTTATTGATGATTCATACTCCCATGATAAAAAATACTGATACCAGGGGCGGACTGGCCCAGTCTGCTGGTCAGCGATCGCGGACTGGCCTGTCGGCCGTAATATATAATTTTGCCCTGCATTATTAATAAAAATAAAATATAAAACCAGACAAAAATGTATCTTATAATAATAATAATAATAATAATAATGTAAATCGTGTATTTCATGTGCATTCCTATATGTATACACATTAGTGACTCATACACCAAATTACAATGATTTATATACGGTATATAAGGTAATATTAAGTTCAGCTTTTACTCAAGTAAGTTTTGAAAGGAGTTTTTCAATACATAAAACTATAAAAACTAGACTTAGGTGAACTCTTTCTAACGACAAATTAGAAGCATTCATGTTTATGAACCTTGAACGTGGCATGATTGTACCTCATGATATTATAATTGATCGATTAGGTGCCACAACCACTGAAATGAAAAGGATGCTTATTGGGTAATTTTCATACTTACAAGAATGTTCAGTTATATTTCATATTTAATGTAAATAAATATATAATTATCAGAATTTATTGTACTTGTAAATTTTATTTTTATTTGTTGCAATTATTTATTTAAGAATAATCATTATACTGACAAAATTATTTATAGATATGCATTAAATATTTGTTGTATGATGTGGTTCTAGTAAATCTTGTTTTGCTGTCTACATAGCAGATAGTTTGTAGTCTGTTCGTGGGCTAGGCCGTGGTACAGTAAAATCACAAACATTTGTAGCCAGTCTTTTAATAATATCATATTTATGTAAGGTAATAACTAATAAATAATCAACAATTACTGTGAGTGATAACTGATAAGCAAACATCATGATTGAATAGTAATTCGATCAAAAAAAAAAAAAATTAACTTTATTATGTTTATTAATTTTCCCGAAAAAATGGCCCGAAGTATTAAAATCGTTGACTGGCCTGTCGCCTACCCAGTCCGCCCGTAATGCGGAATGAAGCCGAAACGTTTTCGCGTGTTCCGTTTCCGCAATGCGATTTTCTCGGACCCAACATGGACGCGGCGATCAAGACCCGAACCTCGTCAATCGTTTTCATGGTTGTTCTCGCGTGCCGTCGTCTTTTTTTCTGCCTCGCCGTTATATAACTTGCCGTCGACACGACTCGTTCCAGCCGGCCGCCGTCGTGAGGACCCGGCTGGGTGCAGCGGTGAAGGGCTTTATTAGATTTGGCCTCGGCCGCCGCGTTAATTGAGTTTTTTTTCTCATCATACATTTTCTGTTACGATAATCGAGATCTCGGCGTGTACGTCATGTTCTCACGTATTATTTTACAGTGCACTGGTGAGTGTGTGTGCGCATATCGTCGCCCTCGTGCCAAAAGTGACCAAGTGTTTTTTTTATAGTTTTGAGTAATGTCACTTTTAAAGTTGAGCACTTATTTAAAAATCGTCGCCTGTCGCCTACCCAGTCCGCCCCTGACTGATACCATAGAAGTATAGAAGTCTGTGGTAAGATATAACCATATATGACAAAGGACTGGTCAGCTATTCCAGTTACAAGTTGTACTTGTGAAAGAACAATTTCAAAACTTAGCATAGTTAAAACAAAGCTCCGCAGTACATAGAAGCAAGAATGTTTGGACGGACTTTTGACAATGTTCATCGAGCAAGAATTGGCATACAATATCAATGTCGATGAGGTGATTGAAACATTTAAAACTTTAACTCCAATTGAAAGACGAATGGAGTTATGAACTGCAATATTTATACTAGAAAATTTCATAATATTATATTATCATTAAAGATTAAAAAAATGTATTTATTTCAATTTTAATACTGTACAATTATATTTAATATAATATATTAAATTATAATTATAATTATATTTCTTTTTTAATTAAAAAAAAATGTATTTGTTTTTATTATATGAATTATTACATATTTAAAATATATTTTATACGCTCAATAGTAGGTGATAACGAGTAGCTAAATTAAAGTATGAAATATTTTTATTTTTTCTTCCTTCAATATTCAAGTATCTTAATCATTATTGGCTTTGGCCCACCCTGCCACAAATGTCTGCGCACGCCTATGTTTATAGTGCTTAAAGATCTAATTTTTTTTTTTACTTAGCCATTTTTACACGAAGTTTACGAAGGGTTTTTGTTGTGATATTATTATATTATTGTACTAACTACTGTAATAATAAATAATAATAATACTATGAGTAGTACAATTGTGTGTCGAGGATCCTGGATCTATAATATTATATTACATTATCCCAACAAAAACACTTCGTCGAACTCCGTGTAAAAAATTACTAAGTAAAAAAAAAAAAACTATTCATCTATAAGACTTCAGCATTATAAGGATGTGATATCATTAATAAATGCTAAGTTAACAGTTAACTTAAACTCAAAAAAACTAGTAATTTATAAGACTTAAACATTATAAAGATGTGATATGAAGAATAAATGCTAAGTAAATTAAATTTTTAATTAATTGATTCTATCTCAATCATTTATTTACTTTGCTAGAATTTATTTTCTTTATAAATTAATAATTAAGACTTTTTTATGAAACAAATTTAGTAACATTTGTCATGGAAATTTGTTAAATAGTCCAGTTATGAACAGACATGTTTATTTGTCGAAATATATAAATTCTAGCAAAGTAAATAAACTTGGTGACCCGGTTTGTGTCGAATAGGGAATGATGCCGACATGGAGGCGGTTCTTTTCCCGGGCGCGATGTACATTTGTATATTGCCGCCGGGTCGAATTGACCAATAATTCTCATCAGACGTGTCGTCCGTTGCCGCAAATTAAATCGTCGAGTAACGTCCTCCGCATACAGCTCTTCAAAACAAAACCCGCCGTCCATTTCATCACCGACGCCGTGAGTATAATATTATTATTACAGTGTCGATGGTATTTAAAAACGTCCGCCGCCAGCAGGGGCGGACTGGCCCAGTCTGCTGGTCAGCGATCGCGGACTGGCCTGTCGGCCGTAATATATAATTCGTGGAATAGAGGATAAATTTTTGTCAAAAAATAAAAACTGGTTAAACTCCACTTTTTAATTGCCAAAAATTATTTGTAAGTAAAACTTTTAATTATTAATTTAAACCTCATTAATTCGTTTTTAATTATTAATTTTTTAATAAGGCATCAATTCAAAAAACAGTGGTCGTCAGCCGCGGCCGCAAAAAGAATTTTCAGAATGTAGTTCTAAAACAAAAAAGAGACGAGTGGAACAAATCAGATGCTCATCGTCTAGCGAGGAATTGGTATTTGCTGTTAAAACGGATTTATACCAACAGGGAAAGAGAGCTGCGGCAGACCTCTTGGCACAGTCAACAGAATATTCACCATCTAGACCAGTTAAATTACGACGAATATTAAATAAAAAGAAGTGGGAGTGACACCATACACCCCAGAAGATGCTTTTGCTTTTATTTTGAATACGGGAATGTCCAAAGATATTTATATTCAGACTCGATTAGGAGCCAAACAGCGAAATGCGGACATTTACCCATCATACGAGAAAATAAAAGAAGCAAAAAAACAATGTTACCCAGACGGTATAAAAGTTACTAATGAAGGTTAATATTATTAATAATATTAAAATAAAATATTTTTATCAACTTTTATATATTGTTGTAACTTGCAAAATTATTTTTTTAAGAGCTCACATTCCACTACAGAATTTACTGAACCATACCTTAAGTCGATTGATAAAATGCATTTCAATTCCAACATCAGTTAAGAGAATGGAGTTGATTTTAAAATGGGGATGTGATGGTAGCTCTGGATATTCAGAATATATGCAAAAACCTGTTGACGAAACTGAAGAAGCGAATACAGAGGTAAATGATTCGAATTTGTTTTTAATAACATTTGTACCACTTCGTCTTCTTGGGTATATTAATGATGGTGATGAAAATCCGCGACCATCGTCGACCCGTTTATGTAGACCAATAAGTTTTTGTACATTAAAGAAACTGCAATGTTAATTCGTCAAGAAGTCGATGTGATTCGATTAAAAATTTCTAATTTGAAAGGTTTTGATGTAATTATCGATAGTGCTGATAAAGACTCAATTATAAATTGTAAATTTCGCATGTATTTAACAATGCTTGATGGCATGGCCATAAATAGTTTGACTAACACTAATTCAAGTCAAACATGCTATTTATGCAAGTCAAAACCTACAGAAATGAATGATCTGTCTAATTCAAAGCATTCAAATATAAACACTGACTACCTGCAATATGGTCTAACAACTATGCATGCCTGGATAAAGTTTTTAGAATGTGAAATATTTTCTTACCATCAACAAGCGAATTCGGGAACCTCCAGACGACCACTCCAGGCAAGACTTTCTGTCGGGTCACAACGCGCATCTAAAAAAAAAAAAAAAACCCCTTACATTATAGATTAAAATATAAATAATAAATAGTAATCAGTAGTAGGTACATTTACCTTAATCATAATAGCTATATTTAATATATATTAAAAATAGTCTTAGCTCAGTCGCTTTCCATCTACATATTTCTTGTATTTCTCTCAGTTTTCGAACAAAGTCAGAAGTTATATATTTTTTTATACTAAGTAGTGATAGTGTAATTTGATTTGTTGATCTGCTAGTGATACGAACACTTAATGGACCTTTAGAAATCCAAAATAATATTAACTTCCGCATAACTCCAAGGACAACTAAGTGCATATAATCTAGAGGAAAACATTTTATAACATCTAAATTTGGTATATCAGTTATAACTGAAACTTTATCACTTATGTGATGGTCTTCATCAGTTTTATTTATATAATTTTCATGAGATCTAGCTGGTTTCTAGGATGTGTATGTAAAACATACAGAACTAAAATATTCACCATAAATAGTACACCTAGTACAAGAAGCATAACCAGAATGACTTTTTATTTTTAGTATGTTACTTTTTGCAGGAGCATCACAACATATCATTTTGATCGAAACAGCTACTTTTTTTTGATTAATATCAATTCCATTTTGTGAAATATTTATCATTTCAGAAACAAAATCCGATAAAAAATCATCACTGTTTTTAGGTTTTTTATAGCCATGATACAAACCAACAATAAATACATATTTGTTTTTAGATGGTTCAATTATATAAGCCAAAATAGGATAGAACAGACTACACCGAAAGAAAAACCACAATCATACTGATAAAAAACTATGTTTGATTGACAATACTCTTGTAAACATAGGGCCAACAAGAATTTTTTATCAATTTAACAATAGCATTATTTCTAATTTTTACATCGTTGAATCATCAATTAACATTGTTGTATTGATAATAATCTTGCTAACACAGAGCCAACAAGATTTTGTTATCAATTTGACAATACTATATTATAAGTTTTTTATAATTTTTATATCGTTGGATCAACAAAGAATGTTGTCGGTTTAACAATTTTCTTGTTAGTATAGTTACTGACCTACAAAACATTATTATTAATATGATAATACCATTGTAGCACCATCTGATATGTTGAATCAACCTAGATACATTGTTGCCTTTATTAGTAGATATATTATTAGTAGTTGTTAAAATTTTTTATCACAATCATATTATGATTATTAATTTTGAGCAATATTTTCCACCATTCTTTATTATAACTATAGTTGTTACCTGATACCTAAATTTTACCATGTTCATAATTCATTATTTGTTATGTAGTACATGGAAGTACACATAAAGTGCAAATAACAAACAAAATCAATAATATAAATATTTCTTTTTGTACATACTTTGTTTTTAAATAAATAGGAATTAGGTAAAATAAAAAATAGATATTTTTGTTAAAAATGTTGTATATTATTACAGTTAAAATTAATTAAATATACATTATATTATTTTTTTAAATCAGATAATATTTGTCCAAGAGTGTGACATGGTACATCAAATTTAGTATTAATAGAAAAAAAAAATGTTTGAATAAACAACCATACAATAACTGATTCTGGAGGATATTCTAGGTTAAATAGATGAAACAGTTTAAATGTCACATCTATTGCATGTAAAATTGAATAAACTTTATATTTTATATAGTCAAAAAATACAATTATCTCTTTTGGCTGCATAAGTGTACCCACTACCATGATAAAAGGCTGTATTGGAGATTTGTCTGTAAGTCGTGTTTTAATGTATTCTTCTATTTCACAAACTGAATTTTTAAATATAATAAAACTATTCTGTGAATCTTTAATGGAGTACTTTATTTGTTTCTTCTGGCCAGTGTGGTCCCGGGTAACTTTCTTTGATGTTGGTATAAATATAGAATGTAATAAGTATATTATTATTGCATTCTTTCCATCTAAAATATTGAAATACATTTGTAATATATAAATACAAATTATTATTGATTTATGATAGTATTTTTTCTAAAAAATAAAATTATAAATACTTTGACTTATATCTGCTGCTTCCTTCAGACTATCATATAATCGTCGACTCGAAATATCTTTTATTTTTTCATCCAATAAGTTCATTAATTTTTCCGAATTTTCTTCAAATGAAAGTATGAAATTAGGGCAATTAGGATACATTGTATTGAAGTCTATGTCAACCTAAAAATAATACTAAACTTAGTAAGTAAATAAGTACTTACTTATAAAAATAGGGTATACATTATGACATAACAACATGTATAATAATATGTACTATAGAAAAAAAAAAAAAATATCAGAAGTTTATACTACAATATAATGTATATACTTCTGTTATTATTTATATAATCATACACACACACACACACACACACACACACACACACACACACACACACACACACACACATATGCAATTATATTATATAGGGAAACCAAAAACTATTAATTTAAATAGAGTTAAATAAATTTACTAGTCTGTATCCTAGAGGTAATTTATAATTGTTCCAGTTGTTAAAGATATCTGTAGTTGATGTTGAAGTTTGAATGTAGTTTAAGCGGTACTTTGTTGTTGCTTTCCATTTCTTTTCAAGTTCAGGGAAAGAACAGTTCTGATCATGTTTGATTTGTTCAATAATGTACTGTACATCATTTTCTGGCTCTGAAACATACCATTTGAATATGAATTGCATAATTACACACAGAGGAATACATTTCTCCCCTTTTTTATATACAAATATTGCATATTATTATATTAAAGTTTAATTTATAATAAAGATACAAAAAAAAAAAAATGATATTGGAACTCAGTGAATTGTGACATATTTATTATTAGATATGACACTAGATAAGCATAATATTTGTGTATACAAAACATTTTTATTTAAAGTTGAAAGTGATTAAATATATTTTATAACTTACCAAAATGTAAACCATGATTGCGATTCAGTGGTTTAGCAGGTTGTTTTGCACGGGTGCTAGAAGAAATTAGACCACTAGTTTTTAATGTCCTCATAGAATTGTAATACTTCGCATACAACTTCCCCTTCGGATTTTTATTGGCATCATATTTTAAAAAATAAGTATCCTACCAAAAATGTACAAATATATAAAATAATAATAATATTATAATAATTAATATTAAATACAAATACAAACTTTTATTTCTGTTGGAAACATGTCAACAATTTGATCTGCAATACTATTAGCTATCCCAACAGACATACATTTTTGCTTAGTTATAATATAACTTATGACTGTGTCGACCAATAATGTCCTTATATTGTCATTAAATTTGTGGTTTGTTTTATAATACTCATTGATCATTAATCCGGTAGTAGACCCACTTAAAATGTCTCCAAGATTCATGTTAATGGCTTCAGATTTTTATTGATAAGTTTTTGAAAGAATTGGTAGCATTGTTGTTGTAGGTAATTTAATTTGTGATTTTTGCCATGTTTTTAAGTTATTAGAGAATAATATTTTAATACCAAGAGGGTGATTCTTTAGGAGTTCATTTACATCATCATCGTTCATAAGTTTCATAATTTTCAAATCAATAAGTTGATCTATGAACAATATTAAAGGAATATTTCATTGTTAATAATTTATTTTTTGAACATATATTAATACATTTTCATAATATTACCAAGTAATGTTTGATAAATACATTCCAAATTCCATTCACTCAACAAATCATGTAAAGGTTGCAGGTCTTCAATTGGGTAATTATAACCTTGCATAAAAGGCATCATAGCTGTAGAAATTGGAGACTGTAAATTTAAATTATTATTAGAATATTGTTAAAAACTATATAGAAAAATAGCGAACTATATTTATTTTTAAATTATGAAGATACTTGCAGCATTATCAATATTATTTAAAGCATCAATCAAATTTAAATTATCAGCATTATTCAAAGCATTATCATTAGTATCATAATTATTCAAGTCAATAATTGTATCACTATTGCTGGATATTTCTGCACCTTCATTCACATCCATAATAATTCATCTTTAAAAAATAATATAATATACAAATAAGTATGGAAATATTTTTATTAAATAATAGGTATATACAAAATTATAGATATAAAAATCTAAAAAAATTCTTTAAGACGGATCATTAATCTGCCTGAAGAGGTTGGTGTAATATTAATAGGTGGTCCACTAAATTCTTCTATTTTAAAAATTAAACAGTCATTTACAGTAGTTCTATCCCTGTCAACTTCAAATGATTCAAAATGTGAATTATAGTTGTCTATTTTAATTTGTCTTACTAGTGCATATACTTTCAAAATCGGATTATTAATAACAACTAATTCTAATATTTCAAATAAATTAATTTCATCAATAAATTTTGTTAAATAATATCCTTTTTTGTAAATTGTCCCCATAAACTCTATTTGTTTGTAACAATTAAAAACAGATGTATTAATAAAAAGATTACTGCATATGATATCAGAATATAAGCTACTTATACTATGTTTTTGTTTTAAACTAATCTGCTGAGTGCTTATGGGTTGCAATAAAATATAAGCAAATTTGTACTGACATTTTTTAGCTAATGTTAGTGTTATATTTTTCCTCGATGATGTTGTACGAGCATATGTTTTGAGTTCTTTATGTTTCCCTTCAAAACGAAAACACCAGTAATGTTTTGGGGGTCCTGCGTAACGAATTACAGTGGGATAATGGGTCAGAAAATGGTGCTTAGGTTTCAACGTATCATTAAATAGCCTTATATACATAGAGTTGTGCTCACGTATTAGGAGTTGAAGATATTCAATTTTGCTTTCAGTAAAATTATATGAAAGGAGTATATCAATAATTTTAACAAGTGTTAAATAAAATTGCCAAACTTCATCATTTTCAGGAACAAATTCACCAACCATTAGGGAAAAAAAATGAACAAATGTCAGCATTTCTCTTGCTGACATCTTTAAATGACTTTTGTTTAAATGTTGTTCAGTAATTTCAGGAGATACATCAAAACTTTGTATTTTCTATAATTGTATTTATAATAATATTAGTTTAATATTGTCAGTCATAAAATAGATCAACCATTATAAATAATTTAAGTAACTAAATAAATATATATATAATGTTTTTCACATATTTATCAATAATAAGTTATATAAATAATAGTAACAATTATAATAATAAAGTCAAAACATTATCTATTTTTTTTTGTCAAAATCACCAAAATAATGAGCCACGTTGTTAACGTAGTCATCAATAGATATCTCACTATTTTTATACTTTATAATTATATTCTGCATGTATATATATTTTTTTTTTTGATTTTGAATTTATATTTTTCTTAGGTTCATCTATACTGTTTATTTTGATATAATTTTCTAATTGAATTTGCTTAAGTTTGTCTATAAATATAAAAATATGGGGAAGGTTAGAATTAAAACTTTTATTGAAATGCGAATGAAATGACTCGCAGGCATTAGACGTACGGTTCAAATCTGCTGTGGCAGCAGCCCAAATATTTGGTGGAAAATCTGCGTCATTACGTATATAATTATTTAATAAATAATTTGAAAATTGTTTTAATCGATCGTCATTTGACTGAGAACTTATTAAAAATACTTCAAAGTAATCAAAAACCATCTCAGGCTCTAAAAAAACTAATCCAAAACATTTAACTATCCATTTTCTAATAACTGATGCTTCGGTTTTATATTCTACACTTAATCCTACTGTTTGAACACACCTATACCTAGTTTTGACTATACATCGCCATTTTGTTAATCCAGAAGCCAAAGGTCTATTAACACGAGAAAATTTAAAATTTTCTACCACTAAAAGTATATTTCCACGTTCTGATTCGATATATTGAGCCATCATAGGTACGTGCGTATATGACTCTTGGGCGGGTACTGAACATCAACGAATTCTAAACGAAAATCAAGTGATTTAAACAATTTATAATTCTTATCTGATTTTTCCCATATATGAGATACGCAATATATTGTATTATTGTAGTTAAAAATGATAATATATGACATGATTGACGATTATCGTCTGGGACCCTATTCTGAAACTCGTACGAAAAAGATCCGTATACGGAAATGTTCGTTTTCACATGATTTTTCACATGATTCCAAAAAACCGTATTCTGAACACTCTTTCGTATACGAATACTATTATGTCATGTGAAAGATATTCACATGATTGATTCGAATGGGTTTCCGTATGGGAAAAAACGTTTCCGTATATGTGAAAACAGGTTTCCGTATGCGGTTCCCTATGATTCTGACGTTTGTTTATGTATATATTACTGTTTGTAAATAATGATACAATGGTATTTCTGTAAAAAGGGAGTAAAATATCGGAATACTTGAATGATAACAATAATAATGATTTAAGATCACAATTATAGTCGTGTTTAAGATTAATCATGTAAATAAAAAAATACACAAGTAGGGAGGTACCATTTTTACTTAACATAATGAAATAAGAATCATCAAATAATTAAAATATTCTGTTTGTACTTAATTATAAATTTGTATTTAATATTTTACTTTGCCTACATATTATTATTAATCATTATGTACTAACTAGTAACTCGGTGTAGATAGTATTCTAATTTCTTAGGTACTGGGAGTAATGATTAATTATTCACATTTAATTAATTGTTAATTTAATGAAATACTAACATTTTTGTAAAAACGTACTGTGTAATACATTATTATTTGTTAGGATTGTAAGTACTGACTACTGAGGACGGTTATATAGATAACCGTGATGGCGTGATACAGAATTAACTACGTAAATTAAAAAGGTATACATTTTATTGTTTGATTATCGTCGTAATATCCCGCGTAATCATCAAAACGAATGATGTATCAAAACATATTTATATTAAAACTTAAAAGTATTATACAATAGATATATCAATATAATAGTCAAGTGCGCTTTACAATATGTTCCTACAGTAAAAATAGTTTGGTTTTCCAATGTATATTTGACAATCCCACAGTTTTATACGTCTGCTGTAGATAATCCAGTCCAATGTTATCGACACTACTTTATTGCATTCAATATTGGTAAACCTTTTTACTCATTAGTCCACTCTCCACTTTCAGTCTTAAAATATACATTTTGTTATAATGTTATATTACCTAATAATAATATATTTTGGTACCTATAGTTATCGCATACGGGTTTGTTCGACCGCTTTCGTTTTAGGCAATTTATACTTTTGTCGTTCCCGGTCATCCGTGGTCGACTTATCTCCGTCTGCTCTCTTAATTTTTTCTGTGATCACTGTTTACCACGTGTTTTTCATATTTGACTATTTAGTGTTTAATTTGTTCTTTGACTAAATCAAAATGGACGATTTTGATTTGTACGAATTATTTGCGGGTGTGGAGGTTCTTGGAGAAATTGAAGAAAACGCCAATGCCGCTCCTAGACACAATCACACAGCAGTAGATCCTTTTGAAGGTAAGTTATTTTAATCTTTTTAAACTGATTTAATACTGGTTGGGTCATAGAATGTGAGCACACTAACATGTAAATAATTATTAAAAGTATTGCTCAGGCTACTGAAGATGTAGGTACCTACTACACATGTATTTTATATGCCTTACCTTTATAGGGCTGGAATTTGTATGTAAATATTTTTACAAATTAGTGATCAATTAATTTAGATAAATGATAAATTTGGTAACGTGTTTTGCAATTACATTGGACATATTATCTATTTTATATATTTTGTAAATTTCGTATAGTACCTATATTAAAAACTAAAATAATTTATCTATCTATTATGCCATAAAAATGGGTAATTTAATAGGGTATTATTCTTATTATACCTACCTACTGACAAATAAATTGAACTCTTAAAAATATACTCTGTGGTAACGAGAATGAAGACACGATGGAACTTGATTTTGTCTAGTGAAATAACAGTTATTTAAAAGGTATGTATGTACCATATTGTGATAAACTATTATTTAGTTGATATACCTAAGTCACTTAGTCGTTAAGATCAAATTGTCGTAGTTTGATTTTTGGTAATTAAACACTGGATAACCACCTACCTACCTACTTACCTATATCTCTATGGTTTGCCATTGACTTGCTTTGTAATGTCTTAAAATTAAAAACAATTGTAGGTAACTATTTCATGAAAATTAAAAAAAAAAATATGTATATCAATAGAACTCTATAATAGGCATTAAATTAAAAAAATAATTGTATTACATTGAAATATTGAATAAGTAATTTATTTTAATTCAATTTTGTATTTTATAGGTATGTTTACTTATTATCGCTTATTATTAATTAATTATTATTAAATGTTTTATTACAAATGTTGGCTCATTTATCACATATTTATACTATTTTAATTTCAACCGGCAGGTGCATAGTTTTTTAATGTAAATATTGAAGAAAATATCTATACGGGTATATTTTTAAATCAGGCTAAACTACATAATGTGTAATTTGTGTACCTAATAATATATTAATATATGATTTATATTACTGTAAGTATCATTGATTTGGCTAACTTGTACTAAGTTCCTTTACCCATAGCTATCACTTGAAGTTTTTGCTAGGGTTTTTAGACTTTCAAGCCAAATCTAAAATATAATCATTGTAATATACTAATATTTTCAAACTACTACGATCCTACTATCTCCCACGAAATTTTTAAAGTGTTTTTCAAATACTTTCTTAATTTACTATGCTATTGATAAATAATATTTTGTTAATCATTAGTACATTTAATAATTTAGTTTTTTTTATTAGATTTATCGGACCATAAATTTATTAAAAGGTATCGGTTATCCAAAGATTTGGCCCGTAGAGTTATAATTTTACTTACTCCTTTTATGAATGCACCTTCTACTACTAGAGGATTGACCATTGAACGCAAAGTAAGTACACAAAATGAATGATATAATCTTTATTAATAAATATGTTCTAACTACGTGCAAGTGTGCAAAATTATGCAAAAAAAAATATGTATTCTGATTACTTACATAACTACGGTAATCATAATGTATGTAGTAACTTTCAATAAAGATTCAAGTATAAATAAAAATAAATTTATTTCATTAGGTACCTATATAAACATTAAAACTAAATTTATTATTGTATATTTGTTTTTAACCAATGGTTTTAGGTTATTGTTGCTTTAAGATTTTTTGCTGCTGGAAGTTATCAAATGGATGTTGGTGAAAATCAACATGCATCTGTATCTCAACCTTCAGTTAGCAGGATAATTGAAGAAGTGACAAATGCATTTTGTAATCCGGCTATTTTAAACCAATTTGTACATTTTCCCAAAAATTTTAATGAGTTGGATGATGTGCGTTCAAGGTATATACCTATATAATATGCTTGACTGAAATATTATTTGAATTATTTGTGTTTATTGTAGTTATGATATATGTCTTAGGTTTTTTGTCAAGTATGGTTTACAAGGAGTTGTGGGTGTTATTGACTGTACACATATTGCTATTACACCGCCTAAGAAAAACGATGACACTTACCCAGAACATATCTATGTCAATCGCAAAGGCTATCATTCAATTAATACCCAACTTGTTAGTGACATATTATTAGTAATTTATTTTATTTTATCTAATTTTAATCCTGAATTCCTCAAATTATTTGACTTAGGAGTATTAATTTGGAAGAGATTATAATTTTTTTAATTTTTATAGATATGTGATGCTAATTTAAGAATTTTAAATGTGTCAGCCAGATGGCCAGGGTCAACTCACGATTCTCATATTTGGAATAATAGTTCGGTCAAAACTTTCATGACTAGTTTGCATGAGCGAGGATCTACTTCATACTTCTTATTAGGTAAAGTGTTAACGCGCAATTACTTAAATGAATGCACTATCTAAATTGTGGTCAATATTATTTTTAATATTTTCACTTTGATAATTATTTTTAAATAAACATAGGAGATTCTGGGTATGGTCTAAGGCCATGGCTGTTAACACCATTGTTTTAACGCCGATGATTCTTATTAAATAGTTGATCATCGACTCGCGTCTCGGACGGAGAATAAATATTATAAGTAGGAACAAATATTAAATATGGTTGTTACATCAGAAGAACTATTAATAAACAACACGATCGAATAAGAATAAAAGGCTATATAGATTATAATAAACAAAATTCAAATGCACAACAATATACAATTATCATACATATTAATTTCGAGCTATGGCCATAGCATACACTCGAATATCTTAAATACCGGAATAAATAAATATCAAAAAAATAATATCAATACGTAACAATAACAATGATTCACGGTCGTGATAATAACAATAATAATAATAAACCGATACGGCCGACCTGATACTGCTAACAGCAATTAACACCGCGGGCGTGGCACCAAAATGCAAATATAACGAGTTCGCATTCACCGTTCGTATAACGCATACAAGAAACGCCGACAACAACTGTCGACTGCGCGTGATCGAGTAACTACGACGAAATAATAAGAAAAAAATCACACAAAACACTTGTCAATACTCGCACACCGCGAAAACGACGACAACACGTCTCACCGGTGCCGACAACGGCTGGAGAACGAACACACACTGACTTACGTGGAGCGTACGGTAATTATCTATAGCGTGGTGTAGGCGCGAACTTTGTACGGTTTGCCGATAGCGCGGGCCGGTCTATAATAATTGCCAATAATAATTATATTGCGTGAACAACCATTCTTAAATGTTGAAGTCAATACACCGGAATATAGGTTTAATGATGTTTTATGCCGAGCAAGATCAACCATTGAACGTTGTAATGGTGTTTTGAAAATGCGTTTTCGGTAAGATATTTAAGATATATTAATTTCATCTGTCCAGCACGTATAATTATTTTTACCAAATAAGTAATACATATTATTATTTAATCATTTCAAGCTGTCTTCTCAAAGACCGAACCCTGCATTATTCACCCAGCAAAGCTTCTAAAATAATTTTGGCTTGTGTTGTATTACACAATTTATGTATTGAACAAAACATCCCTTTGATTGATGAAGGTGAAGTGAATGATTCTGATTTAGGTGTTTACAACATAGATCTCAATGAAGACGAAGCACAAAATAGTCAAAATCCAGAGCTTGTTGCTGGTCTTCGTTTCCGTCAAAATATTGTAAACAGATTATTTACAGATTAAGCCAATTAAGATGAAATAATATATATAATTTTTAGGTAATGTATTTATTTCTATGTCAATATAACAAGGTAAAATTATTGAAAATAACATGATATTGAACATAATGTTTATTTATTTAAAAAAAAATAATTATTTAACAAACAAACTAAATGAAAAAAAAAAATGGTTACTCATCTTTCAATATCATTATATTAACTGAGTAAATATATTTTATATGTATATTGTATATGTCGCCTATTTTATAGTTTAACTGACTCTTGTAGGTAATTCTTAAACTATCTAGTTATTTCATAGGATAACAGAATTCAACACTTTAACTGTAACATATATACATATATATTTATTAACTGCTACTAGTATTTTTATATTCTCCTCTTGTTCGCATTATAATTAAATAAACTTTTATTATTTACATGATTATTAATTAATATTTTTATGTTGAATCAATGTTATTTCTTACATACTAGATAACATATTTAATAATATTTAAAAGAATAATTGTAATGTGTTTTAGAAGTTTTAAGCTGAAAAAAGGAAAAAGAAAAAAGAAATAAAGAAAAGATACATATTAAGGACATACTATATTTGATTTAGTTTAGTTTTTATTTTTTTTATTATATTAGCTCTTAAAAAAAAAAAAAAAAGGACAAGCTATTCATCAAATCTTGACAATAATGTACACAGAGCATCAGCAATTTTTTCTTTGGCAACAACTGATCTCTCCTTCAGTTTTGCCATATGTTGGAAGTGTAAAATCTTTGCTTCGTAATATTTTTGAAGCATTTCATTTCGATCACTACTCGCTTTTCCCAATACACCTACCGCAGTTATTGTTTTAGTCAAACATTTTTTTTTGGTGTCAAATTTCTTATTGCTGTAATAAGTAATTATTTTCATTATGTTGGTTTATTTCTCATTCAGTTAGAAGTAAATTAATAAAAATAAAAATTCATTGGAGACCTAATGTTTTTATTTTTATTCAATTAATTTCGGTTTCATAAAACTTTATTTTGTAATATTGAAAATACAAGTAATATCACTTGCCTTTTTTCTGGTTCTTGGTCTAAAGAACGCTTGACACCATGATTCGACTCTGCCATTTCACTATTTAAATTTCAAAATACATAAATTTGAAATGAAAGAAAAACATTTTTAGTTTAAGGGAGTGTTATAACGTTCAGTATAAGTTAAATTATCTGTGTGTGAATTTTTTTCATTAGTGAGGGTGTGTGAGTTCTATTTCCGTAACCGGACGACTTTCCACCACACCACTACCTATCCAAATCCCAGATAAGACACACGCAATGGACACTACAGACACCACCATCCCACACTTATACCCACAACAAATATAGTTTTTGTAAATTATTCCATGTACCTGCCTATATAATGTATTAAAAATATATATATATATATATATATATATATATATATATCCATATGGACATTAGTCACAGAATGTATCACATATCATTGAGTTAATTCATTTGATATTTACGTGCAAGTTAAAGCTGCTTCATCAATTATTTCTTGATCATTTTCATGCGGTATGTTAATTAATATTGGTGTACTTAGTTTGCTATAACATAATGTCTAAATATTTAGTATATTATGTTACATTACTTAAGAAAATAAAATTACTTTTTTGGTGCATCAAAATCAAAACACACTTCTGTCTCTTCAATTAATGGATTACCTGAAATAGGCACCTCACCTATTAAACCAACCATAGCTTCAGTCACAGGATCAAATGATCCTGAAGTTGATGGCCCCCCTCCAGTACCCTTAATGCTTAGATTTCTCTGGGCCTGTTTTTTTTTAGCATCAGACTTAGATCTTGCCATGTCTATAAAATGTATGTATCAATTGTTTGTGTAGTTGTATATTTTTAATTTGTGATTATTTTAAATTAAATGTTTTATAATTTTTTGTAAAATTTCAATAAATGTATATATTTTATTTTAATAAATTGTATTTAAACTGTTTATATATACCATGTGAGGTATTAGTAATAAATAATATGTTAAAAGAGTAATAAAATTACTTAATCTATTGTAAATATTAAATTTGTGTATTGTATAATATTGTAATCATTGAATAGCTTATATGAAATTCTTTCTATTTAAGTAATAGCATTGATTATTAATGGTAGTAGATACAACCTGCATTAATAGATTAAAATCCAACCCATTTGTACAAAAATATGTTTTAAATATATTCCTAAAAAAGGTCAAATATATTTTTACGTTTAATATACATTTGTTTAGCATATACTATGGCCAAAATTGGTACGATGTTCCTTTGGCCTAAAAATGACATGTCTACTGCAAAATTATTAATTATACACAAAAATTAAAATTTTCAAGAAAAAATAAGAATTTATGTATTCATTCATATACATAGTAGTAATTTATGTATTTAAAGAAACATTGTGCCTCGGTAAATGGTAAAAACCCTCTTATAATATTGTGGGATGCTAATTTTAAAAGTAAGGGTACAGAAGCTCCCACGAATTGCATCTGTGTACACTCACCCTGCGCCAAGCTTTCCAATCTTTTATTGGACCCGGAATTGAATTTAAAATTGCTGATAATTCTTCCCACTGTTGGGTGGCGATAGCTTGTGTAAATTTTACTGTATGTTTTCCTTTATATAAATTTGGGTGACATTTAAAAAAGTCAACCATGGCTGCTTTTTGGTCATTAGTGACAGATTTGCCTTTCTGTCTTTTATCAGTCGACATAGTTACTATTAAATTTAAAAAAGGAGTACCTCAACAAATTTAATTATAGCACCGAACAATAATGTATTACTATTTTTCTATGGTATTACACTATTGGGCGAGGTATTGCTTTTCCGTGGTAAATGTTTTCTTTTCCATGATAAATCGAAAAATATACAACGTTGCCGCTGTGCATCGTACGAATATTATTCCCACACGGAAATATTGGGAACGCGGATCCGTATACGAATAATTATGTTTTGTGAATACCATTTTTCGTCCGTATACGGAAACGAATCGTGTGAATCGTTCGTGTACGAATCTTTTTCGTATGAGTTTCAGAATAGGGTCCCTGATACGATTACACGACCCTTACAGTACAGTCACATCGTACGCCAGTCACGGAAAGTTGGTTTAAAAATATTTATTTATAAATGTACTTGTATATTTTTTCGGGCGGAATTTACGTGTACCTTTTTTTACCTGTAAATTTTCCCGGGCGGAGTTTACCATAGACCTTATTTTTACCTGTTCCCTTCGGGCGGAATTTACAATCGCCCTTATTTAATAATACAAGTATAAGTATAAGTATTGAAAATGAATCAATTTACACATTATATAGAAAATAAAAAAAAATTTTACTATAATTTTTGTTAGGTATAAAAATAATAATAATATTTCTGATTAATTATTAATTGTTTATTAATTTATTTTCCAAGTAATATAGTTATAATTCATAAAATAACTCTAGATACTACTTTAAATCATATTTTTTTTTAATACAGATTCATAATTATTATACTCTATTTACAATAAGAACTATCCTAAGAAACCAACTAATGCCTAAAGTATAGATGCTATTGATTTGAACTTACAAGTTTAAAACCAGATGGTTTTTTTAAAGCAGGAAAGTTTTTCATATAGTCAGACAATAGTAGTTCATCCTTAGAATTTGAACCCAATATACTTTTTAGACGTCTGTCTCTAGTAATGGTCCAGTACTTTTCTACTAAGCTCCAAGGGTCAGATGAATTACTTAGCCATTCAATTTCATCATCAACATTTTCATCTACAGTTAAAAAATGGGTATAATATGCTTCTTTAAAATAAAATAATAATTACTTGTAGTGCCTTCCTTAGTTTGGTAAGACAATAATGAAACTTCAGATGTAGAATCAGTTGAAGGAGACCGTCTTGTTGTAACAATAATACCAGCTTTTTTATATTCACGTCTCCTATTGTTGAAACAATCGAGGAGTTTACCTTTGGCAGCTTTTTTCATCAAAGGACCTATAATCAATATAACAATAATATAGTAATAATGATTAATGACTTTTAAAAGTAAGATAAGTTTTAATAATCAGGTATTTACCATAGTTCATGTAGGGAATGAAGTATGTGCTAATATGTTCCTTGGGAAAAACTTCAACAATTTCTTGTGATAGTGATAACAAATGTTGGGTTTTGTCAGGATCGTCCTGAAGTTCTTTTCTCATAATTAATTGACACAACTTTCTTCTGCCACTATTATCCAATAAACCTGATTTTTCGTAAGTTGACAGCAAAGCTTTTTCTTCAGAAGTCTTTTTTAAATAATTTAACAAATCACAGCGCTAAAAATAAAATAAATGTAATATCTTAAATTTGAATTCAATGGAATAACCACTTTTGTAATAAATTGGTGATTACAAATATTTAATACTTGACTAGCTTACTCAGAAAATTCAATTTAAAACAAATATTCAATACAGTTGTAAATAACAATTACCTTTTCTGTTACTGCAGAAGTAGTGGCTTCTTCACAATATTGCAAGCTATAATCAGAGGAATTTGATGTTGATGGTTCACTTCCAAACAAATTAGAATCCTCTGAATTTGATGTAAGAACTACTGATTTGCAATTTACCAAATTAGGAAGTTCCGAATATGGTGCATTTGAAGTGGGCAATATTTGTGATGTAGATGGAATTTCAATAATTATATTATGAGAGTTAGTATTGTCCTATAAAAAATACAAGCTATCATGCTTTTTTTACTCAAAATGTAAGTTAACTGATGTGTATTTAAAAGACTTCAAACTAAAATGTGTTTGGTAGCAAGAAGCAATAAAAAATGTTTAAATACAATTTGAAATATAAAACAATATATAAAGCAAAGTAAATATTTTAGGTGAGAGTATAACACTATAACAGGATAAGTAATGGACAAGCAGTTCGCATGTGTTTATTAAACACAAAATGTTAATTGGCAAGTGCATAAGTATTAATATTGCCTCGAATATTGCTTATGTTATCATACAAACAAATTTTCAATAAAAGATATAAAATCAAAATGAAATTTAGTCCAGTGGCGTATTTGAGCCTTCACCTAGGGGGGGGGGCGATATTAAGAGGAGTAAACCACCCCCACCAATTAAAAACATTTTTTTTAGACATAAAAAACAACGCATTTTTATTATTTATTTAAGCACTTTTATTAAAGAATTTTTAACCACGCTTTGAACTCTGTGGACTTTAACCAACTTTGACGAAACGTATGCTTATATGATTTTTTTTTTAGACCATTTAAACGATGGTCCTTCATTAGAGTTTTCAATGTCACTCATTTTGTCGCTTATAACTACAATAATAAAAAACAAAATAATTCAAGTTAAGCACTGCGCGAGTAAGAAACGACGGCCGACGAATAACAATTTTAGGTTATAGGATCTAGAGTATATTCGCTTATAACCCATGTATGCGTCGCATTTTCTTGGTCATTGCCATAGATATTGCCACACACAAGTGTTGTATATCTATGGTCATTGCTTATACGTTTCATTTTCGGCAAAAAGTCCGCGTAGGGTATTATGAGTTTACGACTTATTACCAACATAACAACGTATACAATTTTCCATAACATGGTAAAAAATCAAAATGCAAGAAATCTCCAGTCTTAGCACTTATTTCCTCAGAATATTTGAATTCCCCAGAAAAATCTCCAAAACCAAATAATACACCAAAAATCCCCAGAAAGAGGAAATTTCCCCAGACCTGGCAACACTTTCGTCAGACGAAATGACCATAGACATAATAGAACAGACACCATAGACACCATAGACATTCTATTATGTCTATGGAAATGACCTATCGTGACCCTAAATGGTCACCTAAGTAACCATTTCGACAGGTGACGTTCCGTTCCATCACTCATTTGGTACGACTACGTCACCCATTACTCGGGCTAAATGTTCCATCTTTTCGTATCATAGAGCAATCACTAATCAGTAATCCGATTTATCCGATATAATAATATGTATTATCAGTTGCCAGTTATCACAAAAATTTCTCATCCAAAAAATATTATTTATTAATTAATTAAAATATTTAGATACACAATTAATATATTTAGTTCAACAATCATAAAATATTATTTTCAAAGATCTCTCGGGAGGGGCGATCGCCCCTATCGCCCCCCCCTCAAATACGCCACTGATTTAGTCTACAAAGCTGAAGGCACAGTCAGCGGCGGATTAAGCAATTTGCCGCCTACAAGCAAAAGGAAATTTGCCGCCCGTTCATTTTTATAAGTAATTTTATAACCAGCAAAATACGTTATTATTTAGCAAAATGTATTATTAATAAAATTATTTTTTATTATTTAAAAATACATAAAAAATAACATCTAAACATAAAAAATATAAATATTATACTACATACATTATTAAAAAAGTTTTCTTCAACTTTTTATGCTTGAAAATTCTTCAATCATATCATTAAAATGTATTTTTGACACTAATTCCGCTTCGATACATAGTAAGGCTAATGAATTTAAACGATTTTCGCCAATGGAAGATCTTAAAAACGTCTTAATTATTTAAAGACACAAAAAACACCTCTCTGACGATCAGTTTGTAACCGCCATACAGGAAAATATTCTTAGAGCAATACTCACATTCGGAAATATTTCTTCCAATTCCTGGTTTCGGATAAATGTAAATAAACTTTGGCCAGGTTGCTTTTTCTCAATTATATTATGAATATACATCTTAAAATGTATGCATTCTTGTGTAAAACTGTTTTCATCAATGTCTATTTCGTAAAATTGTTGGAGTCTTTCGGCCCCTCGAACAATATCATGAGTACTAGGTAATTGATTCGTTGTCTATGGTAATCAAAAAATTGAATTTTTCATAAATTGGTGCGTATCCAGAATGTTTCATTTCTAGTTGCTGCCTGGTTTTATCCGATTCAGCAAAATAAAGTATTTGTAATTTCTTTTTACCAACCAAAACTATTTCATTCACTCTAGATTTATTTTGCTCTAGTTCGTCACATACAAGTGGTCTCAAACGATGACGTTTCTGGTCCTATTCGTATTCTTCTTGTTTCGTTTTTTTTTGCTTCTTCTATGAACTGTTGAAACATTTCATCTGTTCTAATTTCACTCAAATAACCAATTAAAGATTTATACAGATCAACAACATCTTCTAAATTAGCTGACGCTGATTGCAACATTTTACTTGATTTATCAAATCGCTCTAACAATGAAGTCCAAAATACGGCCATGAAGACAGATTCGAATTTACTTAAGTTGTTTTTCAAATAGTTAATAATTATTAAAATATTATGACAGATAATATTTTTTTTATGAATAGCAAATTTGCCGCCCCCAAAATTTTGCCGCCCCAATCACCTGCTTGTTCTGCTTGTAGGGAAACCTGACGCTGGGCACAGTAAATATTTTAGATTGAGGTATGTAGTGTATAATTATTAATATTAAGTATTGACACTATCTCTGCCATTGTAAATTCTCTGTCAAAGGAAGAACAAAACACAAAATGGATTTGAAACACAGATCTAGTTTATAGATCCATACCTATCAACTTTATTTTATTTTATTTATTTATAAACTGGTAAGAAGTATAAAATCCTTACCATATTATTAAACGATTGATCGTTAACTTGGGTAATCACTTTACGCCATTCTTCTAGGTTAACTTTAAATTTTGCCCTATGGCCAACCATTGGTATTATTTCTTTTATCATCTCTTCAGTTATAAGTGTCAAGCAAGATATATCTATTCCATGTTCTATTATAAAGAAAACATAAATACATGAGCCAATATACAATGGGTGGCAATAACTAATCAAATTCTTTAAAAAAAACTAGGTAGGTATTTAATGTACCTAGCCTATAGGTAGTACCTATTTAATCAAAATGATACAAACCTACATACATAATATTTTATACTATACATTTTAATTATTTGAAAAATAAGAAAACAATATTTGAGATTCTCTCATACCTAATACCTATAACTTAAAGTCTTAGAAAATTTCTGATTTCTTCAAACAAATTGAATTAATTTTAAAGGGTTAAGGACATCAATTTTATTATTTTAATTGGAAGTACGTCCTACACTCCTACATACTTAATATTTATGTTACCTAGTATTAAAATGTATAAGCACGTGCTTTAAACAACAAATTTTTTTAACGACTTACCTTTAAATATATTTACATATGTTTCTAAACCCCAAGCCTTTAGCATATCTGTTACATCTTGATCAGCCATTAGATACACAGTGGTGTATAAACTTATTTTGCACAGTAAATTAAACAGTTCAAGACTTTAAACGCACAGTGAACCTTTGAACCTCGTGGTAAACAACAGTCAACAACGCAGTATTGAGCAATGCAGAGCATAATATTATAATAGGCAATGCACCATACAAAATACCAACCAAACGTATTGTCAGCTTAGTTTGTTGTACTGTCACAGGAACAAAAACATGTGTAGTATCAGCCTAACGGTTAGGTGGTTTTTATCAAACGAACGGTTATTTTTAAAGTACCCCGGTATTAATTCATAAATGGTTAAGTAATTCTAATCAAATGTTCGGTAGCTGTAAATAGTTTAAGTAGTGAACAATACTTTCTGTAGCTACAACCATACATTTGCCATTCTTATTAATAATTTGGTTATATGATTAAAATATCAATTAACAAAAACAATGTAGTAGCTGTTACAATGTACTTCAATAATGGTTATAGTATTTATGGCTGTTACTAATATATTTGTGTTACTCTAACTATAAATCATATTACAAAACTATTTTGTTAATAATATTAATTTTTTTTTCCGTGGAGCTTCATTATCAGGTACTAGGCTCGCCGAAACCCGCGCCGTGGGAACCCGCCTTAAGACATTAATAAACAAAAGATGCATACCTACATGATAATCGTATGAATAAACTCTAACGTGGTCAAAGATAACAAAACTATTTTTCTAATCGTAATAAGATTTATGAGAGTTTTATTTAAAAACTTCTGTTGGTGTTCAAATCAGTGGCGTATTTAGGATTTTTCCAACGAGGGAATCAAAATTACAAATTTAATAGGGACCCCTTAATTAGTATTAAGCTTTAATGACTACTGGACAAATGTATGATTTATATACCTAGGTACTGCCTTAGTGTAAATTTGAGGACTTAGTCCATGGCACAACAACAAAGTTACAAAAGAGTTACAAAATACACAGAAGTATCAGATCACATATTTCAATGAGATAAATTACAAATAAACCCCGTAAAATGTTGAGTATTTTTTACTCTAATTTTTCATTTAAATAATTAAATATAAAACAACAGTAGATATGTTTTGAAAAACTTAATATAATTTATATTTAATAGTTAACAGATATTAAAAAGCAACAATGTATTTTATACTGAATTATATTATATTTTTATTTTATATAACAAAATTTAGTTTCCTAGATTTTTTAGATAATTCGTCCACAACTTGCTAGTCAAAAAATCTTAATATTTCACAAATTACTATTTACTAGTGTTAAAGTGCCATAGAGCTAAAATAAATTTAGTTCTTAACAAAATAAAAAAGTGTTCATCTCAAATCTTGGGAGGGGGATCAAACCCAATGACCCCCCTCCCCCCTATAAATACGCCACTGGTTCAAATCAATAGCTATATACTTGTATTTATATATGTTTGTATCTAGTTTCTGTTGACTTCAAATCAATTACTACTGGTAAGTAATTATTTTAGTATAAAATGATATGTTCTGATTGAATTAAAATTAAAATTTAGGCTATTTTTTTTCCACATGCGTAGAAAAACTGTTGAGATGAGAATTTAATATACCCTTAAAGTATCGTCTACATCAAATTTCTAATCTGTAGAGTTGCTGGATGAGACTTTTGGACAAAGTTAAATTGAGCAAAAAGTGTATCCAGATTAAAAAAAAAATAATAAAAATCGTTGTAAAACCATAAGATTCTTCGCTTCACTCTGAATCTAAAATGAACTGATATGGTCAACAGTGTTTCACGGTATTTATGATCGTGTGTTTTAAATATTCTAGTGGAGTAATGAGAATCCTTTACTCACATTAGAAAAATGTGCATTAAAATAAAGTTTTTAAAGCACGTAAGTAAAGAATAACACATGATAATATATTCATTGATATGTACACATATTATGACAACGTTAAATCAAGAATTCTATTATACAATTTGATTTAAACAAATAGTTGTACTAAAAACGAACAATGCTTAAGTAAAACTAACATATTTCCTACATTCTAATAGGTAATGTATGAAAATAAATGGGTCAATAGTTAAGATTATAAAACTGGTAGGTAACGCGTCTGTAGGAATGATAATTAAGATAAAGTAACCGTAACATCTCAGTAATAATTTTGTACAAAATATAATAATAATACAAATAATAAATAAATAAATATAACATACACAACAAAAATTAGACAAATAATATAACCTAGACAATGTTGAAATTGTTGATATGGTAAACACGAACAATAATTTATACATCTAATGATGATTATAACAAATGTACTGAAAAAAATAACGTTAGAGCAAAACGTGAATAAAGTCTTTAAGACAACGATTACATGATAAAACCCTATATTTAGTTATTTTAAATGGATGACTCTCGATCAAGTGCATTCAATAACACCTGCGGTGGTATGGAATGGTGTTCGTTTACAATCGGATTTATTGTTTTAAACTTCATATGTTTATTTGTTAGTACTATAGCTGCTGTTGGTGTTCTTGTCGTTGTCAAAGTGACCCTCGGATGAGGAATCGTTGAATCGGGATTTTGATATTGAAGTCTGTATAAAGACCATTGATGATTGCTGTTCAAGGAATTGAATTTCATTTGTTGCGATTGATGATTTTGTAGCCAATTTTCTTCTCGTCTATCTGTAAAAATGTCATACAATAATATCAAACAAAATATATGATGTAGAAATATTTCTCCTACTAACTACCAAAACGAACATATAATTATGTATTTTTAAATCAAACATATCGTTTATTGAACGCAAGATTTCTGGGAAGAATATCAAAAGGATAGTGGGTACAAGGAGAAGGAAAGCATGGATGATGGATCGGACACATCATAAGGAATAGTCCTTGGATAACCACAATAATAGAGGGAAAGATTGAAGGAAAATCTGGAAGAGGAAGGCCCAGAACCCCATTTCTGAAGAAATTGATGGAAGATACCGGAATAGGAACATACTGGGAGATGAAGAGGATTATAAGTGACAGAGACAAGTGGAGAGAAACATCAATAATCATTTAACCAATCTTCGGATTGAAAAAAAAAAAGTGGGTACAAGTAACACATTTAGATTTTGTTTGTTGTATCAATGGAAGACAACTTCCAAAAAACAAATTATTTCCAACAATTCAAAACTTTTACATTGAAAATGGTTTAATATGTTTTAAGCGTTTAACGAGTCTATTTTATAAATAAGAATTTATAAATAATATTAAACCACTAATAAGTTTTTTTTTTTTATTTATTTATTTTTTATATATATATATATAAAACAATTTTCAATACAAACATATTTTCATATAAATTTTAAATTTAATAACAGATAAAAAAAACCCTACCAGGAAAAAATTGTATCTACACCAATGTCCTTTATTACTACATATAATTAATATTCAGTGGTATCTATTGGATTTTCTATGTAAATTTATAGGCATAACATATTGAGTTATAATTATAGTTAAAAATATTTAATATTTTTTTAGAAAATAATTTTTATCAACGCAAAATTGCGTTATGTAAGTAAGGATAAATAAATAAAAAAGATTTGAACTGATTTATAAAAGTGTAACTAAACGTATCCTGGTCAGAATTTTTAGGGTTTTGCCAGGGCCTCGTAAAATCTTATATATCTATATTACTAATTATGTAACTCTTAAATTAAAGATATCTATGCACCGAGTAGTTTTTATTGTAATGATATAATTATAAAAAATCTCTTTGTCTCCATCACAAACTTAGCTTAAAGCAGATAGATAATCAAACATTTTAAATTTGTACGTACCTACCTATTTTTTTCGATCAATAAAAAATGTTTATATTATATTTATAATAATAGCCAACATATATATATATATATATATATATATATATATATTACATATCCTATTTATATTTTTAATGTACAAAGCTCAAACACACCGAAACTGTTTTGAATATAAATAATTGTATAATTGAAATAATAATTTACAAATTATTACACCAATACATTTGCTTAGGCAGGAAAATATGAAAAAAAGTTTTGATTTCAAAGTACATATCTATCCATTATCTTACTCATCGATAGAACAAAATATGTCCTTCAAATGGGTATGTTTATGCACATAAAAGACTCGGTGATATTGCTTCTATAAGTCACAATTTTATTTTCATTTAATATTTGAAATCGTGTTCGTTTTACTGCTCTAACTAAACCAAGGACTATTGGGGTCCCTTTGCTCCATTGACGTACAAAAAACTGGGCAACGGGTAGAATGAATATTCGGTAACGTACAAGGGAGTGAATATCAAAGGTAATTTGACCGTCGACGTACATACGTATTTTTTTTTTTTATATAGACAGGAGGGGGCCAGGATTTTTAAACGTTGGAAACCTAATCGATTCGCACCGAGCGGGCTAGAGTCGATGGTCAAAGTAAACGAATGAAAACACGACAGACGACTGGGCGATAAAATGTGTTTTCCGACCAAGACGGCCGTCCTCGTACCGGTCACGTGGTTGCCTGCCAGCGTCGCGGCCGTCGACATGACTATGTCCGGGCCGCCGCCGTCCGCTCCGTCGCCCGAGTTGTCGTCCGCCGCCGTCACGGCCGCGACCGTCGCGCCGGTCCCGACGACACGGCCGCCGCCGCCGCCGCCGCTGCCGCCGCCGCCGAAGTAACGGCCGCCGTCAGGCGCGGGCAGTAGGAACGAGTCACCGCAGTCGGCGGGCGGCGGTCGCGGCCGGCCTCTCGTCTCGTCGTCCCGCGCTGACCGGCCACGGTGGCCGGGCGGCCGCAGCAGCGGCGCGCACGGTCCGGCGTGGCCGTCGTCGCCGGACAGCAATGCGTCCTCGTCCGCCGCTCGAGCGTCACGTTCCGCCGTCGTCCGCCTGTCCGCAGTGGCGTTCCGTCCGTACGACTTTTGCGCCGCAGCCGCTGTGGGACGCCGCTGTTCTCGCTGGCCCGCCGCGTCCACCGGCGGCGATGGACGAGCCGTCTCCGTCGGCGTCTTGCAGTTCCGCACCGCCGTCTTGCCGGCGTCCTCGTCACGGCCGTCGACTCCGCCGCCGCCGCCGCCGCCTCCGCTGCCGTTGCAGTCCAGCCCGTACGCGCGCCGCCGCCCGCCGCGGTGCCGCCGGTACAGCACGGCGGCCGCGCTGCACACGACGCCGCACGACAGCGCCGCGACCACGGCCACCAGCACGGCGGCTAGCACCGCGGCGGACGACGCGGCCACCCGCTTCCGGGCCGGCCGTTCTCGTTGGCCCGGCGGCGGCTGCGGCGCCGAGAACATGTCCACCAGCGCCACGGTCACGCGGTCCCACGCGTAGCCCAGCAGCGATTCGTCTGCGAACACACACAAAACGTATTAAGTATCAGAACACACTCCGTCACAGCGTTAACGCTGGGGCGCGCACATAACCAAAGCGGCCAAACCTTTTCTAAAACGGCCTTTAATTAATTATTTGATCGTTTAGACCAGTGTTTCTCAACCTTTTTACTGTGGCGACCCCTTTTTTAAATTAAAATTTTTTAGCGACCCCTACGTATATATTTTTTACATAATCGCTTAGATAATCATTATAAATAATCTAGAGTCTATAGTTACTACAAGTACTGTACACGAGAAATATAAAAGATACATATTATAATATTATATTTATTTAAAATTTAAAAAAACGTACATTGAATATTTCATTTTATTATATAAATATATTTTTAAATTAAGATTTTTAATGGCTTGGTTGTTGCTGTTGATGTGATATTATTTCGTCAATTCTTGGTTTAATTGACTTCGTCAAGCTAATTCTCATAGCCGATCTAAACATTAGACGATGATTTAACAGGCGTCGACTTCTACGTGCTGAATAGTGTTTATTAGTTCTCTTTGAATAGACTCGAAAAAAAAACTTAACAAAATATAAATAAATTTTTTTGGGTTGAGCTATTATGGTTCTATGCGCCTTATTATGTTCTATGAGCCCTCCTCGATTTTCTAACTGCATCCCTTCTTGGCATTTCATTGACATTTTTGTATTAGTACTTTTTACCGTCGCGTCTATCTAGTTTTAAAATTTTATACCGTTTAAAACTGAAATAATTATTCTCACTATCAAAAATATTTATATTTAGGTATAAAAACAAATCGTAATCCGACGGGCGACGACACGTTAAAATTAAAATTAAATTTATGAGTAAGTTCATTCTTAATTGATGATGTCTAACTTTGCAGATTGTTTCTCGATTTATTTTATAAATCACTGTAAAAATGCATTAAAATCGATTAATCGCAAAAATAAAAACAAAATCTCATATTTTTTTCATATAATATAATCATTAATAATGTTTAGTTTTTTTTTTTAAACTGGGCTCTTTCATATTTATTCTTTATTCATGACTAATTCAAAAAATGTTCATTCGACAAGTGTTTTTATGTGTGTATCATACAAAATATGGGTCTCTAAAATCAGTAGGCCTCAAAATAGCGTCTACCTTGTTTTCACCCTTTAACCAGGGCTCGTATTTGACGCATTGAATTGTCATCAAGAGCGCTTTCAGATGAGACACTTTGTGGCCGGCCACTAGAATCGCGCCACCGTACACGAATCGTAGACACTTAAGAATTCTTCACACGAGACACTACACCATACACTCGTGTCCGATTCAAAACGTAAAAATGTTATACTTATCCAGTATTCAGGTGAATCAAGGGTGACATTTGAACACTGTACTGCTTATTCAGTTGACAAAACGGATCAAAATTCGCCATAATATCTGGAGGTTTTTGCATTTGCAACCCATTAGATATAGCTTGCATGATATTTGATTTTACTGACATTTTTAAATGGGCCGGAACTTAAATGTGTAATATGAGTGCTTACAAATATATTTTTGTTGATTTGTTACCAATAAGCCGTATCCTTCATTAAATAATCTACCAAGACATATTAAGTACATATTTCGAGCAATGAGTTATGTTTGGTTATTTTATTTGAGTAATGAGGGCTTCCTGTATCCCACAATTCAACACGCTTTTCAATTTCTATTATAAATTTGTCCGCATCGAGATTCATAGTGTACATAGTGCACTATATAATATATTATTTAAAATAAATACATTTTTCGAAAAATGAGTAAAATGCAGTTCACTACATTAAGAGTCTCGTGTGAAAGAGCTCTAATAATCTAAATAATCTTATTAGGTATGCCTACGCCTTTTAATGTATGCGATAAAGATTAAATCAATGGTCGTGCGTACATTTTATATAAACCGCTTTCTCCATACTGACAAAATTTAAAAACTATTGCTGCTAAATACTTAAACATCTTTGGACATGTGTACATGTGTAAACAACCCTGTTTTCACATGAAAAATAAATAAAATACTCACACCTATCGAATTCAACAGATTTCACATGTACGTGTACTTGGAGCAAAGCAAATACGAGTAATTCTGATGCAAAAATTGAAAAAATATTGAACACTTCCCAATAACAAAAACTGTATCAAACGTCTAACGATACAGTTATAGTATCTTATACTCTTTCATAGTACTATTTAATTTGATCATTGAATTAAATAATGTAAACTATATATTTTTTAATTTATTCAAGTGTGATGTATAAAAAAGAAAATGTTCTTAAACTTCATCGTTACAAAAATATTGCAGTATTTAAAAAAAATTGTTTTTTCTTGATATTAAATAAAATAAGAGTATACATTATTTTCATTTTTGTTTATTAACTTTTTTCATATATAAATATGACCCAAGAGTCCAAAAAAATTGCCGACCATTATATTATATTGACCTATAGATTTTTTCGTTTTTTTCGAAATAATTATTAAACATACACTGTAAATAACCTCGTGCCTGCTTTATTTTGCGCTTTTACGTTCTAAGCGGAGGTAACATAATTTTTGTATAGTTTTATATTAGTCTATTTTATTCATGTCTATATAAGTATTTTCATATAAAAAGCGCCAAATTCTGGAAACTCTATGATGGCAGCTCGAGGAAATCATTTTTAAATATTATTTATATTTTTTACTAAAACCCGAAGGGAAACTATAAGACACATTTGATATCATATTTGACTAAAAAACTAATTAATTAATTCTTCAAGCATAAAACACATATTCTTGCATGGGCGGATATTCATACATTTTTAATTGCAGTAACTGAGATATATTAACCGTAATAAAAAAATTTAAGATAGAAGTTTGTTTTTTTTACGGAGTAAATCTTTCAATTAAAGTTAAATATAATTAAGATCACTTTAAATTATAATCTAACTGGTATGAAATAAAATATTGCAGTTAAATTATTTTGAATTATATGAAAATTAATGAATCTCAAGGTTGTATGTGAATATGATATTATAATACTTATTTTGAAAAAAACTATTTTTAGAACAGGTTCTTTACGCCACACAGTGGTCTGAAAAGTGATTTTAGCTTGTCTAAATTAATATTAAATCTAATTGTACTTTATATTACTATTACCACATCAAAATATTTGTTTTCAAGGGCAACGAACACAAATTTAACATTTTTTTTTTGAGTTCAACCTCAAATTATCAAAAATTTCAGGTTAAAAAAAAAAATTAATTCGATTTTTTTTTTAAATAACTTTTTTAATTTAATTTTAAATATGCAAAGATAGAAAGTGAATATAATTTCATTGTGATATTTAATCAATATTTATAAGATTTTGAGCTTCATCGGAGAGCTTCAGTTATTTTTTTTTTTGGTATGTTACGTAGACTGGATATGACCGGGTCAGATGAAACGCACAATATATGTAAAAGATCTTCATTGTTATTAATCCTAGTATTTTTTCTTGTGTGATGTTGTCTAACATCCCCACTAATATAACATTTCTAAATTACTCATATGTGATTCTATAAGTCTAATATCTGGTGTTTGTAAGATGCGATTAGTAGTGTGGTCTAAGAGATCTTGCATTGACATTTTGCAACCTGATTCCATAATTTCTACGTTATTTGGATATTTGTTTTCCATCAATTATATCATCGTACGGAGGATATATATCACAATTCCGGTTTTTCGAATTAATTCGTATATTAACATATTGTTCTTTTGTTAATTTATTTTCTATTAAAAATGCTAAGGCTTCATTAATCGTGTATGGAATAGGTTTTGCATCTTCAAAACATGTATATGATTTCATAATTTTTTTTGCTCTATTTGGAGTTTTAATACACTCATTCAAAAGTTTGCCAACACTCCTCTTTCCTGATATTTGGTACTTTGTGGAGGCCGCATAACAGAGTTCCGGGGAAGTATAAGATTTTACTAAATGTTTCACTTTTTTCTTTTTCGTTATTTCCGCACACTTACTAAAATTAATTTTCGGACGACCTAAATTATTTGATGAACTACTAGCACTTCTATTTTCGTTTTCTAGTGGTAACATAAAATCATTTTTTACCCTTTCTCGATTTTTTTCTATAAATCTATCATAAGTTCTTTTATTTTCGGTCCATTTTTTATCAAGCATAACCGTGAAACTTAATAATTTTGATTTTACTTTTTCAAGGTATGCATCATCACATAGCTGCTTATTATAAACTTCTAATACTTTATGCAGTAAAATTTGTCTTGACTCAAGATTTGTTGGTTTAAGTGGTCCTTTTTTACGCAGTATTTCAAAAAGATCATAATAAGTGATTTTTGGCTTAATTTTTCGACTACATCCAGCTAAAAGAAAGGTGATATTTTCAATTAGGGCAAATTGGGGCAAATGGAAAGTATAGAAGATTCAAACCACATATATCTACTATAAGTTCTATAAACTGATAAGTTGTTAAAATTTGTTAATTTTTAGTTATAGTGTTTTATATAAAATAAAACTAGTATTTTGCTTTATTTTGAATGATATTGTTAACAATTTAAATTTTAAAATTAATTTAATTAATTAACACTATCTAATTTTAAGTAATTTCCTTGATTTAAATGATCTATTGAGTAAATTGAAAAAAAAAAATTCTTTTAACTTCAAAAGTGTGTTCACAACAACCGTTAAAAGTAAAGTAACACATAACGTGTTTAGTGATAAATTTTAGATAATATTTTATCAACTTTTAACAGATACTTAAACTTTGATTGTGTTTATGGCCGGTTTTATCTACAGACAGTTTACTTATCGTCTTGTATAGGTTATTCATAATATAAATAATAACCACAAATATAATTTTGTTGAGTTCAATAATTTGGATTTAGACAAGCAAAAATCAATTTTCAGACCACTGGCGTGCCACTAAAAATTCTGAGGTTTTCGGGGAATAGACTGTCATATACTCGCGTATCACTGTATTTTTAGTGAGTTACGCTAAAAAATTTAAAGTAGTGTGTATTACGCCGATTACGCCACCATTATGTGGAACTTCCATTATGTGTACACGGGGAATGTTTTCTATGGACGTAATATACGTTTGGTTAACAATTGTGTTATTTTTATTTTAATATAACGGTGAAACCATAACAATTTAACGATTTCATTAAATAAGTTGCATTCATATGTAAAAGAGTATTTAAAATTTAAAATATCACCATTCAACACGTAACGTTTCTCTATCTTAAAAATGGCTTATCAAATATCCAAGATTCTCAAAACCGAACATCATTATCATGTCCAAGTATACTACAGTTGCTGAAAAATCGGTGTAAATGAATAAATAAAATAAAATAATAATAAGAATAATAAAATAAATAAATCGGGTAAAATCGGTTGAAAGCCGCCAATTATTATTTCCGATATTATTCAAATGTTTGCATTAGAATTTGGTAGGCATTTATAGAATAATATTGATAACACTAAACAAATACCCAAAATACGAAACGACGATTTTCGTATTAATACATGTGCACTTTTATAGTATTTGACATCAGTAATTGGTCACATCACGCTACCATTTGGACGTGTCTGCGACGAAAGACCGTTAGTCGACCCCCCCCCCCCCTTCCATGACTTTTTATATTTTTTCCAGCGCCGACCAAGTCAATGTTAAAGCGTCTTTTAAGTAGATTTTTGTTTTTTAACAACAACCAATAATGGTGTGTTTCGGGATCTAAACTTCTTCTTAAAAAATGTTGTGTCAAACTGTCAAAAAAAGAACAAATACATAGGTATTTTCTGTAATATCACCTGTTGAAATACGGTAGTGATGCCGTCGTGCCAAACAAAATGACAACTGACGAATGTCGAATCGTTAAAATCCTAATAATAATATTGTTTTTTTTTTTTTTTTATCTTTTACGTGACAGAATAAACCACTAGGCAGTGGAATTATCTATAAAACATTTATTTATATTTTCCTTAAATATCCGGGGGAGGAATGAGGAGAGGTTGAGCCTCTAAAACTCCATTTGTGTAGGCGTGCTTGCCTTTATGCGTTTATAGAACTATTGATTATAAAATTGACTCATCGTAATATGGAAGGATATTACGGGACATTCGGATTTCGAAGAATATTATTGTGTTTACACTGTTGACCGACAGATGGCGCTACATAAACTAATATACGTATTTTGTTATAATACGCAAATACAATATACACGTAATTTTTCGACGACATTTATAATTTTTGATATTTTTTATTTGATTTTGATCCCCGCTTTGCAAATTATAATTTATCAATATTATTATTAAGTCATGTTTCTCTTAAAATCTTCAATATTATTTAGTACAGATTTATTGTATTATAGGTACCCAGCTGTTTTATAGGAGTAGACAATATTATTTATACTCGTATTATGTAGAATCTCTATGTTTGCACACAATTATGATTCAAACCGATCTAGAGGGTGATAATGTGATAATCACTTAATAATTACTATTTTAATAGTAATTATTAAGTGATTTTTAATAGTAATTTATTTATGTGAAATAAAACCATTTATTTCTACCGCACGATTTCAAACCAGGGGCGGACTGGCCCGGGGTGCTATACACCAAGTAGCACCCCGGGCCCCGATTCGTATTTATGACCGGGCCCCCGATTATCACTGTCGGGGCCCTTTTTAATTTAACTTTTATTGTAATATTTGATTATATAAAGATAAATTATAAAAAAGATCGACAATACTGTTGTTAATATATTTATAATGTTACATCGTGTCATCGTATCAGTCATGTCTACGTAGTTAAAAGTTAAAACAAATATGGATATTATAAGTATCTATATTATATCCATATCTTCATCATACTATTCATACTCCCAAAAAAATAACTATTCTAATTTTTTTTTTTTTTTTTATGTATTTATTCACTTTTCTGGACTCTTTCCTTATTTAGGTAGGTTTGAAAAGAAATACGGGCCCCTTATAAATTTTGCACCCCGGGCCAAAAATAGCCAGTCCGCCCCTGTTTCAAACAATGATAATTTAAAGAAAATATATTTTCTATAAATATATATAAGACTCCTAATTCTATAAAATATATTCGACTCCTAATTATTCATTTTCATCATAATTGATTTTCTCAAACTTTATCAAACTATGATTTTATTAAATTTTTTTTTTCATATTAGGTATAATTGTTTTCTAATGAAAAAATCCGCCGTTTAAAAACTACCCCGAATGAACTCTATATATATATATGTTACGGGCAAAGTGGGAAATTCGGGCAATGTATACAATGCCCGGGCATTGTACACATTGTCCGATGCATTTTGGGCAATGTGAATTGTAAAGTATTTATACAAATTATACATTTTAAAAATTGTGAAGTACATTTATTCTAATAATTACATAATTAATAATCATTAAATGCTACGTCTGTTCTCTGATTAAACACTAACTATTATACATTATTAATTAATTTTTATTTTATATTACTATTATTTATATTAATTATATGTTTAATTAATTCGTCGTATTTTAATTTAGTTAAATACACATTATTCAGATTTTTTTCTTTTAAAAAAATATTCAATTTTGTATTAAAATTTTTCATTTTAAATAAAATGTAGAAAATAAATAAATAAATGTTTGGTTAAGCACAATATACACTGAGTGACAGTATACAACTAAAGTAAAACTACGTACCAAAATTATTTGAGATAAGATATTTATCGGTTTCGTTATCGGGATATATAGTGCATTTAATGATTATTAACTTATTTCATAATTTTTATAAATAAATTGTATATTAAAATTAATACTATTAATGTATAAATACTTTACAAATCACATTGCCCAATATGCATCGGACAATGTGTACAATGCTCGGGCATTGTATACAATGCTCGGGCGTTGTATACATTGCCCGAATTTTCCACTTAGCCCGTAACATATATACACACAGTCTAGTTGCGATATCTCGAACCTCAATAACTTGATTTTTTTTTATTCTCCTAGAAATTACAATAACACTCAATGTATTATAAGTCTTGTTAACTCGAATATAAAATTATGATAAATAGCTTAGTCGAAGCATATTGTTATATTTGTTATATCTGGGTATTCTGGATATTTCGTAATATTATATTTTATGAAAATGATGAAAATGATGAACCAGAAGCAACGTTAAATATGATTACGGCGAACCAAGTAATGTCATCGGTACAAAATGTTAGGCAATTTATTGAATCTGTCGAAGGCTTGGTTACTTCCATATTTGAAGCCATAGGAAAATTAGAAGAACACCAAAAATGAATAAAAAATTATTTTTATAGTGTAGGTATCTAATAGATAATACACATGTACATTCTTACAATACCATTATATCTATTCAAGTTTTGTATAACATTTATGTACATATACTTATTATAACTGTTCGCGCCAATATGCGCGAGATATACCATTATTATTATTATTATTATTATTATTATTATTATAATGATTTTTATTATTATATGATAATGAGCACGGCGACGACTTCCTTATCGCGTCCACCTTCCTCGTCCAGTAATCGTTTGTAAATTATTATAATTAATGTCCATGTTATGTGATTTTTATCAACTTATTGTCTTTGTATACTATTATTTTTGTATTATTCTACCGCGATTTATACCTATACGGCCAACGATCAATTATTATTAATATTATCATTACTAGGGAACGGACTTTATTGTAAATACATATTTTTAGTGGAATGAGATATTTTAAATCTGATAAAAAATGTATACGATTTAGATCATTCTAATTAAAATAAACCCAAATTTATTTTACATATTTTGACATATTTTGGTATAAATACATATTTTTACATATTTGGTAAATAAGTACATATTTTAGTACTTAATTTAGTGATTTTTAATTTTCGACGACTTTTAACATTATCTGCTTCGTCTAAATTAACAAGTTTAGTAATTTTTGACGACCACCAAATATTATCGTTATCTAAATGGCATTTTCGATACTAAATCGTCCGCAGCTATTGAAAAATCCAATTCACTGATGCAAGATATCAATTTAAAAAACAACTTGACATACATTTCTGCAAATTTTTGTTTTTTGATTCACACAATTAAATAATTGGAAACTAAAAACATGTCTTTGATAGAAAGTTGTAGAAAAATCTGCGGATAAATCAGAAGAAACTCAAGGGCACACGGGAGAAATAGTCAAAAACAAATTTGCCAATGTCATTAAAAAAAATTCTGGATTTCAAACTATTGAAATCATCAGAGATATTTTAATTGGTATAAATCAACAAGGATCTCTGGACATTGAATTCACTCCTTCTGATATAGTCAACATGAATTACGCCCCCATCACATATGTTGACGTAGAACGGTCTTTTAGACAATACTATAAAGAGTATTCTCCGACCAAACCATCGCAATTTTTCATTTGCAAACCTTCAACAATATGTTATTTCTCACTGCTTTGTTACGGAATATCACAAGTTTTATGTACCTACGTCGTTTGTATTACTTTTATTTATATAATACAGTGGTTTTCAAACCGGGTGCCGTGGCACACCGGTGTGCCGCGAGCATTCACTAGGTGTGCCGCGGTGTTTTGAACATTTTTTTTTTTTTTTCATTTAAATGACCGATCGAGTTGAATAATTTTATTTGATGTACGAAAATCGATGCGTCCAACCGTTGTGAATCTGCAATATTTAAGTGTATATTATTATATTGATAAATCGAAGGTTTGCAGTAAGAAAACGACTGAGATAAGTCATGTTAGATAATAATAATTGCACCCGTTAAAAATGTATCGGTAATGTAATTTTTTAGAATACAGTGAAACCTCCCTGAACGGATAACTCTGAATAGCGGACACCTTCAATTAGCGGACGTTTTTACGGGGACAGAAACATATTATTCTCCTCTATTTTTCCCTCTGAATAGTGGACACCTCTAAATAACAGACAATATTTCAGCTGCCGAGAGAGTGCTGTTTTCAAAGGTTTCACTGTATTAAAATTAGAGGTCATAGTGTGCCGTGGAAATTTTGTGAAGGGTGAAGTGTGCCGTTGTCAAAAAAAGTTTGAAAACCACTGATATAATATATAAATATATATGTATATATTTTTGTAATTTTCAATACATACTAATGCATTTTTCCGATATACATATTTTTAATTTTTTTTAAATATTTTAATAAATAGAATTGCATATTTATGCACATATTTTGTTTTTTTTATTACATTTAAGTCCGTTCCCTAATCATTACCGTTTTAATTATGTGAATTTTTGCTCGCGTCTGTCGTTCTGTGTCGTTCATTGCGAACACACCTTTTTTTTTTGTCGTTTCAAATTTTCTAGTTCACCACCGTTCATTGTGAACAAGTGCTTCGTTTCCGTTTCATTATACTTATTATTATTATTATTATTATTTCATTATACCAATAAAGCGCTACGGCGAATACCGGTATCTGCCTCGTGCCCCGGTATTCGCCACGATCCCCTTCGTCCCGAGGTGAGGAATTCTTTTATATACAGACATATATATATATTATTCGTCGTGTGCGCCCGAGATCGGGAACTGGAGCCTGACACCCCCAATCTTGCGTAAGTCCGCCAGCACTCGGCGCAGTGTGTGTGAGGCCGCGTAGGTCATCGAGTTACCAGTTCCGTCACGTTGCGGTTACCATCGTCGTTACCATTCATCGTCCGTAGTTTTAAGTCGTGATTTGTGTGTTTAGTTGTAAGGTATTTGTCAAAATTGTTGTGAGCTCTGTGGCCATTTGCACCAGACCGATTCGGCCACAGAACCCCCCCCTCCCCGGTTAAATAAACTGCACTATCCTTATTCCCTCTGTATAGCCTGAATATCCTGCATTCCCGTGTTTAAGTTAAGTTTATGATTCCCGTCCTTGCATCGTCGTCGGTCGTCGTTGCGCAACGCGTTGTTGTGCGTGTTGAAGTGTGCATTTGGTTGCCGGTGGTCCTTCAGCACGGCGCTCACGCGTTACGAGTAGTTGTGTGCGGTGCCGACCGTAGAGAGTGCAGGAGGCGCGTTTATTATTATTATTATATTATTATTATTATTATTATTCTCATTGTGAGTGGTCTCTCGATTTTTTTAACTATTTATTTATTTATCTGTCGTATTCGTATACAATAACGTTTATTATCGTAACATTTTAAAATTATGTTTCATTACATAACTCGAAGTTTTGATTTAATTCTGATAAACTCTATTTAGGTATCTCGATTAACACGTATTATATCGAAGTGAATTTTTATCCCCTTTCAACTCCGAGTTATCGTGACTCGACTGTTTATCTAAATAAAATTATAAACAAATAATTTTATAACTTGTATGTCTTTTAGTAATGTCATAATGTCGCACATTATAATACACGTAGAGAGGAGACCGATGCACCATGGTAATACCATGGTTTTTTTGAATTGTAGGTGTGTCACGTTAACTTATAGGATATAGATACGTTATCTATTTGCTTATCTCCAAAGAAACAAATCCATCATGTAATTAATAATAATTTAAAAACCAGTGATGTTAGAAAAAAATGTATTTCTCAGACTCATGTATAATATTACATGAGCTGAGTTGAAAGAATTTACATTTATATTTTTTATTTCATGAATTGTGCATACGAAATCAAGTCTCATAATACCTAAATCATGATTTTTATTAGAATTTAAAAAATAAAAACCAGCTAAAAAAAGTATAAAAGTATTACATTTTTGTGGTTTATAAATCGATCATTTAATTGTTGCACTAGATTGTCAATAAATGGAAGGAACACACTGATTTTTAAACTATTTTTAGGATCATAAAATCATTATTGATATTTTGACGTGTAACAATAAAAACATGTGTTATTCATACTTTCAGGTTTAAACTTTTTGTAATTATATGATATGACACGGCTCAGGGGGATTGTCATAAACGCATAACCCTCAAACATCACCTTGGACACGCCACTGCTTTTATTCCTAAGTGATTAAAGTATTTCAGTGAACTATTACAAGCGTGATCTTTTATTTTAGGTTCACATCACATTTAAAGAAGCCCTAATTCAATTACTTCAATAATCAGAAAACTCAGTTGAAGCTAAATTTGGGTCCACGGTACACGAGTTGCCCAAACAGTTAGTTAAAATAGATCAATATATAATTTGACCGACGTATTTAAGTTAAAAACAGATGAAATACGTAAGTATACAAATTACCTGATAAAGTATTTTACAATAACATGAACGGAATATCGATGATACAGGTTAATTACTTAATCATGTTCAAAACATCCTGCATGTGACAAGTTAAATAAAAAACAAAAAATGAATAAATGGTTTTCTCCCGGTCTTAAAAATCAAAACAAGTTACACTAATTATTAAAATAATATTGAAATTATCTTTCGAAGTTAATGAATTTGTTAACATAATCAACCACTTAATTATTGGGATTGAAATTGGAAACACGCTCTAAACTTGTTAAAGTTTTTTAAATAACGTATTTATATACTTCATATTTTATGTTCATTTCACGATTTCGGTTTTAAATGCACGTCTTGTGTTAATGAATTGAAACAAAATGTAAATGTTGTACACGAAACGAGACATGAGTTGTATGTTAAAAACAAAGTAGGTATTACAAATGTATTGAATCCTGGATTGTGTATATCATGTACCGGGTTGAAACTATTT